>CP125975.1:561861068-562361400 GCA_030063025.1 Avena longiglumis
ATTTGCATCATCATATTTGGTTGTTATTTGGTCTTATCCATGTGAGGATATAGAGCTTGTGGTAATCTCCATAACAAGCTCTTGTTCACAAAATCGGATCTTCCGTGTGTATCTTGTTGCGATTTTGATCTTGGCGGCTTTTCGGTTTCTCACCAAGTGAGGTATCTCACATTATTATACATGATACATTCTCACTTGGTGATAACCAATATTTTCACCTCTTATAGGGTAGCTCATGTCGTCCTCTTTCCAACGCAATTGGAATCAGGTCGATCGGAGTTACCAATCAGAAGTTATAGCGGTTTGAAATTTCCTAGGTACCAAAATATTTTAGTACCTAACGTGGCAGTAGGTTTTGACAAGTTGCCAAAAGCCACTTCCGAGCTAGGTACCAAAAAGCGGTAGTATCGCATTTTAGTACCTAGAGCGACAGAAGGTTTTTGACTTCGTCATTTGGATCTATCCTCCCTTACTGGACTATGATGTTTCTTTGCATGATCTTGTAGAGGTTGTTGTCCTCTTCGAAACGAGCCCAAGATCATCGAAATCGGAGTCCGGATGCAAAAGTTATGGTTGTTTTCGTTCTGTGATGACCGGTAGTACCGGACCAGGATCCGGTAGTACCGGGTCCGGTAGTACCGCATTTTGGTACCGGGGAGCACAGATAAAAATGCATCTGTCACCCTAGGAATCCTGTGAATGTCCGTAGTCGGAAAGTCCGGTAATCGAAAAAAGTCCGTAATCTAGGAATCGCGTTTTGGGCTGCAGTTGGATTTTGGAGGACCTATAAGGGCCTTCTCCCCAATGGTTCCTTAACCATTCTTGCAAGTTTTCCTCCATTATTGACCTTCTTGAGCTTGCTTTTCTCAATCCCTCCGATGATTCTTGCATATTGAGGATTTGAAAGAGGAGATCTAGATCTACAATCCCACCAATCAATCTCTCTTCTAAGTGAGGGAACATATTGGGATCTAGATCTTGGAGTCTTTTGTGGATTTCCTCCATTGTTCTTCCTCTCTTATTCCCCATAAGCTTTTGTAGCTTTGGTGGAATTTGAGAGAAGGATTTGAACACCTTTGTGGTGTTCTTGCCATTTGCATTTGGTGCATCGGTTTGAGTTCTCCTGAGGATTTGGTCTGTGATTCATTGGAGCTTGTCCTCTTGGGTTCTTGGAACCCTAGATGGTTTTGTGGCCTTGGCATTGTGGCCTTTTGTGGCATTTGTTGGGAGCCTCCAATTAGGTTGTGGAGAAGTGCCCTAACCTTGTGAGAGGTTAGGTTGCCACCGAGTGCCGATAGTGGAAGCATGGATCGATCCAATTGGGGTGAGATTCACCGGAGAATAAGGGAGGCCTTTTGTGGCGTTGGTGGTTTGATACCACCCCCTCTCCAAACGAGACGTTCTCCATGTTGGGAGGAACTCGGTAAAATATCGTTGTCCCCGCGTGCCTCGGTTATCTCTATACCCGAGCTCTTTACTTATGCACTTTACATTGTGATAGCCTTCGTGCTTGAAGTAATATATATCTTGCTATCACTTTGTTGCTTGTATTGCTTAGCATAAGTTGTTGGTGCACATAGGTGAACCTTAGTTGTTTCTAGGTTGTGCTTAACAAAGTAAACACTAGTTTTATTCCGCCTTAGTTGAGCCACTCTAGGAAAAGTTTTAATCGCCTATTCACCCCCCCCTTTAGGCGACATCCGTATCCTTTCAATTGGTATCAGAGCCCGGTTTCTCGTTTTAGGCTTCACCGCCTTGAGAGTAAAGATGTCGGCTAGAGGATTAGTGCACAATGATATGTTCATATTCGATGGCACAAATTATGATATATGGAAAAAATGCATGCTCATTCATTTTCGGGACATGGACCCAAATTTGGAGTGTATTGTAGATATGGGTTTTTCTCCTCCTATGGATTTCAAAAATCTATCTTGTGAGGATGAGAAAAACTTATATCTCGATGCTCAAGCTTCTAATGTGCTTGTTAATGCTTTGAGCTATGTAGTTACCTCTTCAATCATTCCTTTTTGGAGCGCTCATGAGTTATGGACAAAAATTCAAGATAAATATGTTGTGTCCAACATTATTGAGGATGATTGTGTTGCTTCCACTTTCGGTCGAGATGAGTTATCATCCTCTACCACTTCACCAACATGTGACCCTAAACAAGGTAATGATATGGTGAGTGGTGATAAAAATTGCAATTTGGATAGTGTGCTTACTATTTGTAATCCCTCATATCCATCTAGTTGCAATGATCTATCTTTGAACCTTAACACTTCTAGCACTACAAACTTCTTACATGCTTGTGTTAATAGTCCTTGCATATCATGTAGAAATGACTTGAATAAATCTCAGGATGATATGCTCATGTTGTCTTGTTGCCATGATAAAAATGCTTCTATTTCCTCTAGTGCTTGTGTTGCTAACCATGTAGAGGAAAATGAAGAACCTATGGGCCTAGACATGGTCTTGAATGAAGCCACAAATGTAATCTCATCTTCACCTTCTTCCTGTACCCACTTATGCCTTATGGCTAGGGATTCAAAGGTAACTCCTACTTTGGAACCCATTACCTCTTGTGATGAGGAGGATGTGGATAATGTGGAAGAAGATATTGATATTGATGATTTATATGAAAAGGGTGAGATTGTTTATCGTGCTCTTGTTAAAAAGGATATTGCTTGCTCTAACTTTGTTGAAATCTTGGACTTTGCTATTAAGAGCAAAGAACATATTGATAAGTTAGAAACACAAATTGAGGTGCATGATAACAACTTTGATAAAATGGGTAGTCTTGAGCGTGAGTATGCTAATGAAGTTGCACAACTAAAGGACTCCCTTGAAGAAGAACAAACCACCAAAGAATCTCTTGAGGAGACTTTTACTCTAGAATTATCTAGAGTAAAGGAATACCATGATAGAGAACTTGCGGTGGCAAACTCCTTCAAGATTAAAAATGATAAACTTGAAGGTGCTTATGCTAAACTCCTTGAGGATTTTGAGCACCTCAAAAATGGCTCTAGGGTCATCAAGGGTGAGCTCATCAAACTCACCGAATCACATGAGCAACTTAAAGCTTCATATTCAAAAGAGCTTACCAAGTTGCCCTCACCTCTTGATAATAATGATGATGCTTGTGCTACTAACTCCATTTATTGTGAAGCATCCATTTCAAAGGATAATGTTGAGCTAAAAGCTCAACTTGCTTTGCTAACAAGCAACTATGGGAAATTAGAAGAAAGTCATGTTAAACTCTCGAGCTCGCATGAGGATCTTCTAGTATCCCATGGTAGGCTAAAGTTAGCTCATGAGGCCATTGTGTCAAAGGTAACATCGAGTGGGCCTCATGTGGACATTAGCACTATATCTACTCCGAGTGTAATATTGCCATGTGCTAGTCCTTGCAATTCATCATCTCACAACCATGCTATATCTCGTGATGAATTACGTTCCATGCCTTGTTGCTCTAACAATGTAGCATCTACTTCCTCTAGTGTCTTTGTTGAAACTAACCATGTAGAGGAAATCAAAAAGCTCAAGGCTCAAATCACTTCTTTGAAGAATGACTTGAAAAAGGGTCATCAAGGGAAGGTCGCACTCAACAAAATCTTGAGTGTGCAAAAATCCCCCAATGACAAGAGTGGGCTTGGATTCAACTCCAATGTCAAGAACAAGTCCACTATCAAGTTGAAGCACAAGGACAACAAGAAGAATGGCCAATATCAAGTCAAGAATCCGGCCAACATTGTTTGCTTCAAGTGCAAGGAAGAAGGGCATCATGTCAAACATTGCCCATTAAAGAAGAAGTCCCTTGGCAAGAAGCAACAAGGGAAGTGGCCTCAAGCTCTACATCTTGTTAGAGATGGGCCTCCTCCCAAGAATACTTAAGATCTTCCTCAAGTTGTTGCTACACCCAAAAATAAAGATGGCAAGAGTAGAACTTGCTACATTTGTCGTAAGAAAGGGCACATTTCTTCCTCATGCACTATTGGTATCTCCTCATCCAACCCTATCATTATTCATGATGCTTATTCTCTTTATAAGGATGAGGTTGGCAATGTGTTTGCCAAATTTGTTGGTGCCCAATGTGGTGTCAAGAAAAGATCCATTTGGGTTGCCAAGCCTATTGTGACTAACCTCTTAGGACCCAACTTGGTTGGGGACCAACTAGCCAAAACTTGATCAATAGGTGTGTTTTGGAGGGCATTAGAGTCTTGGTTACATTATGAAGAATTGAGGGATCTTCATCAATTATTATTGTCAAGCCAAGCCATTTGTATTATCATGATTATATTATATTTACAATATTCCTCCTTGCGGTAACATATGCTTAACTCATTACATTGAAAGTTACTCGCCCCTTGTGCATGTGTTGGTTTTGTATCTTCCATGATTTTGTACATGTTGTGCTTTCCACTTAATTATCTTGAGGTATCAAGTATATTTGTATATGATTAGGTGGCACGCCATGTATGTGTGTTTCGTGTATTGGAGCCTTTCTTGATTATATTTGAAATCTTATTGGGCTCTTGTGAGAGATTAATGGATTATCCCATTTTGGTGGAGTGTTATGCTTGGGCATTCCACAATCCTAAAATTGTGTGTACATGGGGAATACCACCTAGTATTTATATTGGATTATTGTCTAGTCTCTATGTGGTACAATTCTCATGATAAATGTAAGTTTTATAATGTCCATTAATTATCTCTATTTGTATTATTTTGCCTCGTGTTGGTTTTATGGTAGTATCACATTATGGGGGAGTCATATGCTTAGTGCATATTACAATCCTAGAAAATGTGAATATTTGAGGTTGTGTCACTTAGATTTGATATTGATAATTATCTAGCACCTATGTGACACATTTGCTCATACAAGTTCCAATTTGCTTGAATGCCTTTATTGATCTTATTTTGGATCTTGTATATGAGAATGTTTCTTGGTATATGTTTCCTCATATTTATATATATATATTCGCATGGAAACCATTTGCTTCAAGTTACTCTAATCAATAGTGATTGTGTGACTATTGGAAGCTACCAAGAAACTTGAAGTATCATGCTTAATTCTTATAATTAGTTATATGCTTCTTGTTGTGACTATGATCTTGGATATCCATGCAAGCTACCTTGGAAAAATTATTTCCAATATTTCTTGTCCTTGGACAATGAATACTAAATTATGGTAGAATTTATTGATCATATTCACTTTGGCCTTTGCTTAAAATCTTGTCCTATCTTTGGCCAAGTAAATGTTTTGTGTGCTCCCATGTATTCCTTGCTAGTTTTGGAGCCTTTTACTTTTATTGATATCCTCTTGTGTCTTAATTATTGTAGGTACTAGTGATGGTCCCATTTGTGTGCATTTTGCTTTCAAAAGAAAAATCCTACATAATGCACTATCCATGGGGGAGCTCTCCTATATTATTTAGAACACTCATATTTATGCTTCTTTGTTTGATCCATATCGGGTTTTATGTGCTTGGAACCTCAATCCTTTCGTTTTGGTATTTGTGCCATCATGAGAAGTTTGGGGAGTTTGGTTTCTTGTTGGAACCTTGCTCTTTTTGGGAGTTGGTTTTGTCTCATTCCTTATTTCATGATTTGACCATTTTAGAATGAGATAAATCCTTGAGCATTTTTATTTCTATCTATCTTTTGCTCCTTTGGTTTTAGCCTAGTCCATTTGTTGAACATGTGATCTTTCATGTGTTGAATTGGTTATTTGATACAATTTGGACATCATTTGTCATGTCACACTCTTGTGTGTACAATCTTGATTTACTTGGTGTTTTTGTTCAAATTGTATCTCCTTTTGGTTCTTGAAAGCTTTATGCATGCATATTTACTATATGTTTATATTATGGCATGCTCGCTTTCTTTGATCCAATATATAGGGGAAACTCCACCAATTCCCATCGGCTAAGTTGTGCTTGAAATTCAATTTCATATCAATATGCACATAATTATGTGTAGTCTCTCCTATCTATTGTAGTTGCACTAACTACTTTGGACCCAATATGTTTGGGGACCATTTTGTACTTAATTGTGTTTTAGGTACATTGGAGATATATTGGATGCTTGTCTCTCAATTTTGAAGATTTGAGACAAGCTATAGGATGATCAATGAATTCATATCCTCTGCATCCTACCAATTATATCTCGGTAACAAGTATCTCTTTCTCATGCTCATATATCTTGATTCCAACCGTTTGTCGGTTGCGTTCTAGCATGAATTAATGTATTTGTAATTGTTGTAGTTATAGCCATGCTTTTAAGATGACTCTATATTGTATATGTGTTTAAGTTGAGATAACTACATATAATTGGGACTATACAAAAGCATGCATATGATACTCCAATCCCCAATATGTCAATCTAGCAATTTTATTGCCTATCATTTCATCAACTTCTCTCATGTGTAATAGTGAATTTTTTGCTAATCTATTTTATCTTATGATACTTGTTGCCTTTCTCCATATATTTAAACTTTCTCCTTTTCCCTTGGTGATAGTTGTAATATATGCATTGTGTTGGTATTTGAAGCTCATTAATGTACAATAAGATATATTTGAGCCTTTGGTCGTGCTTTGAAGCAAAAATCTTATTGGTATAGGTTATGACTTCATTTTTGCTTTCATGTACTTTCTTGTATATCTTCTTTATGTGTGCATATGTCTTTGTTGGCATATGTCTTTGTGATGTTTTCCACTTAGAGACATGTACCCACATGAGAAGATAATTCTAGTTGAATTTTATTCTTTGGATACCACCTTTTATTCCATTTGATTTTTCGGTGGCTTCCAAATTTATTTGCCTATGAGTGCTTGTTCCTCTTGTTTGCATCTTCGGGCACTCATATTTGTTCTATCATGCCTTGTATTGTTAAATGAATTTGGATGAGTGAGGATTCCATGATTATGCACCTTGTTCCCAAATATAATTATCATAATTGGTGCATTATTTTTGGGAGCTCATCAAATTCATTTAATAATGCTCATTTGTCTTATTTCTCATTTTTTGTGTTTTGAATGCTTATGGGGGAGCGAGGATTCCATATTTATGCAACATGTATTCTAATGCATTTATCTTGAATCATGCACAAATCTTGGGGAGCTTCTCTATTTATTTTTTAAAAGCACTCTTTTTCTCATATCATAATGTCTTGTTGTTTCCATTTGGACTCATTTGTTGCTTTCAATTGATTTGTCGGATCTTGTGATTGCTTGCGTCATTTGTGATGCGTCGTTTTATTTCAATTCTTTTGGCAATCTTTGGGTCCTCGATATAGTTCTACTTCCTCCCAAGTATTCATCATTGGATATGTGCGAATGCACACCTTTGGAGGATTTATCACTATATTGGCCTTCTAGAACTTGTCACCCATTTCGGCAATCGATGCCAATGGGGGAGAAGTTTTAGAGGGTTTTAAGGGAAATGGTTTATGCATTGAGTTTGGTCTTATGCATTTGCCTCTCATGCTCTTGCATCTTTGTTGTTGCTTAGCATGTGATATATATAGAGGAAACTCCACCAATGATAATGATTGGAATATATGCAATGAAATTCGAGTTCATCACACATGCATAGATTGTGGGGGAGTTTGCTCTATATATGCTGGTGGTACCAATATAACATACTTATGTAGTATTTGATATTGGTGTTACCATTTTGTTCATTAAGATTCCTTATATAAACCCTCTTAAAGGGATTGTCATCAATTACCAAAATGGGGGAGATTGAAAGAACATGTTGGGCCCCCATGTGTGGTTTTGGTAATTAATGACAATCTTTATGGACTAATGTGTGTATTAAGTTGTACTTGTAGGAATTGTCCATTGGCATCGCTTGGATCATGTGTTGGCTTCAAGGTCGATGAAATGAGAAGAAGATGTGATGTGCAAGCTCAAAATGCGCCATCTATAGAAGATCTCATGTTTGATGCTTGCCATCCCCGATGATCATGGATCGATGATGAGAAATCAAGAAAGGCATTCCATCTTGAGAAGGTCAAGTTCGTCTACATCAAGCTCAAGTGGAACGCTCAAGGCAAAGGTATAGTCTTGGTAGGTTTTCCCTTTTGCCGGTCTCATGTTGTGTGTGGGAGACCGGGTTTAGGATAGATAACCGTACTGTCAAGAGGGGATCTCGAATGAGTAACTCAGTCACATCGTTCGGAGAGAGCTCAATCCTTTGCATATTTGCATCATCATAATTGGTTGTTATTTGGTCTTATCCATGTGAGGATATAGAGCTTGTGGTAATCTCCATAACAAGCTCTTGTTCGTCAAAATCGGATCTTCCGTTTGTATCTTGTTGCGATTTTGATCTTGGCGGCTTTTCGGTTTCTCACCAAGTGAGGTATCTCACATTATTATACATGATACATTCTCACTTGGTGATAACCAATATTTTCACCTCTTATAGGGTAGCTCATGTCATCCTCTTTCCAACGCAATTGGAATCGGGTCGATCGGAGTTACCAATCAGAAGTTATAGCGGTTACCGCATTTTAGTACCTAGCACGGTAGTAGGTTTTGACAAGTTGCCAAAAGCCACTGCCGAGCTAGGTACCAAAAAGCGGTAGTACCGCATTTTAGAACCTAACGCGGCAGAAGGTTTTTGACTTCGTCATTTGGATCTATCCTCCCTTGCTGGAATATGATGTTTCTTTGCATGATCTTGTAGAGGTTGTTGTCCTCTTCGAAACGAGCCCAAGATCATCGAAATCGGAGTCCGAATGCAAAAGTTATGGTTGTTTTGTTCTGTGATGACCGGTAGTACCGGACCAGGATCCGGTAGTACCGCATTTTGAGCACCTGAGAGAAAAAGCGTATGGCGCCCAGAATCCTGTGGAATGTCCTAGTCGGGAAAGTCCGATAGTCTGGAAAAAGTCCGGTAGTCGAGAAACGTTTTGGACCGCAGGTTGGATTTTGAGGTACCTATATAAGGGCCTTCTCCCCAATGGTTCCTTAACCATTCTTGCAAGTTTTCCCCTCCATTGTTAACCTTCTTGAGCTTGCTTTCTCTCAATCTCTCCGATGATTCTTGCATATTCTCGAGGGATTTGAAAGAGGAGATCTAGATCTACAATCCCACCAATCAATCTCTCTTCTAAGTGAGGGGAACATATTGGGATCTAGATCTTGGAGTCTTTTGTGGATTTCCTCCATTGTTCTTCCTCTCTTATTCCCCATAAGCTTTTGTAGCTTTGGTGGAATTTGGGAGAGAAGGATTTGAACACCTTTGTGGTGTTCTTGCCATTTGCATTTGGTGCATCGGTTTAAGTTCTTCTCGGAGGATTTGGTTCGTGTGACTCATTGGAGTTTGTCCCTCTTGGGTTCTTGGAACCCTAGACGGTTTTGTGGCCTTGGTGGCATTGTGGCCTTTTGTGGCATTTGTTGGGAGCCTCTAATTAGGTTGTGGAGAAGTGCCCCAACCTTGTGAGAGGTTCCGGTTGCCACCGACAAGTGCACCGATAGTGGAAGCGTGGATCGATCCCATTGGGGTGAGATTCACCGGAGAATAAGGGAGGCCTTTTGTGGCGTTGGTGGTTTGATACCACCCCTCTCCAAACGAGAGGTATCCATGTTGGGAGGAACTCGGTAAAATATCGTTGTCCCCGCGTGCCTCGGTTATCTCTATACCCGATCTCTTTACTTATGTACTTTACATTATGATAGCCTTCGTGCTTGAAGTAATATATATCTTGCTATCACTTTGTTGCTTGTATTGCTTAGCATAAGTTGCTGGTGCACATAGGTGAACCTTAGTTGTTTCTAGGTTGTGCTTAACAAAGTAAACACTAGTTTTTTTCCGCCTTTGTTGAGCCACTCTAGGAAAAGTTTTAATCGCCTATTCACCCCCCTCTAGGCGACATCCGTATCCTTTCACTAGGGTTTAGGTTTTTCTTTCAACATACTTATATTCCTTTGTGGATATGAGTAAAGATTTAATAACTAAGCATGTTGTTCCCTATTTGGGATATTTGATGACATCACCTTTAGCACTAGAAAGTTATATCTTGAATGTTTTATAGAAAGGAATTGATAAAGATACTCCTAAGAACATTTAATTATGATGGTTGAAATTAGCAGAGATGTGCTTATGTGATTTGTTATAGGGTAATGTTCCTATCAAGTGATATAGATATAAGATGAGGAATTCTTAATATGAAATGGATATTATACTTGGTTTTAAGATTTAAAGTTGATTGTTTACCAAGAATTACTATCTTCCATAATTCATAATTCTAGACTTCTTATTAAGGAATTCCTTTCCTAGATATACTACCTTTTTCTATCTATCATCATGATTAACATGATGAGTTTTACTTCATACAAATATTCACATTAACTGATTAACCTTCTAAACTCATGGATGAATCCAATGAGTTTGATACTAAAGTATTTCACAACTTCCTCATATCCTTGCTTGGTTGTATCTACTACTCTACTGTTGATAGCCTTCCATCCAACAAATAGTTCCTTCAAAATCTACTCATAATCTTCCTTAATCATTCATCACTAATGTACCTCTAATATTTGTATGCATCCAACTACCTTTCTCTAAAGTTGACTATCCTTTAAGGTGAATAACACCACTTCTATAACTCTATGTTATACTAGCTTTAATTGAATCATATCATCCTACATTTACTTTACTTTAACAACTCACACTCCAATATCTCATTATATTAATGTGGCTTGTAATGACTACTCTAGGATAACTTATCTATACTAGGGTTTCAATCATGTTCTACCCACCTGTATCACTTATACTGAATATAAGCATTCAATATTGGTGGCTAAAGCATCACCATTATAATCCTTTAATCATTTATTGCTTAAGTTCTTAGTTGGCTAAGCAAGGCTTTATCGATCCTACTTTTCAATTGTCTTGAAATTATCTTCTTAGTAACTCATACTGGATTAAGGTTATTTATGGACTATGCCCTCTTTAAAAGATTTAAGTAGATGTTATGATAAGAACAAGAAATAGTAGATCAAGGATTGATAGTTAAAGAATTTGTGAATCAATGTGGAATTAATCAACATTAATGAACAACAGATATTAAGATAAGTTCCATAAAGATTGCTATAGAAAGAAAGATATATAGTGAATGATCCTGACTTAGTCTCTTTCCAACTCCAACTCATTAAAGAGTTTAAGGTTAAGTATTACTATGATACTCATAGTAAGAATAGATAAGAATAAGATAGGTCAGGATTAATCGTTGCATTTTTATTACTTTAGTTGTAATCTTAACTTAGTATTCATAGGTTGTTATGATGAATAGTATGATATGACCCCTTAAGGATCATATATGAATCATTTAAGCAATGTATTATGAGTGACATTTTATTATATCTGGTCTACCCTTAGATCAAATCATGTTTAACCAAATAAGGTTTTAGCAAAGGTCATTTAGAAACTTATCGCAGTTAACTTGATGATCTACTTCAATTCCATCAAGTTAAGAGAAGCTTCAATCACTTTGACAAGTTTTGTTCAAAAGCGCGAAAATTATTCGGATTTTTTATGCATGAATGCAATACACACATCTGGGTTCAACTTATTTCTAGACTCTAATGCTGGGATGTTACATTGTCCCAATTTCTGTCACTTCGAGGCCTTTGGTTCCGGACAATAATATGTGTACACAACTTGCAGATAAGACCATAAACAATACTATCATCATGAATCAATAACATGTTTAGATCTAAGATCATGGCACTCGGGCCCTAGTGACAAGCATTAAGAACAACAAGTGGCCACAAAGTCAAATAGCACTAATAGAGTTGTTCCTTAACTTATTTAGTGCATAACCAACTAAAACATGTGACACTTTAGTTGTAAAGAGTAGATAGATTTTCCTTCTTGCTCCTACGGATCGATACCCTACTTACACATTCAGAGGTACTACGATGATACCCTGCACTTGGGGGCAATCACATGGTACCAGAAGCGCCCTTAATTTATCAAACAAAATCAGAGAGATCATGTCTTGGGGCACGTTTGGTAGCCTGTAGTTCCTCTAGCCAGGCTCGAGCACAACGAAATCCGCCTGATTGGTTGCCTGCATGAGGCCTGCATTGTGTCCAGCACGAACCATAAAGAAGCCTGGGTTAGGCCCAACGACAACACCTAAATCGGCTGTTTCCATCGAGCCACCCTCGTTGTGCGCCCTGCGGATGCAAAAGCGGCGCTCCCCGCACGAGCTCAGTCAACAATGGCGCAAGTGGGAGATTTACCACTAGCCTGGAAAAGAGGGCGGGATTCTTTCCCTCACCTCCCTCTGAGAGACACCCTACCCGATCACCGTCGAAACCAGATTCCTCTTTCCCCCTCCACCTACCCCAGTCACATCCAGCCGCAGGCGACGACAACGACGGCTTCTCTGGCAAGACTATTGCCTCATCGAGATGTCCGTGCGGCCACCATGCTCAGCTGGAACGACGGAGACAACTCTAGTCAATCCTATATAGGGGTAAGTTCAATTTTTCCCAATTCATCCTTAGAGTTACAGTTTGGTACCTAGTTGGAAATTGTCGATTTAGCATTAGATGAACTCGTTTTGGTCTGTTAGAACCTCACAAACATGGACTATTCTCTCGATTGCATCGAAGATCCTAGCTTCTGCGGCCTAGCACAAGATTATCCCGAGGACTGCCGCGTCCACCAACTTGAGCCTGTCAGGCATGTTACATTTGAATAAACCAACACGGGCCGCAGATTCTACCTCTGCCAAGTACAGAACATAATTTCTTAGCTTTTATTTTGTCGATTTATTTGTCTGCCACGTGGTAGGTCATCTACAAGAGCCGTGCCAATGAATTTCTGAGTTGTGGGAGGTCGAAAACTATGGGTTTGTGACATGGACGATCAACAAATGGCCATAAGCTATAAGAATGCAATTGAGAAACTCTTCGGGACGTATATGGCAATAGTAGTGTAAGAATCGACGAGAGGATTGAGAATGCCAAGTTGGTGCAGCAAATCTCTAACGAGAAGAACAGTCTTGACAAAAAGTACTCAACCATGATGGTTGATGTGAAGAAATTCATAGAAGAAACTGAGAAGAAGGTGTTGGAGAAGAACTTGTCTAGGATGAAGGACAACAACGACATTCGAGGACATGAATTTGAAGCAGACAGAAGCATTGAGGAATGAAGTTGAGATGCTAAAGCTGGTGCACAAATCCGAGACAGATGTAATGAAATCTAAGTAGAAGGAATATGATGAGGAAAGGGCCGAATTGAAAGAGGAAAAGAAGAAACTAGAGTACATCATCTATGATATGTTCCAAGCCAATGGTGTTAACAAGGATAAGCTGAAGAAGATTAAGGAAATCTGTAATGGTTGACTCTATTGTTGCAACTTGTTGTACTTAAAGCAGTGATGGTTCAAACTGTGAACGACTCTCGTTATGAGGCGGTATAGTAACCCCTCCTGTGACGGTGAACTGCTGGTGGTGCTAGGATGAAACCCACTTTTGATGTGGTGCTAGGTTAACACAATGGTGCTATGTTAAACTGTGATACCCTTTTGGCAATGATCATGCATTTACCTATTAGTGCGTTGTTCCTACTAGCGATGTTTTTTTTGTTAATGTTCAACTGTGATCTACTTTTGCTTCCGTTCATGCTTCTGGTCTCCGTCCCCTATTTTCTGGATTTCTTGTTCTTGTGTTCTTCTTGCATGTGTGGTGTTCATGCTTGCGGTGCTTGTGTTTTGGTATTTCGGAATTGTGTTCTTTATGGCCGTGGTCTTCATGCCTGTGGTCTGCCTCCTTGTCGTGGTAACCTCACCAAAAGCAAGTGTAAGGTGACTATAGCTAGTGGCGGACATAGCTGAAAAATACAGGGTGGCACATGTAGAAAAAAGCCAGCTAAACAGAATTCTAAATAGAAGATTAGGAATAATAATAGAAATTTTGCAAATTCAGGGTTGGCCATAGCCACCCAACCCATCCCCTGCTTACGCCACCAACTATAGCGGCTTCTTGTGACAACCAAACAGGGATAGTATGAAACTATAATACACAGGCAACCAAACAACATGGCCATAGTTGTCCAACCCATGCACCCTTTATAAACTCCATGCTATCAAACGAAATGCAAAAGGTGGCTCGTGCCTTATATGTGTGTGTGGCAGTGCTGTATGCCGTGACTACATTGTCCAACTATACTAGTACCAAACATACCAAACATGCCCTTGTTGACTCTTGACCCCACCAGGCTTCTTCTCAAACACACTACCAGCTCCTGATCTCCATCCAACAGCCCAACTAGTTGAGGCTCACCCGCGCAAATCTCAACGATCTGTGAACCACGCGGCCCGCGTCCACCAACAGACCAACTGTCACCACCCCACCCCACTCGCCCCGTCGCCCTTCCTCCTACCAACCGCCCCCTCCGCCGCCGACCGCCGGTCAGTCGACCGCGCCCCGCCGCCCCCATATGTTGGTGACGCCGAAGATGGCGTCCAAGGTCCAGTCGCCCGTATCCTGCACCGGGCCGTCCCCGGCCAAGCCCACGCCGCCGACGCCGGTGTCCGCCGACGAGATGCGCGCCGTGGCACGCAAGTTCGCTGACCAGCCCGTCCAGAACCCGGAGCCCGGCGTCTGGGCCGTCCTCACGGCCATCTCACAGAACGCCCGCCTCCGCCCCGAGGTCCCCATCCCTTTCTTGAACCCTAGACCTGAAGCAGTCATTGTTGTTGATTAATTTCGCATTTGCTCAGTCAGTGTTGGCTGGAGACATTGGTGGTCTTTACTTGTGTTGTGCTTTGCATGCCACCTGCCACCATTGCATCAATGAAGCATAAATTTCCTGACTGGAGTCCTTTTCTTTTTTCATACCGAAGGGAATGAACATTCTTTTGAGTGCTGACGAGCATATCCTTGGCCGCACAATCGAGAACCCTCGCTTCAGGATTTCTGCTCAGGCAGTCAGCGGGAAGCATTGCAAGATATATAGGGACACTGCATTGGAGGAACTGAGACGTGATGAGCCCGTGCCTGTTTACCTCAAGGACACAAGGTTTGTTTTGTTTCTGGGTCTTGCTCTATCTAACGACAATTATATCCTTTTCTTAAATTAACTCGTGGTAGCTCTGCAGCACGAATGGCACATACATCAACTGGAAAAAGTTCACGAAAAAGTCGCCTCCGGCCAAGCTTACTCATGGGGACATCATATCATTTACCACAGCTCCTCATAACGGTAAAATGACCCGCTTACTCTGCTTTCAGTGATCCAATTCTTACTGGTTCTATAGGGGGTATGGTACCCATTGGCTCGTACCTGCTATGTGCTATATTGTTTGCTGTTCTGTATCAGAATTTTTAGAGTTCTCACCTGCTCTTTCCTTGCTGATTTACTTCTTTACACTTTATTCTCTTGCTACCGTCATGCTTCTGTCCGCTCTTGCATATGCACTATTCCTGTTTTAATTTTGTAGTGGTGATATTACCTTTTGATGTCCATTTAACTTGTATATTTTTTTATAGAGGCTTCCTATGCATTTGTCTATCGTGAAGTTAATGCAGTCAGTTGCGAGGAATGGTACTACCGCTCTTAAAAGAAAGTCAGGTAAGAGGGAATATGATGTCTTATGGTTTACTCATCACATTTCGCATTTGTTACAAGTTCTGAGATACGTCCAAACATTTATATTTGATTTGAAGGGAGATGGGTTCTGAAAACAAGAGGCTAAAGGGTCTTGGCATTGGTTCTTCTGATGGTCCTGTTTCACTAGATGATGTTCGAAGACTAGAAAAATCTAATGCTGTAAGTTGGCTTGTTAGAGATGGCAATAGTTTATTTCCAATATCTTCTCATGATCTTATTGAACTGAAATCATTGCAGGAGCTCAGGGAACAACTAGAGGCACATGTTGTCACAATTGAGACATTGAGAACTGAAAGTAAATTAGCTGAAGCGCAGCATGAAAAGGTATCTACTAATACAACCTAATAATTTCTTGTTTATGGTTTTGGTGTTACAGATCTCCCAAGCCACAATCTAAGGGTATGCGAGTTCACTACATGCCACAGGGCCACTACTAATCTTTCTCCGGTCAATAAAATAAACCAAAAATGCTGTTGCATATTCTATTTCAAGAAAGGTTGCTGGTGTTGCCAAGTTGTTTTTCATAGTTATTGTCTTACTGATGTAATACACTAATACCTTTTGTGTTTCCAAATGTAAACATGTTTTTCCCTTTGGTTGAAATTTCCATCTGCTGTCAGCAACTATATGATTATGAAATTCTACGCATGGATACCCTTCCCACTAACAGAGTTTATTGTGCAATTCTGATTATGTAGGAACTGAAAGAGTTCAAAGAAACTACATCATGTTCTTATCTCGACCAGACTAAATCTCTTCAGCAAGCACTAGAGGAGAAGAAGAAACAGCTAGATTCCTTTAGTACATCAAATACAGAGTTACAGAACTCCATTAAAGATCTGAATGAGAGGCTTAGTGCATCCAAGCAATCACGTGCTGATGCTGATGAGATAATTCACAGGTAATCTTCCTAACTGCTGGATAATTTTGTTTGCTACCACTCCCGTGACAATGCAAAGGATTTTACTTGCACCTTTCCATATCATAATGATACATGGTTTCCATATTATGTTGAAAACTTCACATTTGGAATCAGGAGTTCGATAGGATTCTAGAGAAATTGCTATGTTTACTACAAATATCCCGTGGAATGTGTTCCAAACAAGCCAAGTCTAAGTTTCCATATTGCATGATTGTTGCTCCAGGGATAAATGGCTAACCTTATCGAAAGACAATAACTAGTTTTTATAATGTATGAAGTTCAATGCTAGCACCACTCATAGCGTTGAAATATTTTCAGCCAGAAGGCAAATATATGCGAGCTCGAGGAACAACTAAGCGAGGAGAGAAACATGAGAATAGAGGAGCGTGATAAGGCTGCAGAAGACCTGAAATCTGCAGTGCATAAAATACAAGCAGAGGCTGAAGACGAAAAGAAGAGACAGACTGAGGTTTACCTTAAACAACAAAGGGAACAGAAAGAGTTTATTACGAAGCTTCAGGTTTTAATCTTCTCTTCCTATTTTAGTCAAAGGTCAGGTGACTAACCCAAGGTCATGATATCATGTATTAAAGTAACTTCCATTATTTTCCAGGAATCAGAAAAAGAGACCCGTTTACTCGTGGAAGCATTAAGGTCCAAGCTGGTATGCATTTGTTGCAGTTATTCCTTTTAAGTAATGTCATTCTGTTACTGTAATTCAACTGTTGTATTCTCATGCAGGAAGATTCTCGTGAAAGCCTTGTAATATCTGAGAAAAAAGTGCGAGAGCTAGAAACTCAACTCCAGGATGAGCAGCTTATATCTGCTAACAATCGAAAGGTATCATGAAGTTCTGCACATGTTACAAATTACATCTATGTAATGTATTCTTTATATCTTGTCTTCAATTGTGTATACCATATTGTTAACTTTCTTTGTTGTTGCAATTGCAGAAATCTGATAATCTGGAAAGTGAACTGAGGAAACTCAAGAAAGAACTTGAAAATGAGAAGGTAGAAAAATGTTCCAGTCACATAATTGGACTTTGTGTTTCTCTGATGTTTCATCACAAGCAAATCAAGTTGGTCGTCCTTAGCTTTCTGCATATGACCTTTTCAGTGTTTTTTTTTCTGTTGTTATATTGCCTCTGTTTGTTCATGGGTTCAAAGTTGTAATGTCCATAAATTTGTTTGGCAGCAAAATTTTATTGTATTTCATGTACCATCCATCCTTTGAGGGGCTACACTCCTTTACTTACAATCTGATAATACATGTGCTTACGTTAGCAGGTTGCTCGGGAAGAAGCATGGGCAAAGGTCTCATCTCTTGAGCTTGAAGTAGCTGCTACAATGAGAGATCTGTCACTTGAAAAACGTAGATATCAAGGGGCCAGAGAAAGAGTTATTCTACGGTATGCATCTAACTTCAGTATCATATATAGGCAATATGAATCCAAGTTTGTGGAACTAACTCTATCTACAATCCCTTCCTTCCCACTGTTGCTCTGCAGAGAGACCCAACTGCGTGCTTTCTATTCAACTACAGAAGAGATCTCTTCTCTATTTTCAAAACAGCAGGAACAACTTAAAGCTATGCAGAGAACTTTAGAGGATGAAGAGAACTATGAGAGCACCTTAATGGGTGTTGATCTCAATGAAGTACCACTAGCAAATGCGACCACTAATGATGCCCGTGTAAAGCCAATAGACTACGTAAAAGATTCAGTGGAAGCTTCTGGTGAGAATACCCAGACAAGTGGACATAGTTCTAGTGATGAAGATGCTGACATGACTGAGCAGCAGGATGGTGGTACCAGAGTTGAAGGGGGCACTCAAGACCTAGAGTGCACTACTACTCCGGAAAGGTCAGTAGAGAAACTCGGGTATGATTCTCACGGTGACCGTGCTGCTACAGCTCCTGAGCAAGAGCCGACTGATACTGAGAAAATTCCTGAGACAGAAAGCCAAGCCGGTATTGCTGGCTGCAATGATCATAATTCCATTAACAGTGTTATGGCAGGAGAGACCATGCAGCTAGACGATGACGTGCAGGCACAAGAAAACGAGGAATCTAACTTGATCGACAAAGATGGAGGGCAACCATTAGTAAACAAGGAACAATCTTTAACCCTGAAAGATGGCATTGGTCAGTGTTCTGAAGAAAAACGCGAGGGCGACTGCTCTGAGAGCAAACGTGAGGACACACAGGCTGGAACTATTGTCACAGCTGATCTGTTGGCTTCAGAAGTTGCCGGTAGCTGGGCGGTGGATACAGGACCATCCGTGAATGGGGAGAACGAATCTCCATGCAGCTCGGCTGGTGATCTTCGTGCAGAACAGGATGATGACGTAGGAGAACGAGCAGCTGCAGATGCTTTGACCAGTTTGGTGAACTCTGAAGGAGCTGGTAGCCAGACTAACGTTGCTGATCGCCGTGTTATTAATCATATGATTGGACTTCTTAATCCCGAAAAGAAGCTCCCAGGAAGTGGTGTCAAAGATGATGATTCAATGTCTGACGATGAGACTCAGGAAGGCAGCGAGGGAGGGGATGATGATACTGACAGTGAAGCCATGGTTGAGGATTCTGTTGGGTAAAAACAGTTGATCTTCCTCGTACATACGAGTATATGCCAATTTTTAGAAATCTGCACCCTTTGAGGAAGGCAGGGGATGCAGATACTGACAGTGAAGCCATGGTTGAGGATTCTGTTGGGTAGGCCTCAAAACAGTTGATCTTCCTCGTACATATGTCAATTTTTAGAAATCTGCACCCTTTGAGTTGGGTGTGTGAGTTTGTATTATTCTTTCTCCTTGTGCAATTTTGTGTCATTGTGCTTTTAGTTTCTTTGTATCAGTAGTTGAGTACCAGTCCAAGCTGTAATATCTAGTTCTTGCTGTTAGTTTTTGACATTCCCTATATTGTGCTAGTTGTTATTACTCCAGCTCAGCAGTTATATATACTAGAAAACACATTGGTATTTATATTTAAAGAAAGTATAACTACTGGGCAGTCCAAAGAATAACGTGAAATGTAAGTGAAATATCTTGCAATCCAAAATAAGATTGTAATAATGTCAGGTGCATGCTTAGGCAACGAAGCTCCAGAAATTACTGCACAAATTCACCATCCTAGTACAAAAGAATATATATATTATTAATCAGCTAGTACAACTCCACCAGTTTGGTGACTCAAAAGTAACATCCAAAGAATTAATGAACAAATTATAAGAAAAGAAAAAGTAGAGGCAGGTTCATCGCCTGGAAAGAATTACAAGGTGATTATTAAGACATTAATAAAACAAATGAGTCAGAGGGAACCATATAAGAATTCGGCTCTCATCTAAACCAATTTTTTCTTTCTCTACTCCAGATATGTCTCTGTAATTCAGTCTCTTGATTCATGGTTGTTGGCCGTGCCGTTCTGCTGCTGTTGCTGCTGCAGTTGGTAGAACGGTATCGGTGTAGCCTGCTGCTGCTGCTGCTGCTGCTGCTGCTGCTGCTGCTGAAACATCTGGTTTTGCTGCTGGGCCATGCCGTTGGAGGAGCAGGAGTCGCCGACGCCGAGCTCCGCCGTGGCGATCTTGAGGCGCTGGACTTCGCCGGTCAGCGCCTCGTTCAGAGCTGTTCAAGAGAAGGAAAAAGGACAGGATCTTGTTAGTGCCATACTAGTATGTATAAGCACATGCTCAACTCTACTACGTAACATTAAGTGGGGGCAATTTGCAGATAAATTAAGGACGAGATGATGATCAGGTTTGTTTAAAGGCAGTGGGCATCCAAGATTGTTGGGAGAACGGGGTGCTTGTGAGGCAGCAGAGAGAGAGAGAGAGAGAGATGTGGGCGCGGACTAAGCTATCACATGCCACCCGAGAGTATAAAGAAATGCCCAAGTCACCGCAGAATATGAATAACTCTACTCAGCTGCAAATCTTCCTTCCTACGACTACATGCTCGCAACTCGCACCACCATCTTCTTCAGGGAAAGCAGGATATTTTATCTGAAGACGAATAAGAAAACAGAGGCAAATCTTGGTTCCTGATGATTTGCTGCTAACTGCTGAGCACATCCCTGCAGCTAGTACTGTAACGGAGTAGTACATGCTAACGACTACCGGTATGGATAGCTAACTACCTACCGAGACGCCGACCGGTACTCATCGGAGTCGTCGTGACCGTGCGAGGCATGTCATGTACGCGCTCGTGCCACTACTCGGAGGAGGACGGACAGATAGACATGTCAACGTCGGGAAATGCGGTGGGATAAGGACTATCTAGCCTAGTGCTGAGCACATCGATGTGGATCGATCGGTCGGACGTTGACGAACAAGGGCGAGAGATTTGTTGAAGATACGCACCGTCCCGGAGCTGCGCCTGCTGCTCCATGGCCTGCAGCCGGAACCTCAGCTCGTTGTTCTGCGTCGCCACCCCCGCCGAGTCGCGCTGCGTGCGCAAAAGAAATGAGTTTTATTAGTGATCGGAAATTCAGAATCGAACAGGATTTGGAACTGCATTTCAATCGACAGAAAGGGTACCTGGAGGAGCGTGAGCTGCGCGGAGAGCGTGGTGGCCTCAGTCTGAAGGATCTGCACCTTCTGCTCCAGCTCCACGATGTACCGCATCTTCCGCTCCTTGGACCGCGCCGCCGACTGCCGGTTCGCCAGCACCCTGAATCAAGCAGCAGAGAACACAGCAGCTTGCTTGATCAGTGAACGAATTCAGTAGTACTAGCACATTGTAGGCAGAGTAACTGCCAATCGCTGATCGAATGTATTACCTCTTGACGCGCTTGGGGTCGGCGAGTGCCATCTCGGCGAGCTTCTCGTCGGCCATGATCTTCTTCATCTCCGCGGGGGTGAACTCGCCGCTGCCGAACTCCAGGCTGAACATGGACCCTGCGCCGCCCCCGCCGTTGGACACTCCGCCGGCGGAGAAGTTGAGCCTCCCCATGAGGCTGTCCATGGACAGGCTCCTGGCGTGCCGCCCGCCCGCCGGCTCCCCCGCCGCGTTCCTCTTCACGCCCGCGCCGCCGGCGCCAGCGCCGCCGTCGGCCCATCCGCGGATCCCGGCGGCGGCGCACTCCTCGGAGTCGTTCTCGCTGCTGTCGGCCTTGGCGCTGCTGGCGCGGCTGTCGGGCGAGGAGGAGTTGAGCGCGTCCAGCCCGTCCAGGTTCAGGTACGAGCTGAAGAGGTCGTCGCCGCTGCTGCTGCCGTTGGCGTCGCCCCACCCACCGGCCTCCGTCTTGGGCTGCGGCAGCTGGTGCGAAGACGGCGGGAAGTACCCCGCGAACGGCACGTCGCTGCGCGAGCGGCGGTGCGCCGGCGCCGGCGCCGCCGACTTGCGCGCGGCCGACGAGGAATCCTCCATGCACACGTCGCCGCCTGCGCTGCGCTGTCCGCCGAACAACGAAGGCGGCGTCGGCGGCAGCCCCGCGGCCCTCGGCTTGGCCGCCGCCCCCACGGCGTGCTCGGCACCGAACGTCGTGGCCATCTGCATTGGCGACATCCCCTGCTGCACCTGCACCTGCAGCTGCTGGCGCTGCTGCTGCTGCATCAGCGCGGCCGCGCGGGCCTCGCCAATGCGATCCATTACGCTAGTACGTAGCTCGCTTCCTCCGCCAAGATCCCGAGTCTCCCGGCACAAAATCTGCCGCGTTCGATCGGGACACGGCGCTGCGACGGTGGGTATGGAAATTGGAAAGAAATGGGGCGGAACGGGGTTTTGTTTCCGCGGAGCGGTGGGGGGACGCTTTTAAGGGGCGGTATTTAATCGCCGTTGGATGGATCGGTGGGGACGATCCCGTCCCGTGCTCCGTTTCTTCCCTTCCTTCTTTGGTGTGCTCGCCCTCGCCTCGCCTCGCCTGGGGGCTGGGGGAGTGGGGGCTCCGTCTCGCTAGGCGCCACTTTTGTACCGCGGGTTTACAGCCTAGCACGCGGTTGTTCTGATTCGCCATTTTTTCCCACCTCCATCCGGCAACATCCACTGGCCGCTAGTGGAAGCTTCGTACTACTGTGCGCTCCGTCCTGTGCTCCAGATGCTGCTGCTGCCGCGGACGGACGGACGGACGGATGTGGGGCGGCTGCCGCTTACCTGCCACGCAATCAATCAGCGAATTTGTCTACGAGTTTGGGGCTGTGTATGGACAGAAGCTAGGACTGTGGCCGTGGGGCAGGCCACTGATCCCATGCATTGTGGGGTTTTTCCTTTACTTGTAGGGCAATGTGGAACGAATTAAAGGGTGGCCAGCTGGGCACTCATCAATGACTTCCAGAAGAAATAAGCGGTAGGAAGCACATATCCACTACTCACTCAATTCCAAAATAATTTAAATTATCGTTTTGTTCCAAGTCAAACTAGCCTCACCAAGTTTGTAGAACGATGTGTCAATACACAGAACACTATTTTCTTTTTATTGGGTTTATCATACAGTATATATTTTCATAAATATTTTACTAATTGTTTTGTTAAATCCAGTCAAACCTAGAGAAGTTTTACGGAGGGCAAAATTATCGAGCACACTTCTACGCATGGGTTTAGGATTAAAGCCGCATATATATAATGCAAGAATATGAGACTTTTGTACGTATGGCTTAGGCAGTTGTAAAACTAACAGTGTATCACTCCATTTCACCTCCACATTTAGTAACGTGCATCGACTCTCTTAAATTGGTATTCCCTTCGATCCATATTAATTGTCGCTGAATCAGATGTATCTAGCATTAAACATGTCTAGATACATCCACTTTAGCTACAACCAATATGGATTGGAGAGAGTAGCAATTCACATATTTATGTACTTGTATGCCCTTCTGGTGCAACAGAAATGTGGTTTTTTTACCCATAGAACAACCCACTACATGGACCATCAGATATTCGAGCATGCTTCAAACCATGTGTTCGAGAACCGAATGACAACATACAACCTAAAATGCAAGAATGTGGAACCTTTGTATGTATGGATCGCAATTATTAAACCAGGTATGTTTATCACTCTATTTTAGCTATCTTTCCACCGTCCAACAAAAAAAGGGATGAACTGGCATGTATGCCCCTATGTTTTACTACTCTCTCCGACTCATATTAGTTGGCTCCAATTTAAATGTATCTATCACAAAAACATGTCTAAATAAATTTAAATTAAAGTTAACTAATATGGGTCAGAGGAAGTAGTGCAAATGGATATGGATGGTTACTATCGGAGCGATCCTATGTTTTCCATGTAAATGGGTGCTAGCTAGAACCTGATTGTGTGCCTCTACAAGAAATGGCAGGGCACGTCCTTATCAACAGGCATGTGGACCGGGCACTTAATTTTAAGCATGATTTCAAAACAAAATGTATTTGAAAAAACATACTCATAGGACAGAGAGGAGTCGAAAGGGCTGGAAAACAAGAAAATTGATGTACTAGTTGAAGTAGGTAGCATTTTGCAAATCACCGCATGCACAAAGCTTCAAGAAACTGTGGACGCGTGTCATATATAATAGCGCGTACTTAATTGTATTGGATCTTGGACCTTTTGCACTTTGCCTTTCTTGCACATGTACAAGTGCGAGGTCATCTTGTTCGAACGAAAGACCATGCATGCATGCATGCATGGTACCGATACCGAACAAATTAAAGGGAAACAAAGCACAAGTTCGATACGCTCCTAACAAATCATGGAGGTGCCTGCCCCTAAACGAAGCTTTACGGTGTCTCTCCACATGCCCGAATAGTACAGCAAGGAGGACATGCTGCCCCCGTTCGGTTTCTTGGTGAGCAAGTCTGAGCCACTTCACTGACCGACTCGGTGGGCTAGCTAGCAGCTGTGCATGCATCCGGAAGTTGGCCGGTGCATCATGCACGGTGCGCGTTTCAACGACACATCACGTGGCCTACCATGTTGGTTTAGCCTTGGATCAGCAGCTTACTTGGCACCTCGATGCTGGCTCGCTCGATCAGAGTCTTTGTGGAGCTTGGCAGAGACCGAATCTACTGCGCGGGCAGAGGAACACATGCATGGCCCGGCCGCAGAGGAAAGCGAGCTGTGATGGAAGGCGAGCATCATATGACGGTGCGGAAGATTTTCGTCGGGAAGGGGAAAGCGACGACGCCGCGGACGGCGACTTCACAAAGCGGCTTTTTGGGCGAGAAAGCGGAGGAGGGGAAACCGTGTGGATCCCACGAAGCCTCCATCATATGCATGTGGGAAGCGGTGGGTCCCTCCACCCATAAACAAGGGGAGCACCACCCTCCAGCTCCACCCATGCAGTCATGCAACGCATGATTCCCCTCTCCGATCCGGAGGAGGTCTCTCTCTTCTCTTCCCGTGGCATTGTCTGCTCTGCTGCACCTGCACCTGCACCTGCACCACCGAGAGATCGATCGTGGAGTCTGGGCCGTCGAACTCGATGGTGCCGTGCCTCCCCGTGGAAGTTGCGGGTGAATATTCTACCAACGTTGTCGTGGGCTCGTAGATGCCGGTGGTGCCGATCACATCGCTCGCCGGTTTTGCACGCGCGACGTGCCTGCCGTGACGGGGTAAAGAATACGACTGATGACGATCTGAGCGCGACGGGAGGTGCGATCGATTAGATCGCCTCTGGTTTGTCTCCACTTGGGCCCTGCACTGCAGGCGCTACAGCCTTCGTCGTTGCATGCATAAACGAAACAAATCATTGGGCGGCCGTTCTTATGGCCTTGTGCTAGATCTGCCTGCGTATCTCCAAAGACTGCCTCAAGGTCAACTTCTTCTTGCAGATAAGAGGAGATCAAGGCGATGCTGGAGTACCTGTATCTGTTATACTACAAAGCACGTACGGATTTTCTGATGGGATTATATGATTTATCACACACTGATGTTTTTTTTCTTTTCTTTCTTATAAGAGGAATATAAGCTGGTGGCTGGCCAGATCGAGGAGTAGGAGCATGCCGACAGCAGCGAGATGCATGCGTGTGCCGCATTTGCACCCTGCCGGCCCCGTGGAGGGGCGGACCAGACTGACACAACACATGCACGGGGTGCGTGGGGATCATCGATCGGTCCACGACGCCACGGACCTGTACGGCCTACCTACTGATGCCGCCGTAGAAAATCAAGCAGCGATCGCTGTCTCGCGAAGTGCGCGTACCTACGGTACGGTAGTACGTATGAGGAGGAACAATTCCTGATGCGTTCCATAGCCATAGCCCATAGGTGGGGGTTGCCGTGCCATATTTGTTACAGGTAGGCCGGCCCAGGGGGGTGGTTGGTTGCTTGGGCTCGGTCCCGGAGTGCGGGGCCCTCCTGGGCCTGCCGGCTCACGTGCCAGAGACGGTGCGCCGTACGCACGGTCTCGTGACGGGCCTTGGTGCGGCGTCGTACCGCGAAATGAATGAAGGACAGGTCGATCCATCGATTCGATGGCCTCTGTCCTGTGCTCGCTCTGACTCCGTGTGTATATGCACGGGAGACAGTTGAATTGAAGGACATTATTCGTTGTGACTCCTATTTATGCCAGGGCATAACTAAGAGGAGTGCTCCAGAGTGCACTGTCATTTTTAAAAACAATACTGTACTACTCACTCGGTTCCAAAATATAAGACGTCTAAGTTTTAATCAAAAGTCAACATCCTCTAAGTTTGACCAAGTTTATATAAAAAAATACGAATATCTGCAATATTGAAAATACATATTGGAAAACTATATTTTATGATGAATCTATTGATATTGATTCGATATTGTAGATGTTTATATTTTTACATATAAATTTGGTCAAATATAGAATATATTGACTTTTGACTAAAGTTTAGGCGCCTTATATTTTGGGACTGAGGGAGTAGGTACATGTGTGCAGCGTAATTGCCTCGGTGGTGTGCGTTTAGCCGTATCAACTTGCACCGCCAGCAACTCAGCACGCGGATTAGTGCGGATCGACATGTGATGACATAGCCTACATCTTAGAGCAAGCACAATAATATAGTCAACTGCTGGCTACATACCTATGCCATGTCATCTAAAGTTTTCTTAGATAAACACCCATACAATAAGTTAGCTACTAGGTTGTTAGGTACCAAACGTTGTCAGCAACCTTTAGTCCCACCTCGCTAGCGGGAGGGGACTATAACCATCTTATAAGGGAGAGTTGCGCTTCTCCCTTCAGTCCGGGCTTTTGGGATGGAGTGGAATTTTCACTTATAGTTGGGTTGTATGCGCATAAACACCTAAATGCAACACGAGTGTGTGAAGCAAGGCCTGGGACGCTGACAATTGGTATCAGAGCCAGCACCGTCATGCCCGCCTACGGGGGGGCCTAAGGGGATGGGGTGTTAGGTACCAAGCGTTGTCAGCAACCTTTAGTCCCACCTCACCAGCGGGAGGAGGGATGGGGTTTTAGGTACCAAGCGTTGCCAGCAAACTTTAGTCCCACCTCACTAGCGGGAGGGGGCTACAACCATCTTATAAGGGGGAGTTGCTCTTCTCCCTTCAGTCTGAGCTTTTGGGATGGAGTGAGATTTCCACTTATAGTTGGGTTGTAGGCCCATACAATAAGTTAGCTATTAGGGGTCAATTCTATGGTCAATTCACTAAAAGGGGTTTTAGACTTGATTCGTTGCCCCTTTGGTGATTGATGTGACATTTCTTTTTCAGGCTGATATGTTACATGAGTTTAATAGATAGGCGGTGATAAAGGGTTGCTATGAATACACTCAATAGTTAAAAACCTTCTAAAGGAGTGCAAACCATATTTATTGTGTTGTTTGCCCTGATTTACTTGTTCATGAAGTAGTAAAAACCAGTATATGGTCTGTAACCTTTGATGGATGAAGAACTACAAAACAATTCAAGGAAAATCCAGTCTACATGACATAAACTAAAATTACACTATTGTTTTATCTCATTTATATGTTCCAACTCTTATAAAACCTAGTGTACTAAACTGTAACATGTTGAAGATAAAAAGATGACACAAACACAAGCAAAACAAATTCTAAAAAAAATTAAATACTGAAATACCAATTTAAAAGGAACGAACTACTTAAATTTGACATCTACGTGATAAAAGATCAGCTGGAATGTAGGGGATTACCAGCGAAACCGAAGTAATCGCATAACTTCATCACCAGAAGGATAAAAAAAAGTATATTGCTAACACACGCCATAATTATCCCTCACTTCACCCTTGAGTCTTGTTTGTTCAACAAACTCAAGCTCTCAAACCTCCTATCCTCGTTTGTTTGAGCTAGGGAACGTGCTCCATTCAGCTTCTTTCGGCGAGGTGGTTTAAAATTGGTACGGCAAATTCAATGCCATATATCATCGTTTAATTAAGGCCATGGGGTGGAGGGCAATGCCACCCTCTCCCCAAGGTAATAATGTAAGACTCGTTCGACATAAAAATTTCGAAGAGGAATATGCAAGATACAATTAGCTACACAAGTCAAAAAATCTAAATTTAATGAACATTAAAAAAAATAGAAAAACTGGGCGCGAAATCTACAAACAAAGCACCCCCGGACATGATAATATGTTTGCAAATCTCAGCTACGGCTCATACAGAGAAAAGGTTGGAGTTCTCTCTCGAATCAGGCTCGCGACCTCTTTATAAATAAAGCACAATCCAAGTACAAAGTCAGACATACAACCAACCCGGCCGCGGCCAAAGAAAAAGGAAAAAGGTCGCACCAACGCTGGGGCCACAACACATCATCTCCCAAGGGGAAAAAACAAAAAAGGTGGGTAACCAAGGGAGACGGCGTCCATCAGGGCGTCGGGCGTGGGGCCGAGCAGACGCCCTTGAAGGGCGCCCGCAAGCGCAGCGCCGGAGCGAACTCGAGCAGGCGGTCACGCGAACGCACCAAGGAGGACCACTGCTGGAGAAAGGCAAGCAAAGAAAAAACAGAGTCAGACGCCCGAGTGGGGAAAATCCGTTCGATCACCATCTTGTTGCGCACATTCCACAGCGTCCAGGATAGGGCTGCGAAGAGGAGCCATAAAAGGCGGCGTCCTCCTTCGGTCCAGTTTGCCTGGGCCTGCAAGAACTCCCCCAGTTCCTGCGCCTGCCAAGCCGGACCCAGATCCTCCCGAACAAAATTCCATCAGAACCGTGCCGCCGAGCAAGAGAACATAATGTGGGTGCACGACTCCGGTGTCCCACATAGGGGGCACCGGCCATCACCGGGGTCGTTACGCTTGGAGACTTCCACCCCCGAGGGCAAACGGTCCCGGAGAAGTTGCCAAACGAAGATGCGGATGCTAAGGGGCAGTGGAGCTTCCCAAAGGGGGGCCCGTCCACGGCCTTTCAGGGCCCTGGAATAGGGCCTTATAGGACGAGCTCACCGAGAACTCACCAGAGGGGAGGAGCAGCCAGGAGGCCACATCCTTCACCTCGGAGAGAGCGGCGGGCAAGGCCCCATCGTGGAGCTCGGAGGCAGCCTCCACCTCGTTGAAGGAACGGCGAAACAAGGGGTTCCAAATACCATCCCGGAAATTTTCCGCGACAAGCGAAGATGGGGAGGCCGAGATGGCAAAGAGGGCGGGAAAACGGATCCCCAACAGCACCGGGAGCAGCCAGGGGTCAAGCCAAAAGCGGACCCCCTGTCCATCCCCAGCCACGAAGGAGATGCCTCGGCCAATGTAATGCTTAATGTCCTGGATAGATCTCCAGAACTGCGACCCCTCCCGCCGCTCGCAACCCAAGAGGGCCTGGCCGCGGAGGTATTTGGCCTTGATAAGTTGCAACCAAAGCCCCCCGTCGTCCCTCAGGATGCGCCACACCCACTTCAACATCAGGGCCATGTTGAAGCGCCGGGAGTCTAGGATACCTATGCCCCAAAACATTTGGGGGCGCAAACGTCCGCCCACTTCACCATATGGTATCTTTGGTGACCGTCTCTAGCTGCCCAGAAGAATCTCGACAGCTCCTTAGCAAAGTCGGCATGGACTCCCTCGGGAAGCAGGTACAGTGCCATCTGATACATGGTAAGACTCGAAAGACAGGAGTTGATCAGAACCGTTTTGCTCCCCTTCGACGTGAGCCGCGCTCGCCAAGGTTCAGCTCTAGAGCGCACTCGCGTGACCAGGGGGGCAAGGTCCTTGATCAACACCCTTGACTCTCGCATGGGGAACCCCAGGTAGGTAATGGGGAACTCCGCAGGTTGCAATTGAGGTTGTCGGCTATACGTTGCCGGTCGACGCCATCGAACCCTAGGACCATGACCTCGCTCTTGTCGAAGTTGATCTTGAGCCCTGACATGGCCTCGAAGCATAGAAGCAGGAATTTCAAATTCCTGATGTCTAGGTCCGAGCCCTGCACCATGATCATAGTGTCATCCGCGTACTGCAGATGAGAAATACCCCCTCCCGGGATCAGATGCCCTACCACACCAGTAATGTGGCCAGCGAGTTTGGCTCTATCCAAAATCTCTGCAAGGGCATCCACCACGGAGTTAAAGAGGAGGGGGGAGATCGGATCCCCTTGCCTCACCCCACAGGATGGGGTAAAGTCGGGGCCAATCTCCCCATTGATGTTGATCGCCGTCCTACCACTCATCACAAACTGCATAATCCAGCAGATCATGCGATCATCGAACCCCCTCCTCTCCAGGACAAGTCGCAGGAAAGCCCAGTCCAACCGGTCATACGCTTTCTGGAAGTCCAACTTGAGGAACACCCCTCTATGATGGCGTGCCTTGACCTCATGAATAATCTCATGGAGGGCAAGGACATCATCATGAATGAGGCGTCCCTTCAAGAACGCGAACTGGAGGGGGTGCATGAGCCTCTCTAGAACCGGGGCCACCCGGAGAGCACAGACCTTCGCAAAGAGACGCTGGATTACATTGATCACTGTGATGGGGCGGAATTGGCGGATGTCTGTGGCCCCCACTACCTTGGGGATCAAAGTAATCACACCAAAGTTCAGACGCGCCATCACCAGGGTCCCTGTGTAGAACTCCTGAAACATCCGCATGATCACCGGCTGGATCTGGGCCCAGAACGTCTGCAAAAAAACTCACCGGCAGGCCATCGGGGCCTGGCGCCGACCCCGTCTTCATATACTTTAGGTCCGCCGACACCTCGTCAGTGAGAAACGGACGTGTAAGGTCCGCGTTCTCAGCCGGGGTGACCATCGCCCCACCTGTCCGGCACAAGAGAAATGCCCGAGGGGACCGCCGCCGAGAAGAGGGTTTTGTATAAGCTATAAATATGGGAGGAAAGCGCCTGTGGAGATTCCAACAGCCCCCCCCCCCTCCCAGAGGCAAGGGATCGAGCACTTCCTCCTCCGCCCATTGGCAATGGCATGGAAGTAGGCCGTGTTTGACTCCCCCTGGACAGTCCAGTTCTGACGACTCCGCTGACGCCAGAATGCCTCCTCGCCCCTGTAGATCTCCATAATGGAGGTCTCCAGGGCATAGCTATGGGACCAGGCCTCCCGACAGGCCAAGAAGGTCAGCCTCCCGATCTAAGGCCTGAATCTCCCGCGGAATGGACTCCTTCTAGGACTTGAGCTCCGCCCCCAGGTTGTCCCCCCACCCGCGCATGAACTGGCGGGATATCTTAGCGCAATTATGCCATATATCCATCGCGGAGTGCGCCCGGGGAGGAGAGGCGGCCGCCACCAGCCACCTAGCCCGAACTGCCTCCACGAATCCTTGCTTATGGAGCCAGAAGGACTCAAAGTGGAAGTGATTCAGTCTAGGTGGGCAGCCCCCTCCCGAGGAAAGAAGGAGGGGGGTAGGTCAATGTCGATCCTAGTGACGGCCCTCAGAGAGCTCAGCGGAAACATCACTTCCCAGTCAACAGAAACAAAGGCACGGTCGAGGACGCTGCGTATCGGGGCCAGCTGTTTATTGGTCCACGTATATCTAGCTCCCACCCGCGCAATCTCGCTAAGAGCATGATCCGCGATGCAGTCATTAAACATACGCATCCTAGGGAGGTCCACGTTCGCCAAGATCTTGTCCTCCGCCGCGCGAATCAGGTTGAAATCCTCGGCAATGACCACTGGGATCTCAGCCCGCTCCACTTTCAGCTTCAGCTCGAGCAGGAACTCGACGGACATCCTACGGTCCGTGGGGCCATAGACAATGATCATTTCCCATTTGAAACAAGATTGTCTATGGGTGAGGGACATGCTCACAAAGAAGTCCCCGCGTTCCATATCATCCACCTCAAAGGTGTCCTCCTTGACCCCAAGATGGATGCCCCCGGAGTGGCCACTAGTCGTAAGCCATGTCCAGCAGAACTTGTGACGCGAAAGGCCCTCAAGCTCAGCAATAGAGAAGTCCTGGCGAATCGTCTCCTGAAGGCCGACAATATCCGGCGCTTCCAAGCGAATATACTCTTTGATCTGGCGACGACGACCCTCGTGCCCGAACCCCCGGATGTTCCAAATGAACGCCCGGAAAGCCCGACTGAGATACATAGGGGAACTCAAGCCTCGGGGGTCCCCTGAGCGGGGACCGAATGGGCACGACTTGATCGGGAACGGGAAGCGTTAGCCTTGGGAGGTCTACCCCGAGACCTACCCCTCGGGGTAATCTCCAGGGTCACCTCCCTCTCATCAGGCGCAGGAGGGGGATCCTTGCTGGTGTTGGAGATATGCCCTAGAGGCAATAATAAATGTAGTTATTATTATATCTTTGTGTTTATGATAAATGTTTATATTAATGCTATAATAGTATTAACAATAAACATTAATACTTGTGTGATTTGTAAACTAAATTAGAGTCCTTAGTAAAGCCTCTTCTTAATACTAGCTTGTTGATTAATAGATGATCATGGTTTCTTGATCATGAACATTTGAGATGTTGTTAATAACAAGATCATATCATTAGTAGAATGATATGGTGGACATACTCCTATAGATAAGCGTAGCATAAATATCAAGTCATTTTAATAGTTCAATTGCTATAAGCTTTCTAATACATAGTAACCTAATTCCTTCGACCGTGAGATCATGCATATCACCATCACCAGAAGGATGCTTTGATGACATCAAACACCACACCATAACTGGGTGGTTATAAAGGTGGCATTGAGTGTTCGGAAAGTATGGGTTGAGACACATGGATCAAGAGTGGGATTTGTCCATCCATATGACAGATAGATATACTCTGGGCCCTCTCGATGGAATGTCATCCAATTAGCTTGCAAGCATGTGACTGGCTCACAAGGGATCACATACCACGAGGAGAAAAGAGTACTTATCGATGTGAGGTTGAACTAGGTATGCAGAGATACCGACGATCAAAACCTCGGATAAGTAAACTATCGTGAGACAAAGGGAAATTGGTATCGTATGTAAGTGGTTCATTCGATCGCAAAGTAATCATAGAAATATGTGGGAGACATATGAATTTCCAGATTCCTCTATTGGTTATTGTTCGAAGAAGTGTCTCGATCATGTCCGCGTAATTCACGAACCGTAGGGAGACACACTTAAGGATTCAATGTTGTTGAGTAGTTATGGAATGATGAGTAAGAGACTGGATGTTGTTCGGAGTCTTGGATGGGATCCGGGATATCACGAGGAGATCCGGAATGGTCCGGAGAATAGGATTCATATAAGGAAAGTCCTGTTTCGGAGTTGGGGAATATTCTGGTGTTTTCATCGGGAATGTTCTAGAAGGTTCCGGAAGGTCCGGCACTCCGGAGGGGAAGGGTACATGAATGTGTCATGACAATGTGGAATGGTTGCATCATGTACTAGGTATCATGGCCGAGCAAAATAAAGGGATAAATCAAATCCTAGTTTGAAAAGTCAAACGCCAATTTGAAAAGTCAAGCAGCGGTTTGTTTGGTGGAGAGTAGGAAACCTACTTGGGGAGGAGTTCCTCTCCCTCCACCCGCCGGCCAAGGAGGCCGACTTGGGGGAGGACTCCCTCCCCTTGGCCGGCGCCCTCCCACCTATAAAAGAAGGGGCAGGGGTGCCCCCTCTAGCCTACACCTCTCTCCACCAAAACCCTAGCCCTAGCCGCCGGCCACCACAAGTCGCCGCCGCCCTAGGGTTTGCCCTAGCCGCCGAGTTGGGGCTCTCCCCAAGCCCTAGCCGCCGGCCTAGCCTCCTCCCTTGGTGCCTCTAAACCCTAGATCGCCAAGGCCTCTCTCATAGTCCACCATACTCGCTCCGGCTTAAGGCGAAGCCCTGCGAGATCTCCCCTCTACTTCCGGTACCACGCCGTCGTGCTGCCGGAATCGCGAGGAGAGTGCTACAACCTCTGCTGCCTGCTGGAACAAGGGAGAGGAAGGTCTTCATCGAGTACCGAACGTGTGACCGATGAAGCGCAGGAGCCTTGGCCGGAAGGATCGTCTACGCGATCTTGAGATCGGCAAGAGTACGACTACATCACCCACGAGAATCTGCTCTCGTTAAACACTTTGGAATCTTCGAGGGTGAGTTCCTCTATCGACTCGTTGCTACAATCTAGTAGATAGATCTTGGCTTATTTGTTTGCATGCGGTAGAATTTTTTTGTTTTCCATGGTACGAACCCCTACAGCTGGGGCCAGGTCCAGAGGATCCAGCCACGGCCAGGGTCTGGGCGTGTTCACGCTCCCGAGCATCGCGAGCTCGGGCAGCAGCGATCGCACCCGCGTACCCCTCCCGTGCCTTAATGGCGGCCAGCTGCTCAATCCGGGGTCCCTTCTCACCTCGGAACACGATACCACAATCATCAGCCACCTCTCCCAGGTGAGCCAGCGACACCTCATACAAGACACAGAACGAAGAACCAGGAATGCCAGATGGGCCAGGATCTCATCACGAGCCGCGACACGAATAGCGGCCCGCTCGGCCACTGTCGGCTCCGGACCAGAGAGTCCCACCCTCGCACCTGCAAGACGGACACTGTGACGGGACGGTGGCGGAGGGGAGGCCTGGGGGTCTTGTTCCGACGGAGCTTGGGGACCACCTCAGGGGAGGGCGGGCCCACCTCTTCGGCGGCCGCCATCATTGGGTCCGGAGTATCCGGGGCGAGGGAGTAGCAGACCACCCCAGGGGAGCGGGAGGACTGGGGGGAGCAAACCACCAGCCCCACACTCCTCGAAGTCTCCTCATCAGAGGACATTAGCACATCAGGGGGGACGCCAGAGATCAGACCCATGTCCGCACCAAGGTTGGAGCCGTACTGGGTGATGGGAAGGTCGATGGAGAGCGGCGGGTCGGAGCGGAGGCAGCGGGGAACATCGACCGGGGCCAGCTTGGCCGGGGCGCTCAGCGACAAACGGGAGCACACCGGGTGGAGGGGGCTAGCACCAGGGTGAGCGGCCGCACGAAGGAGGGCCACGGGGCCCCCAGAACCACCATCCTGCGGCAGCGGAGGGACCGGCGGCGAGGCTTCGGTGGTCAGGGGTGACTCGGGGTCAGACCCAGAATCGCTTCCATCCGAGCCCCCACCCCCACCCCCGAGCCCCGCGTCGTCGTCGGCGGGGGCCGTGGACGGCGGGGGGAGGGGGAGAGAGAACCTACGGGGACCGACACCTCCTCTTCCAGCTCCACCAGGAGGTCTCTGCCCACCCGGTCAAAGAAGACGCGGGAGAGGGAGACCGGGAACACGGAGATCGCCGGGCAGAGCAAACGGAGACGAATGGGCCCGTGGCCCGGCAGAGAGCTCATGTCCAACTCCGTGAGCTTGCCCACTGCCTAGGACAGCAAGGCCACCACCTCAGGGCGTCGAGCCTCGTGGGGGATCCTCGAGATCCGCACCCAGACCTCCGAGAGAGTAGCCACGGTCTCCTGCGCATCCGAAGAGGGCTGGATGGACACCCTCAACTGGTGGAGAGGCAGGGTGAAGGACGAGCCACAGGCGCAGGATCGCCACCGAAGGAAAGTGGACCGCGAACTCGGACGTCAAGACTCGGTGGACCGGCCACTCGTGGCCAGGAAGGACCGCGCGGAGCTCCTCTTGGATCAGGTCCTCCGTGACCACCAGCTCCGAGGGAAGGGCCTTCCGGAACAGTCATCTCCACGCCACCCATGTCGATGACATAGAAACCGCCATCAACCCCATGGCCATAGTACTCCAGGGCCTCCGTGAAGCGGGATAGCGGCTGCGGGTAGCATGCCAGAGCGTGTCGCAGGAGGAGCCCCAGGGTGGGGCCCTAGGACACCCGGCGCAGCGGCTGCCACAGCAGCTGGCCCAGCCGCTGGCACTGACACCACCTTCTTCTTCTTATTCTTCTTCTTCTTCTTGGATTTGCATTTCTTCTTCTTGGGAGCCGATGATTCGACCTTCTCCCCTTCCCGGTGTCCCGCCGACCCACGGGAGGCTGGCCATGGGCCCGATCATCACGCCACGACGGAGCATCGGCCCGACTCCCGGCCGGCCTTGGCATGGATCCGCATCCCGGGACTGGAGAGCCGGCCCGATCGCTCCTCCCTTGCTGTCCGGGGGTTGGGCGGCAGGAGTCCTCCAGCCTCCGGCGAGCCCGAGGAGGAGACCTGGAGGGTCACCGGACCTGCTGGTCGCACGGTGGCGGGGATGACCTCCACCGGGGTGGCGTGAGTGCCCCGACCAGGCGGGTGGTCGACGGCGGTCCGTGGCGGGAAGCCCCTGAGCGGGAGGGCGGCACGGGAGGAGAGCCCGCCGCGGAGGAGACCGATGCATGGGGAGGGAGCGTCACGGAGGAGAGAGAGCGCGTCGGGGGGCCGGCGGCGGAGCACCCCGCATCGGAGGCGGGCTTCAGGGCTGGTTGGCCATGGCGGCAGTCAGGTAGGTGCGAGAGGGAGGGGCGGGGGCATTGACGGGCAGAGAGGGAGTCGACGAAGGCGTGGAATCAGAGGTGGCAGGGGGGAACGGGGAGGCACAACGGTTAGGGTAGGCCAGGGACCCAGATCACCCCGCGACCTAGTGGGCAGAAGAGGCCGCGGGCCTAGAACGCTGCCCAGGCGGCCACTAGTGGCACCCGGTGGGCCAGCCAGGGCCCAGATGGCCAGGCTACCAGCAGGCCTCGGCCCACGATCAGCCCGGGCCTCCAGCTCCGTCCGTCCACCAGGCCTAGCGGCCAGCCTAAGACCACGCCCCACCCCTGCTGGGGCGCCGCCGGCGGCGGGCTCACCATGCGTCCTCCCCGCCGGCGAGGTCGCCCAGAGGCAACCCGCGCGTGCGGCAGGAAGTCCGCCAGCGAGGGGCGGAGGAGATGCGAGGAGCATCGCGCCGTCGGGACACCCTTCTCCTCGTCGGAAGCCCCTCTGTCGCCGTCGAGAGACCACTCCCCGAGGCTCGGCTCCGGCTCCGGCGGGAGCACCTCACCGGCTGGCTCCTCCTCCTCCACGTCGCCCCAGGCGAGTTCATGGAGGTCCGCCAAGGCCGCCACGTACTCCGGCGACATCGGCCTAGGGGACCTCGAGACGGGCCGCGAGGAGGAGCGGATAGAGGGAGGCGCCACGCACCAACGTTGACGGCGTGGGCGGGGAAGACCAAGGAGGAGGCTTGCCGGAAGAATTCCCCGCGACGTCGATCCCGCGCATCAATCACAATCCCCGCCGAGGAGAGGAGGACAAGCCGGCCGTCCGCCGACCGGAGAACGACGGAGGCAGGGAACCATCCCTGCCGACAGTCGGCGAACCGCGTGGACGCCGAGGCAAGCCAGCGGAGGGGGGGAGGGGGGGGGGAGACGCCCACGGGCGGGGGCATGGCGGCCGGCGGCGCGCCGCACCGGCAGGGCGTGGCAGGGGGCGCAAATTCAAAATCCGCCGACCGCGAATCCTAAAACAGTGGAGACCCGTCACGTCTTTCACCTGACCTCCATCAGAAAGTACTCAGACGAGCTACTTGATCATCACAGGACCAAACCAACCAGCCCCCAAAAGGTTGGAGTTCTGCTGAAGAATGAACCGTCGAATGTTTGCATATCAAATCCGTTTAAAAGAGCAATCCACGTGGCATAGTAGATGTATGTGAAGAAAAAAAGAAAAATACTACTGTATGATTTTACATCAATTGAGGTCTCGCCGTCACGGCCCAAGGGGAGGACTAACGGACATTCCTGTGAGCCAATTTCGCAAGCGAATTCGGCTATAGCCCAGTCAGGATGTTCCCGCATCTTCTGCCCGATTGGACACGGCCCACTCTTTCGGTTGCACTTTGCACAAGCATCTAAGCCAGCTTCCTGTTTAATTTTTTTTTAAAGGAAGAGCATGGAAAAAACAGCGAAGCACTGCACAGAACAGGCTGCTATCCCTTTTTCAATGGAAGAGCAGTAGAATAAGGCGAGTGCACAGCAAAAGTGCCGCATACGTACGTCAATGCAGATGCAGAAACAATGTCACCGTTTCTGGAGGGGGAATAATTGCCGGATAGAAGAGTCACCGAGACGAAAGGCGTCGGTAGGAGCGTAGCAGCAATCGATCGATCGATCCACGGCAAGCTAGTAGTCAGTAGTGTACGTCCGTCCGATCGCAGGAGCACCCTGGAGTGAGTGGGCTGCAATGGATGCCGGCATGCCGCTAGCTAGCTTTTCACCTCAGCCGTTAATTGGCGTGTGGATGCCATGGCATGGCGCCAGAAAAGGTAAAAGAAGGGGGAGAGTAACAGTAAACTGTGCAGGAAAAGATTACTACTCCCAACTGGCAGCAGAGTGTGGCAGACGCGCCGAGGAATGATGCCGATCGGCCGGGCGGCAGGGGCGGCCGGCCACCCTGACTGACGGTGTGTGCGTGATATATATATCTTGATCCAATTCTCTACCACGATCCGGCGCAGTACGTACGGGGATCGATTGGTGATGTAAGGGGTACGTTTCCGACGCGGTGGTGGAGTGGAGCATCGAGTCCGATCGGCCGGCAGAGCGCGAGCGCTCGTGTGCGTGTGCCGTGTCTGCCATGGCAAGGCTGCAACGCCGCAGTGACCGGCACCGCCCCGGCCGGCCACCCACTGCGGGCAGGGAGGAAGAGCAGGGCGCATGGCAGTGACAGTCACATGGACTGCCCGATCATAAGTAGATCGCACACAGCAGATATACTGTCTTTCTTGTTATCTACTGATCGTGCATCAGGTCGTTGTTAAAATCAGACATCTTCGACAGTATGGCTGTCTGGACATCTCGGATAATGGATCGATGCATATGCATGTAATAAACATGTTATTGGTGGCGATAGCGGGACGCACCGCCGCACTGGTACCTGTGTAAAATTCGTATACACACCTGTCTGCCCGCCATTAGGCCAGATCATATGAAGGATCTTGTACTTATGATCTACGTAGCTGTGTGTGCCTGCAGCGGTCAACTTTTCTTTGCCCCATATCATTCCGATCCCTACACTGTATGTTGGTCGTCATCAACAGACGTCCAGATCGGGCGCGATCGATCATGCCGCCGGTTATTAGTCCACGAAATCCATCGATGGCTCACGCAATCGCCTGCCGGCCGGCCGGCCAGTCCCCAGCTAGGAGTACATGCATGATTCCGTTCCGTGGACGCGCTCGCTCAGATTGACAGTCGCAGTACATGCGCGTCGTATCGTATTGCCTCCTCCTTCGATCGACCGTTCTGATCGAGCATCGCACGCATGGATAAGTCGTTCTGTAATCGAGGATTCCGTGCTTGATGGAGAGCTAGCTTTGCAAGCAAACAATGGCGCTCCGGCCATACCTTGAACGGAATGCATGGAACCGAGCAATGATGGTGGGGGTCGGAAGGATCGATCGACCGCCCGTGCATGCAGCATGTACAGTGCATCCCCACGCGCGCCGGCCGGCCGAGAAGAGAAAGAATCAAGCTAGCTAGGAAAGAGATGGGGGAGGAAACAAGCTTGATGCTCACATCACGGGCATCTGCATGTATCAAAAGTGGTAAGAGTGTGCCACAAGTATCTGTCTACCTCTCCATCGGCCTGTAATGTCTATCTATCTATCCCTGCGTCACCTACCTTGTTCTTTTTTTGTTTCTCTGATCTCTGCACCTTTTTCAGTAGCCAGGATGTACGTGTTGCGCCGTCCCTTTCCCTTTACCAGCCATGGCCGGCCGCCTCCTTCGATCCACCTAGGAGCATATGAATAGTAGTACTAACAAGGTCTAGCTAACAACCTTTCATGGCTTGCTAGCATAGTTTTATTGATCCCTTGCCGTTCACCTGATCTCCACTAGCCAGTGTATAATCAACATCAGCGCGCATTGCTGCCACATTGATCCCTTTCAGCGCCGCCAGTACGTACTTGAACTTCACTATACAATGCAATGCGTACAAAATATCTTTCTTTGGCGAATTGAAGCTAGTAGTACAGTAGCATTCTCAGCACGTCACACAGTTAGAATGGATCATATTGTAGTAGCTTTTACTGATTGTAAGGTATAACAGAGAGCCTTTTTCTTGAAGCAGAGGGCGAGCGATCGTAGCATGCATATACTAGTACAGCACAGAGGTACATACACTACACACAGTGGTGTTACTGTCAAGGTAGCTGTGCATGCATGCTATGCTATCCTTAGCCTTAGCCTTTTTGCCGCTTACGCCAAGGTAGCTAGGTAGCCATGGAATGGAAGGATCGATCTATCTATCCCCACAAACTCCACCAAACGAGACGAAAAGGAAGCAAGGAAGTGACTAGTATAAGCTGTCAGTTTCAGGAGGAGGAGCGCTGGATCGATGGAGGTAGTGGAGGAGGAGGCGACGGGCCGGCCTATCCACGCCCGAAACCTGCGCCGTGTCGGTTACCCCCCAATACCTGGGCAGTGCGTAATGCCGATCAATAATGGATATATCTCGTGTCAATGGCCGCGGATCAAGTAAATTAAGCAAGGTGGAATGGATCGTGATGGCGTGCATGCGCGCGCGCGGGGACGGCACGCTAAACTTGTGCCGGCGACGAGACGATGGCGGTGGTGGTGGTGGGCGGCGGGGCCTACGGCCGGCCGGCCGGCGTCGCGGATACACCGAACGGGGGAAGAGGATAATGATACTGGGCGGGGGAGAGCAGGCGCGGGGGGTGGCTCATGATTGGACGGACGGATGGGCCGGCCGGGGTCGGTTAACTTGGGGGGCTTTCGGGCCGACCGGCCGAGACGTGCATGGCCGTGGGCGACGTGCCGTCCCCATCCAAGCACCGCACCGCCCCACTTCCTATCTTCTCCTCTCTCGGTACAACACCGCCTGCACGGCTTGCAGCTAGTGTTTCACTCCGGTAGTACTAATAGAAAAGTGTCTCTGTTTTCTCATGTAGTAGTCCTTTTTATCCAGACATACATTATTTCTCCCCCTCAAGCTTCAGAATGCCACCATATACTCCCTATGTTAGAAAAGATAAGATGTTTTAGTTTAGTGAAGTTAATGTATCTAGACAATAAAAAAAATAGTGCGCTAAAAGAAATAGCCGGTCTCCTCCAAATGCTATGCACGCTATAGCGTGCTATATTTCAAAATAGCGTTTCGAAAATAATACAAGATATAGCCTAAAATATAATTTTGGGGCAAAAATAAAAGATATATTCCAAAAAATGTTAGAACAGAACATACACAACCATATACAAAAATAGTTTTCTAATCTTGTAGAAGCGTAACATCAATATCCCATAAGGTAATAACATAGCATTGACGTCTAGAAGCATACCTTCAACATTTTAACATGCTAGAAAAAAATAGCGTGCTATTTTTTGCTAACGGTATGACGTTTTAGCACGATATAGCATGCTATTTCGCAAATAGCGTCATAGCGAGAAAAATTGCTAAAATTTAGCGTGACCTCTCCAGATATGCTATAGCGCGCTATTAGCGCCGAAATAGCACGCTATTTTTTCTATGATCTAGACATTTTTTAGTGTGTAGGTTTAAATTAATCTATATACTAAAATACGTCTAGATATACCTACTTCATAAACCTAAAACATCTTATATTTTTATACAGTAAAAGATATTTAGATACATTAGCTTTACTAACCTAAAAACATCTTATATTTATAAACATACGGAGTAAAATGGATGGTGGATATGGGGATGCATCCCATCTGCTAGTTTAAACATTTACACTGTTCGTGCATTCATGTCTGGCTGCAGTTATCGTGTTCTACGACTTCCATGCTAGTGTTTGACTCGACCGGGCTGATCTGACGTCCAACCGATAAACTTTTTACAATCACGGTTAAATTCACACACACATAAAAAAAGCTTTACATGCAAGCACGGTTAGATAACTAATGATGGAAGGTAAAGCAGTGAAGTCATTCTGATAGCGACGGTTAGCCTGTCTCTACGGGCACTGCACTGCATGCAGGCTATTACTTCCAGAGTAAATTAACATTCCAGGGATACACGCGATCGTGCCGACCAACCAAATGAGAGTCAAGCAGAAAGGTAACCGCGATCGATCGATCGAGCTTGTTTGTGTGGAAGATATACATGCATCGATTCCTTACTCGAGTAATGCATGCTATAATGCTCGTCGTGCACCACCTTTCCCACCTTTCTTTCATGCATATCTTGCTGTGGGTAAGCGTCGATCAAGTGCATATATCTACTGATCATCAGCTAACGGCAGAAAGTAAAACAGGCAGCGTCCCCATGCATGTAATGCCCGTCACATCAACCCAAAAGTACGCTGTGTTCTTTTGAAAGTCTTTTGACTTTCGCTGCCTCTCGTCCGGCTCGTTGGTCCACAGGGCGATCGAGTTTCTAGCTAGAAGGAACAAAACGTGTGTACTCCCAGTGACAGCAAACTTAGAGCGAAAACAAACCAGTGTCATTATATAAGTCACACATAATATTTATCTAAATTTGGGGCGTTACACACTAAAAATGTGTGAAATATAGTAAACAAACTCAATTTTACCGGGTGTGCAGTGACCCTGTGTACTCCCCCCGGTCAGAAAAAGATCTCGGAAATTTGTCTAGATTCGTATGTATTTATATACGTTTTAGTGTGTAGATATATTTAAATCTAGATAAATCCATGAATTCTATCCACGTGGCAAGTCGCCTGGCACCTTCCATTTCCGCCGTTGATTTCCAAGATCATTCGGCTAGCTACCGTCGTGCCGAGAGACCATGGATAAGAACAAGTCTAGCGCACCAGATGTTATATGGTTAAATCGGTACATGACATGAGAGATAGGCAGTCGCGACGGCTGACCCTTAAACCCATCTTAGGGTTTGATTCCCCTTGTCGGCGACCCTGCCGTTCCGCTCAGCCTCAGGTGGCCTTGGGGCATTAGAGTTGTGGAAGACCACGACCCCTCGCCTACAGGGGTTCTCATTATTTGTTTAGCTTAATTTTCAGTGTCTTTTTTTGGAATGATAAGGTACCGACTACATCCTGAAGTCGGAATAAGCTCCTACTTGCCTTATCCTCAGTCCGGTGGTGAGTCTAGCTACATGGTGATTAATTGGATTGGAGCGGTTAGTTCTAAAAAAGGGTGAGATTGGTTGGTTATAGGCTTACAACATGGCCACAATGCCGATCCAGGAATCCTAGCACGCGATTGAGAATTCTAAAAACACACACAGAATAATGACATTTCCTATTCCGTTCTATCCCGTTCTATCCTTACAGAAAATCTCACCCCAGAGTTTGAAAGATAATGTATGCACACCGAGGAACAAAAACCTTGAACTGAAGATTGTTCGAAGAGATCGAAAGATAATCCCATCCCATTTCAGCTGAATTGCTCTAACTGTTGCTAAAGGCAGAACACCGAGCTCTTGTACGATAAGCACAACCAGGACCTAATGCATCGGGTCTTAGAGGGCCAACGTGGCGTGCCAACCTAACAATAAACCGCCGAGTTCCCATGAAGGGGTGGCGGCAGACGATAGTACGCCAATGATCACAAGGTATGGTATGTGCAAGAATTGTAGGACTTTGGTGTAGATGCTAATGTTTGGATATAGAATAGAAACTACAAAATCATGGCGATGTATGTGTTTAATTTTCAATCTTTTGTATGGCGGCGTTGTTCGACCATTCCCTGGTAACTTGGTCATTTAAGATATTAGCACGGTGACTTTTCGTCCGTCTATTACCGGGAGAAAAAAAAGATATACGGCTATTTGACTTTTACTCTCCACAAATATGGGTACCCCTTTTCTTCATTGTGTTCCCATGCCTATATCGATCTGTACGACGTGCATTGCGTGCATGGCTACATGCAGCTCCAATACACATGGACACACTGATCATATACGCACGGTTGTGCCAATGACGAAACGGCACATGCGCACGCGCACCAAACAAGCTGCACTTGCACCATACATGTCCGCCGTGCACCTGCGCCCTTTTGTGCAAGCTACGTACATGTGCGTAACCTGTCACAAGTCAGAACGCGCTCGTGCAACAAACTCACAAGTGGAAATCCCAGTGGCCCGGAAACGCCGTCGAGTACAGAGACGATCGATGCGTACGTACGCGTAGTGTACCGTCTACGTAAAGCATGCATTTCGCGCGCCTTTTTTCCGGTTAGCTAGCTGCGGCCACGTCCGTACGTGTCGAGTCGAGATCAGGCTGGCTGCTGGCCATGGAGAGTCGCGCGCGTTTCAGCTGGTAGGGTCGGTTTCTCGGTGCATGTCCGGCCCCAACCAAGCCTTGGTCGATCTGCTGCACCGTACCCCCGTTTATTGCCTCATGGACACGTACGTACGCCTGTATTTTGCTTTACACGTGTTACAGTACACTAAACTATTAGTACCCACCATAGTTGAGGTTTCTGAATAAACGTTTTTTTTGTGTTGGAGTGTAGTTTCAGGATATGCTAATGTAGATGCATGTGGGCCTAGCTTACTTATAAAGTACATATATATGTGTATGTATGTCTTGGAAGGTAGCTATAGTACTTTTAGCAAACTATTTATACCTCCGTTTGGGATTATAAGTCCCGCACGGATAACTAGGTTGCTAATTTGAACAATAAAATATAAATAATATAGCATAAAAATTATACCATTAAAAACTTTAGAGGTTATATTTTGTAATGATATAATTTTTGTGATATATAAGTTATATTTTATTGATCAAATTAACAACCTAGGTATGAGAATATGAACTATAATTCCAAACAGAAAAAGTATACATTAGTTCTAGATGCATCTCATGTGAGTAGCAAGCATGGATTTTATATTAGCGGGAACCCCGGCCATTCGCCGCCGCACGTTCCTAGTTTATGAATGTGTGTACGTACGGCGGAAGCGTAACAGGGCTAGCTAACAGCTACGCACGTAAGCTAGCCTATCCTGTTATTTGTTAAGTGCGCTTTCTGGACAGATGCTGTCATTGTTAATTAAGCTGTGTGGAAGCCGGGAGGGACGACAGGGCATCAGCCTGCGCCGGCCAAGAAACGGAACGGAACATGGCGTGCCGTAACAGCTTTTCGGATCCGTCGGTGTCTGCATACGCTGTTCCCGTTCGATCGAGCGATCGATCACTGGCTAGCTAGAAAGGGCCCCGAGCGAGGAATTTTGACAGATGAAAAGCGCCCCGCTTTATGACGAAATATGTGGTGATCCGCTGCTGCGTACGGTGGCAGTCACATGGATGCAGGATGATGAACTGAATCGAATTCGATTGCCAATTAAGCCGGTGCTGCACTTGGCACAAATGAATGACGATGAGCATGTTCAGTACAGCATGCATGTATTCAGGTGAAAGCTAAATTCCCAATTAAGCCATTCCGAATGAACATGTTCAGTAGTACTACTCTGCATTATATCTAGTACTAGTATTACAGTTCACAAACATTTTATGTATACTAATACTACAACTGCTGATCATGTATACTATATATTCAAGATTTCATGGTGAAAGCTAAATTACTAATCACATCAGTGTTTTGACAGGGTTAACAGGACCACTATTTCTTGTGACAGTGAAATGTCTAGACATATATAAACCGAGAGACACAAAAAGAGGCATGGAAAGTGAAACACATATCCACAATATTACCGGCCCCTGCTCCTGTTCCCCAATGCTAGCCAGCCAGTGCGAGAACATGGGTCACCACTGAATTAAGTACGTTAACTAATCAGGAGTGATCTTTCTGAGAGGCCCTGCGGACGTGTCGCCCGGGGAGCAAAAAGCAGCTGGGAGTCACGTCAGGGAATGTCTCATGTCGTGCTCCAGCGTGTCGAGGTTCCCATCGGGATTGGCGCGCGTGAGATTGTTTTGGGGTTACATGATCATTAGCAGCTGCCCGATGCCCTACTTAATTACTACACACACACTCTCTCTCTCCGCATTCCGTTTCTCGTGAGAACAAAGGGGCATGTGTCGCCGCAGGGCCGAATTATTATTGTCACTCCGTCGAGAGAACATGATGCAGACCCACCCAACCGAATGGTTGAGCCACTGGTGGGGCCCTGTGTCCCTAATCTTTTCCTCACTGGGCTCACACCTATCCTTATTAGGTTTTCCAGGGGTTTGGTTACAACAAGCAGATGGTCCAAGAACCAAAAGTGTATCATTGTTTTGCTCGATCAGGCATGTGTGTTAATTATAAAGGGAAGAACTTTTTTTTTAGAGGATATAAAGGGAAGAACTGTGAATGGATACACATGCTGGACTCCAATTCTGCCCTGGGCCTGATCACTTGCCCATCAAGTGCGTGCAGCACACACAAGTGTAAATCACACATCTTTTTTGTAAATGGATTTTAAGCACCTTACCGAGGATGGTCTAACAAACTATTTTTACGAGAAAATATATTGGTTCAAAAGCATTATCTAGAAAGCGGGTGATTCTCGTTTTTGGGTTACTTATGGCAAGGATGACACAATTCTTCTGCTTTAGATCATTTTTTATTAAAGATGGCTCACAAATCAGGTTCTACAAAGATAAGTGACTAGGAAACACCACTCTCTGGGACACCGTATCTAGCTCTATATAATCTTGTACGTCCTAAGAGCGATACTATCGCCATGGTGATGCAGAGATGTCGACATAATATAACGTTCATGTGAGATCTCATTGGTCTATGACTTGAGACATGAAATGCTCTTTTGGAGCGATTGGCAACTGTCCAATTGTTGCAAAAGACCGATTAATTCCTCTAGAGTCTACATCAGAATGGTAAATTCTCCGCGGACTTCATGTATAGAGCGCTTATCCATTATGAAGTGCTAGTCGATAATAATATTTCTTTTGAAAAATGAAGATGCCGGTAAACAATAAAATTTTCGCGTGGTATTTGCACAAGTGAGGTAATCTTTAATAGGGAAACCTATCAAAGTGAAACTAACACAGAAGTTTAAACCGCGCCTTCTGTCACCATGACGACATAATTACACACTTATTCTTTGAATGCAAGTTTGGTCGTTCGATATGGCCAGTCATCCGAGTAGTGTCTAGCTTGTATCCACCACAGATGCAAATATCTTTGGCAACTGGTTACATTGGATAGGTCACAAGTTCAGGATTCTTATCAGGGTGGGAGCACTTGGCGTGATATTATTTGGCTATGTAGAAATGATATGGTTTTTACGGTAAAAATTCTTCTCATGTTTAGGTCATTTATCGATGTAGCCATTTGCTGCGTTCCTGGTCATTTCTACAACCTGTGGAGAATCGAGACCTATTTATGGAGGTGTATAGGTGATTGAAGGGTGCTCTGAACTATACTTTTATCCCACATGGATGGCATCACAATCTACAAATCATCCTCCATTACCTTAGACGTCATACGAGTTATATATTCTCATGATTAGCTTCTTTTGGTCACAAGGGGTAAAATACACTTATGAAGCACTCCTCTTACAATTCCAGTCTTTTGGCTCATGTAAATTGTTAACCCAGATTCAACATGTCTTGGATAACACGGCTTAGAAACAACTGCTCTGCCTATGGTGGCGATGTGGTTCTCTCAAGCTTCCTAGCGGCAGCCTCAGACGGCTTCAAACATCCTCACAAAAATCTTTAGGGTGGCACAAGCCTCCAAATCTAGGCATTCGGGACATCGGGCAATTTGGCCAGGGAGGGCTCTCTCATGGTGGAACAGAAGACGTCTATGGCGAGGCGGTGGTCCGACTGGTCCATGGATGGGTGATACGTCAGAAACGTATCTATATATTTTTATGCTCCATGTTTGTTTAGTATCTATTTTGCTTTGCTTTGTCTACACTTTGAGGTGTTTTTATATCTTTTCTGGAACTAACCTATTAACAAGTTGCCACAGCGCCAGTTGCCTTTTTCTTCTGTTTTTCGTTCCAGAAAGACAGAAAATCAATATTCTCGGAATTGGACGGGACAAAAGCCAAAGTCAATATTTTCCCGTGGGCGACACGAAGCCAGAAGATGAGACGGAGGAGCGCCATAGGGCGGCCAGACCCCTCCTAGGCGCGGCAAGGGCTGGGCCGCGCCTGGCAGGGTGTGGCCCCCCTGGCGGCCCCCTGCCTCGCCTCTTCGCCTATAAGAAGCCCCTGATACAGAAACCCTAGGCACCCGATAAAAAACTCTACAAAACCTCCTGTAGCCGCCGCCACCATCGTCCCTAGATCGGGGGGGGGGGATCTGAAGTTCTTCCGGCACTCGGAGAGATCATCCCGGAGGCCTTCTTCTCCGGTATGAAGCGTGAGTAGTTCCACCTTGGACTACGGGTCCATATAGTAGCTAGATGGTCGTATCTCCTCCTTTGTGCTTTCATGTATAGATCTTGTGAGCTCCGTTCATGATTAAGGTCTAATCTATTTGTAATCATGCCTGTTGTGTTTGCGCGGATCCGATGGATATTGAGATTACTATGTCAGATTGATTAGTGGTTTTGTCTATTTGATACTATCATGTCTATGTTGTTTGTGATATTGCATGCTCTCCGTTGTTAGTAGCTATCTTGGCCAAGTAGTTGCTAGTGACTCCAAGAGGGAGTATTTATGCTCGATAGTGTTGGAATTTTGGCCCAAATAGTCTAGCCCATTTTCTATTTCAATAATTTCTGAAAATCCTAGAGGCCCATGTGGCCCATTCATGCAAGACAAGAGCTGGGACAAATATTTAGTCCCACATTACTAGTTGAGTGGAAGTTGGACCATCTTATAAGGTGAGCTCTCCTACCACTTGGTAAAAGGATGAGAAGGAGAAGGAGAGAGTTCCACACGCGCGCTCCTCCTCCTCCTCGCTCGCCTCGCCATGCCACGCCACGCCTCGCCTCGTCACGTCACGACGCGCGCGCGCGCCGCGGGTTGCGGGTTGCGGGTTGCGGGTTGCGGGTTGCGGGAATCTCGCCGAGCCGAGCTTTATTTTGCCACGCATGAATGGTATATGAACAGATGTACAGAAGCTGAAACGTTTGCTTTGAATGGACTTTTAATACGAGTTAACACTGTCTGCCTTCCCCTCTGCGCCTATAAGAGAGAGAGGTCGCGCCTCCTCTCAGATATACTGCCACACATCCCTTGCGCCTCTAGTTCCAGAGCACTGCGCTACCTTCATCTTCCCCGCGAGCCGGGACAATAGGCCTCCGAGACCCCGCTGCTTCGAGTCCTGTACGGGAGAAGGGCGATAAGGTTTTTGGGGAGCGCTATCAGCGTGACTACTGGCTTTGTCACGGACTCCCTCACAGACTTCTTCCCCGACATCAGCACCCTCTTCCTCGACGACATGGCCAATGACGGTTCCAACGCCGGCGGTTCTACTTCTGCTACTGCCGTGTACATCTTCTGTCTTAATCTTGTTCTGATTCTATACAAATTTTTATGCCTTGCAGTTTGTTTGGCTATATGCCTTAATATGTTTTCGTTTTTTAACATGATTAGTATTTTGCCTATTTTTCTAGTCATGTTTTATCTGGCGTTTATCATGGATAATTCGCTTGGTAAATTGCTCTATTTCTCAACAATCCAAAAACCTTATTTCAGGAAATTTGCCCCAAGTGGCTTTGTTGCTTCTATGAAGCCACCTGTGTTTGAAGGTGTGAATTACAAACGATGGCGCAGAGAGCGGCTTTCGGTTTGACCATGAGCTGCTATAACGCCATCTATGGTGCACCGAGGGGAACTTAATCCCGCCAGAAGAGGCGTTCAAAACTTGATACCACTTTCAAGGCTGCCTTGATCAGCATCCTGGCGACAATATTGTCAATTCATATCATCATTTAGCAATGGCAAAGATATGTGGGATGCGCCGAGAGAAAATTTGGAGTCTCGATCTTTGGAACTGTGTATGTCATGGAACAATTCTATGACTACAAGATGATTGATGACCGCTCCATTGTGGAGCAGGCTCATGAGATACTGATCACTTGCGTGGAGCTTGAGAACTTCACTTGTGTGTTAGGACAAGTTTGTTGCGGAGGCATCATTGCCAAACTTCCCTCATGGAGGAATTTTGCTACTTCTCTGGCAAGAGACAAGAGTTCTCCGTGACGGATCTCATTGGGACTCTTGATGTGGAAGAAGGCAAGAGCAAAAGACACACGTGCTCGAGGTACCGAGGAGGTTCTAATGCCAACCTGGTAGTAAAAGGAACTTCCACCTCACAAGTTCAAGAAAAAGGAAAGTTTGATGATAAAGGAAAGTTCGATGGAAAGAACAAGGCCTCACAGTCCACCGACTTCAAGAAGACTGATAAGAGGAAAGGTGCTTGTCATGTGCGGTGATCCTAATCATTGGGCTCCTTGTCCCAACCGCTTTGACAAGCGCCAAGATGGGAAGAGCAAAGGCGCTAATGTTGTCATGGGCGACGTTGAGATGAAAGATGTTGGGTATGGTATATTACCTACGTTCTTTCATTATGTCATTATCTGATTGGTGGATTGACACGGGCGCTAATGTACATGTCATTCGATATTTCCATGTTTTCTTCATATCAGTCGAGGGACTCAAACCGTCTTGATGGGGACGGCTCGCATGCTTCGTTCATGGTGTTGGTACGGTCGATCTGAAGTTCACTGGAAAGACTGCGCTGAAGAACGTGCATCATGTTCCTCAATAAATAAAATCTTGTTAGCGGATCTCTTACGTGTCGAGATGGCTACAAGATTGTATTCGAGTCCAATAAATTTGTAATTTCAAGTATGGAACCTTTATTGGTAAAGGCTATGAATGCGAGGGCTTGTTCCGCTTATCTCTGTAAATTTGTAATAAAGTTGTTAATCATATTTACACAAATTTTGAATCAAATGTCCGCACTCGTCTTTGTCATATTAATTTTGGTTGTATGACACGGCTAGCCAAAATGAATTTAATCCCTGATTTCTCAACATTAAGGGATCTAAGCCAAGTCTGGCAAGCTAAATAACCTCGCAAGTCACATACATTGCGAAGTGAGAAATTTAACACCACTAGAGCTCATACATTCGATCTTTGTGAGATGAATGGTGTGTTGACAAAAGGTGGAAAGAAATATTTCATGACTTTGATCGATGACTCTACGAGATATTGTCATGTGTATCTTGAAATCAAAAGATGAGGCTTTGAGTTTCTTCAAAATCTATAAAGCGAGGCGAAAAATCAACTTGATCGAAAGATTAAGAGGCTTAGGTCTGATCGTGGTGGAGAGTATTTTTCCAACGAGTTTGATTCCTTTTATGCGGAACATGGTATAATTCATGAGAGGACGCCTCCTACTCACCCAGTCAAATGGAGTAGCCGAAAGAAAGAACCGTACTCTAACAGATTTGGTTAACGACATGTTAGACACATCGGGTCTTTCTAAGGAATGGTGGGGGGAGACATTATTGACCGCGTGTCATGTCCTAAACCGAGTTCCCATAAAGAACAAAGAAATTACTCCATTCGAAGAATGGGAGAAGAAAAGACTAAAACTCTCTTACTTACGTACTTGGGGTTGTTTGGCAAGGTTAATGTACCAATCCCAAGAAGCAAGCTTGGACCAAAAACCATTGATTGTGTTTTTCTGGGCTATGCTTTTCATAGCATTGGTTATAGATTCTTGATAGTAAAATCTGAAGTACCTGACATTCATGTCGGTACAATCATGGAGTCGACTGATACGACTTTCTTTGAGGATATCTTTCCAATGAAGGATAAACCTAACTCATCAAATCGAGATACCTAGTTCATCTAATCGAATTTGCTATATTCTCTGAACCTACCATTCCGATTGAACACTCTGAAAGTCCTAAGGAGGATGATAATGAAATTCCTAAAAGGAGCAAGAGACAAAGGACTGCAAAGTCTTTTGGTGATGATTTCATTGTGTACCTTGTGGATGACACTCCTACTTCCATTTCAGAAGCTTATGCATCTCCTGATGCTGACTACTGGAAGGAAGCTGTTCATAGTGAGATGAATTCCATCTTAGCTAATGAAACATGGGAGTGAAGGGTTTCGCGGCATAGTAAATCAAAATTTTCTACGGATGCGAACAGAGGGAAAGCCAAGATCTAATCTAGGAGATGCAATCAACGAGAGAGATTGGATTAGATCTTCATACCCTTGAAGATTCGCACAGCGGAACGTTCGTCGGAACATGGGTGATGTAGTCGTACTCGCTTCTCCTCCTCGCGATCCGATCCGATCTAGCACCACAAGTGGCGGTGCCTCCGTGAGATGCACACGTGCAGCACCTCGACGTCTCCTCCTTCCTCGGACCAGCGAGTATGGTGGAGAGATAGATTGGATCTACAACACGACGGCGTGGTGTATATGGTGGAGAGTTTCTGCAGGCTTCGCCTACAAACATCGGGAGGGAAGAGGAAAGTAGCAAGGCTGCTAGGGTTTGGAGGAGAGGTGTGTGTGGGAGGCGCACCCCTATATATAGAGGGGGGCGGCCAGCCTGCCCTCCTCCAAGCCTATCTCTAGTTTAAACAATTTAAACTCTCCTTATCTAGAAATCCTATCTCTAGTTTAAACGATTTAAACTCTCCCTTATCTAGAAATCCTATCTCTAGTTTAAACGAGTTTAAACTTATCTAGATCGGCTGGGCCCTATGGGGCCTTGTGCCCTGGTCCAATGCGGCCAGGACACTCCCTCATAGGCCCATGCCCCTCCCGGAAGGTGGGGCCACGTTGGTTCCCTTCGGAAGGTTCTAGAAGCTTCCAGATAATACCGATTAACCGGAACAATTCCGAACTCCAAAACTGCACCGCCTTATATGAATCTTATTCTCGGACCATTGAACCTCTCGTGATATCCCGGATCCCATCCGAGACTCGAACAAAAATTCATAAACCAATTATCCAATCTATCCTAGCGTCGAGACACGTTAAGTGTGTGACCTGCGGGTTCGAGAATATGGAGACATGAACTTCTATCAATAATCAACAGCGGGTGCAGGCACCCATATTGACTCCACACATTCATCGATGATCATATCGGATGAACCACGATGCCAGGATTCAATCAATCCCATATATATATTCCCTTCGTCTCGCGATATTTTACTTGCGAGATTCGATCGTCGATGCATCATACCTAGTTCAATCTCGTTCACGAAAAGTACTTTACTCGTTCCGTAATCCGATATCACTTTGTAATTAACTCCTTAACCACATGCTTGCAAGCGGTGTTGATATCGATTCGAGTGGGCCCAGTATATCTCTCCGACTTGGGAGGGACAAATTCCATCTCGATACATACAACCCAACAGATACTTTCCGATCACACGAGATACACCTTTATGATCACCCTCTCATAGGATGACGTTTGATGACCTCAAAGCTTTCTTCGGTACGGGGAGTTGCATTATCTCATGGTCTAAGGAATACAATATTTGACATAGGAAAAGCTTCGCAAAGATGAACACGATGAAACGATCTAATTGCTTCGCTTAGTTTGGGTATGTCCATCATATCATTCTCCTAATGATATGATCTCATTATCAATTGACAACTCATGTCTATGGTTAGGAAACCTTAACCATCATTGATCAATGAGCTAGTCCATAGAGGCGTACTAGGGACACGGTGTTGTTTACAAACCACACAAGTATTAAAGTTTCCGCTTAATACAATTCTAGCATGGAATATAAACTTTATCATGAACAAGAATTATAATAATAACATCTTTATTATTGCCTCTAGGGCATAATTACCAGATCTCCCACTTGCACTAGAGTCAATAATCTAGTTTACATTTGGCAACAATCTCACACCCATGGCACTGAGGTGTTGATCATGTTTTACACGTGGAAGAGGTTTAGTCAGTGGATCTGCGACATTCAGATCCGTATGTACTTTGCTAATCTTCAGATCTCCATCTGCTATATAATCCCGGATTATATGAAACTTGCAGTTGATATGCTTGGTGTTTGGATGATATCTTGGCTCCTTAGCGAGTGCTATGGCGCCAGTTTTGTCACACAATATCTCCAGTGGGTCCAATGCACTTGGAACCACGCCAAGCTCAGTGATGAAGTTTCTGATCCAAACTCCTTCACTTGACGCTTCTGCAGCAGCCATGTATTCAGCTTCTACTGTAGATCCCGCGATCACGCTTTGCTTGCAGCTTCTCCAGCTCACAGCTCCTCCATTCAAAATATAAACGTATCACATGCGAGATTTGGAATCATCCTTGTCGGTGTCAAAACTAGTGTCGGCGTAACCTTTTACGACAAGCTGTTCATCACCCCATAGACTAAGAACATTTCTTTAGTCCTATTCGGTACTTTAGGATGTTCTTCACGGCTGTCGATGTTCCACTGGATCACTTTGATATCCTCGTCAAACTAAGAGCATTGGACACATCCGGTCTAGTACACAGCATGGCATACATGATGGAACCTATGGCGAGGCATAAGGCACTTTTCTCATAGCTTCCCTATCATTTACCGTGGTGGACCTTGAGCCTTGATCAACATCTTACACGACAACATAGGCCTTTGAACCTTTCTTTGCCTTATCCATTACGAACCTTTTGAACTTTGTCTAGGTATGTACTCGGCTTAAAGCTATCGGCGTCTTTGTCTATCTCTATAGATTTTGATGCCCAATATATAAGCGACTTCACATAGGTCTTTCATTGAAAAACACTTGTTCAAATAACTCTTCACATCGTTAAGCATGTTGGTGTCATTTCCAATAATCAATATGTCATCCACATATAGTACCGAAACGTCACCGAGCTCCACTCACTTTCTTGTAGATACAAGCTTAGTAGAGCAATTTGGAACAAATCCAAAGCTCTTGATCACTTGATCAAAACGAAGGTTCCAACTCCGAGATGCTTGCTTGAGTCCATAAATGGAGCGTGAAGTTTGCATACTTTACTAGCATCCTTAGGATCGACAAAACCTTCGGGTTGCATCATATACAACTCTTCATCAATGTTCCCATTGAGGAAAGCAGTCTTGACATCCATCTGCCATATTTCATAATCATGAAACGCAGCAATTGCTAATAAAATCCGAATGGACTTAAACATCGCTAAGGGAGAGAAAGTCTCATCGTAGTCAACACCTTGAACTTGTCGAAAACCTTTAGCGACAAGCCGTGCTTTATAGACGGTAACATTACCATCCGCTTCCGTTTTCTTCTTGAATATGCATTTGCACTCAACGGCCTTTCGGTCGCTAGGAGGATCCACCAAAGTCCATACTTGGTTTTCGCTCATGGATCCCAATTCGGATTTCATGGCTTCCAGCCATTTCTCAGAGTCTGGGCTCATCATCGCTTCCTCATAGTTCGTAGGTTCACTGTCTTCTACCAACAAGACAGTCAAGACAGTTCTTTACCACTCGGGAGGGCACGCGACCTTGTCGACCGCGACGTTCGATGTGACATCGTCCAAGCTTCATGATCCTTGTCATTAGCTTCCTCTATTGTTGGTGCGGTACCTTTGGAACAATTTCAGGTCTTGCGCTACTCTCCAATTCAAGAGAAGGTTCAATAACCTCGTCTACTCTACTTTCCTCCCACTCACTTCTTTCGAGAGAAACTCCTTCTCAAGAAAGGAACCGTTCTTCGACAAACACTTTGCCTTGGTTACGTGATAGAAGGTATACCCAATAGTTTCCTTAGGGTATCCTATGAAGACGCATTTCTCCGCTTTGGGTTCGAGCTTGTCCGGCATCAACTTCTTGACGTAAGCTTCGCATCCCCAAACTTTAAGAAACGACAACTTAGGTTTATCACCAAACCACAGTTCATACGGTGTCGTCTCAACGGATTTAGATGGATCCCTATTAAAGTGAATGCAGCGGTTTCTAATGCATAACCCCAAAATGATAACGGCAAATCAGTAAGAGACATCATTGATCGGACCATATCTAATAGGGTTAGATTCCGGCGTTCAGACACACCATTGCGCTGTGGTGTTCCGGGTGGCGTGAGTTCTGAAACGATTCCACTTGCTTTAAGATGCGTGAGAAAATCATAACTCAAGTATTCACCTCCACGACGGATCGTAGAAACTTAATCTTTCTGTTATGATGGTTCTCCACTTCATTCTGAAATTCTTTGAACTTTTCAAACGTTTCAGATTTATGTTTCATTAAATAGATATACCCATATCTACTTAAGTCATCGGTAAAAGTGAGAAAATAGCGATATCCACCGCGCGTCGAAACACTCATCGGTCCGCATACATCGGTATGTATGATTTCCAACAAGTCCGTTGCTCGCTCCATCATACCGGAGAACGGGGTTTTGATCATCTTGCCCATGAGGCATGGTTCACATGTGTCAAATGATTCAAAATCAAGAGACTCCAAAAGTCCATCAGAATGGAGTTTCTTCATGCGCTTTACACCAATATGACCTAGACGATTGCAACAAATAAGTAGTATTATCACTATCTACTTTGCATCTCTTAGCCTCAATGTTATGTATGTGTGTTTCATCCCTTTCGAGATTTAGAAGAAATAAACCATTCACAAGAGGTGCATGACCATAAAAGATGTTACTCATATAAATAGAACAACCATTATTCTCCGATTTAAATGAATAACCGTCTTGCAATAAACATGATCCGGAAATAATGTTCATGCTCAACGCAGGCACATAATAACATTTATTAAGGTTTAAAACTAATCCCGAAGGTAAAACTAAGGAGAGCGTGCCGACGGCCATCACATCAACTCTTGATCCGTTGCCAACGCGCATCGTCACCTCATCCCTCGCAAACCGCCGTCTATTCCGTAGCTCCTGTTTCGAGTTACAAATATTAGCAACTGAACCGGTATCAAATACCCATGCACTACAATAAGGGCTAGTAAGGAAAACATCAATAACATGTATATCAAATATACCTTTGATGGTGCCAGCCTTCTTGTCCGCTAAGTACTTCGGACAGTTGCGCTTCCAGTGACCCCTGTCCTTGCAATAGAAGCACTCAGTGTCCGGCTTAGGACCAGACCTGAGCTTCTTCTCAGCGAGGGCATTGCACTTGCCGCCCTTCTTGAAGGGCTTTGCTCCTTACCTTTCTTAAAGGAGGGCTTGTTGACCATCAACACATGATTATCCCTCTTGCTGTCCACTTCCGGCCTTGACTGCGAAGATCTCGGTGATCGTATCGTGGAACCAATCGATTATGAGTCACTACAAAACTTTTGTAGCTAGGAGGAGTGATTGCGACCACTGTCAATCTTGAGCTCCTCCGGAATCGTGCATTCCGGTTGCTCAAGCGTTGAGTGTAGCCCGACATCTTTATGGCGTGCTCACTAACGAACTCCCTTCCTCCATCTTGCGCTTAAAGAACTTCTCGAGATCTCATATCTCTCGAACGGGCTTGAGTGAAACATGGTTTTCAGCTCCTCGAGAATCTCAAAGGGCCCGGGATAGGTTTCAAAACGATTTTGAAGCTCCGGTTCCATAGCAAACAACATGGTGCTCTTAATCACACCATAATCATCTTTGCGCGACTGATAGACAGCTTTCTCATCAGCCGGCGCAGTTGCAGCAGGAGGGTTACCTAACGCTTTCTTAAGGACATAGTCCTTTTGTCCGCCAGACAGAATGATTCTTAGATTGTGGAACCAGTTGGTGAAGTTAGACCCATTGTTTCTAAGCTTTTCTTTCTCAGCAAAAACGTTGAAGTTGAAGTTGGACTTGGCCATTGGATCTACAGTATTTGCAAGTACAATTTAGACTATGTTCATGATAAATAGTTCAACTTAATCAAATTACTAGATGAACTCCCACTAAATTCAACATCCCTCAAGTTGTTTAGTGAACACGATCCAAATTCACCACACCTAATCCGATCATCACGAGAAGAGATGTGGTTTCAATGGTGGACAACAAAGTGTCGATCATATCATTCATATGACTCATGCTTAACCTTTCGGTCCTTGTGTTCCGAGGCCATGTCTGTACATGCTAGGCTCGTCAAGCTAGACCCAAGTATTTCCGTGTGCAAAACCGGCTTGCACCCGTTGTATGTGGCGTAGAGTCTATAGCACCGATCATCACGTGATGCTTGGACACGACGAACTTTCATAGCGGTGCATACTTGGGAGAACACAGTTTTTATCTTGATCTTTATGAGGAATCATCTTATAATGCTACCGTCGCGATCTAAGCATAATAAGATACATAAAGGATAAACATCACATGCATATAACTTTATGTGACATGGTATAGCCAATCCTCACGCAATGATCTCCATCTTGTGCGTTAAAGCATGATCTCTATCACTCCACCATGATTGCCTCCACCACGAATAGCAACTACAACTATTGCTAACTACTTAGCGATAAAGTAAAGCTATTACATGGCGTATAAGAAGTTGACTCATGGTCATACACAATTATAAAGACAACCATATATTCTCACGGCCAGTGTGTACTCATCGACATGCAAGTCATGAAACATTACAAAACATGATCATCGCATACAATATACACATCACATCTTGGGCCATACTATATCACGAGAAAACACTCCTGCAAAAACAAGTTAGACGCCTCTACTTTGTTGTTGCATGTTTTACGTGGCTTATGGGAGTAGATGCTAAGAACGATTCTTACCTACGAAAGCCACAACGGTGATATTATGGTTGCCAAACTCCGTGTTAATCCCATGACAACTATAGTGAGAGAACGGCATCCACCAGCCGCATGTGTGGTACAAGCCACACGTCAAGTGCGGAGCCGGTCTCGCGAACGATGTCGCGTAAGGTTGGCTCGACCGCTTCAATCTCACTATCCCGCCATAAGAAGAACACAAACAAGAGGCTTGCAACAGAAAACATCAACGCTCAAACAACCATGTTGCGTTCTACTCGTGAAACACATCTACGCATAGATCTAGCTCGATACCCGAAGGGTTTGGCGGCATAGTAAATCAAAATTTTCTACGGATGTGAACAGAGGAAAGCCAAGATCTAATCTAGGAGATGCAATCAACGAGAGATTGGATTAGATCTTCATACCCTTGAAGATTCGCGACGGTGAGCGTTAAACGGAACGTGGGTGATGTAGTCGTACTCGCTTCTCCTCCTCGCGATCCGATCCGATCTAGCACCACAAGTGGCGGTGCCTCCGTGAGATGCACACGCAGCACCTCGGCGTCTCCTCCTTCCTCGGACCAGCGAGTATGGTGGAGAGATAGATTGGATCTACAACACGGCGTGGTGTATATGGTGGAGAATTTCTGCAGGCTTCGCCTACAAACAATCGGGAGGAAGAGGAAAGTAGCAAGGTTGCTAGGGTTTGGAGAGGTGTGTGTGGGGAGGCGCACCACCCTCTATATATAGAGGCGGCCATCCCTTCCCTCCAAGCCTATCTCTAGTTTAAACAATTTAAACTCTCCTTATCTATAAATCCTATCTCTAGTTTAAACGATTTAAACTCTCCTTATCTAGAAATCCTATCTCTAGTTTAAACGAGTTTAAACTTATCTAGGATCAGCTGGGCCCTATGGGGCCTTGTGCCCTGGCCCAATGCGGCCAGACACTCCCTCATAGGCCCATTCCCCTCCCGGAAGGTGGGGCCACGTTGGTCCCCTTCGGAAGGTTCTAGAAGCTTCCATAATACCGATTAACGGAACAATTCGAACTCCAAAAACTGCCTTTGCCTTATATGAATCTTATTCTCCGGACCATTCCGGAACCTCTCGTGATATCCCGGATCCCATCCGAGACTCAACAAAATTCATAAACCAATTATCCAATCTATCCTAGCGTCGAGACACGTTAAGTGTGTGACCTTGAGTTCGAGAATATGCGGACATGATCTTCTATCAATAATCAACGGTGGTGCAGGCACCCATATTGACTCCCACACATTCATCGATGATCATATCGGATGAACCACGATGCCAGATTCAATCAATCCCATATATATATTCCCTTCGTCTCGCGATATTTTACTTGCCGAGATTCGATCGTTGATGCGTCATACCTAGTTCAATCTCGTTCACAGCAAGTACTTTACTCGTTCCGTAATCCGATATCACTTTGTGATTAACTCCTTAACCACATGCTTGCAAGCGGTGTAACCATCGCTTCACCAGCGGCAGCACAGTATATCCCTCCGACTTGGGAGGGACAAATTCCATCTCGATACATACAACCCAACAGATACTTTCCGATCACCGAGAGACACCTTTATGATCACCCTCTCATAGGATGACGTTTGATGACCTCAAAGCTTTCTTCCTACCAGGAGTTGCATTATCTCATGGTCTAAGGAATACAATATTTGACATAGGAAAAGCTTCGCAAAGATGAACACGATGAAACGATCTAATTGCTTCGCTTAGTTTGGGTCTGTCCATCATATCATTCTCCCAATGATATGATCTCATTATCAATTGACAACTCATGTCTATATGGTTAGAAACCTTAACCATCATTGATCAATGAGCTAGTCCATAGAGGCGTACTAGGGACACGGTGTTGTTTACAAACCACACAAGTATTAAAGTTTCCGCTTAATACAATTCTAGCATGGAATATAAACTTTATCATGAACAAGAATTATAATAATAACATCTTTATTATTGCCTCTAGGGCATAATTCCAACAGGGAGATCACTGATCGTCCTTATGGGTGCAAACCTGTAGGATGTAAATGGGTGTTCAAGAAGAAACTAAGGCCTGATGGTACTATTGAGAAGTACAAGGCAAGGCTTGTGTCCAAGGGTTATACCCAAAAGTAAGGTGAAGACTTCTTTGACACTTACTCACCTGTAGCAAGGTTGAACACCATTCGAGTACTACTTTCTCTGGCTGCCTCACACGGTCTTCTCATTCATCAAATGGACGTTAAGACGGCTTTCCTAAATGGAGAGTTGGATGAGGAAATTTATATGGATCAACCAGATGGTTTTGTAGTAAATGGTCAAGAAAGAAAAGTGTGCAAGCCATCAAGTCTTTGTATGGTCTTAAACAAGCACCTAAGCGGGTACGAAAAATTTGATAAAACCTTAACCGCAAGAGGGCTTTGTTGTAAACGGTCGACAAGCGTATACTATCGCCATGGTGGGGGTGAGGGAGTCATCCTTTGTTTGTATGTTGATGACATACTGATTTTTGGAACCAACCTTAATGCAATTAAGGAGGTCAAAGATTTCTTATCTCGTTCCTTTGAGATGAAGGATCTGGGAGTAGCTGATGTCATCTTGAACATCAAGCTATTGAGAGATGATGATGGTGGAATTACATTGCTTCAGTCCCACTATGTGGAAAAGATCTTGAGTCGTTTCGGGTATAGCGACGTCAATTTTTCTCCTACACCGTATGATCCTAGTGTGTTGCTTCGAAAGAATCGAGGAAATGCTAGAGACCAACTAAGATACTCTCAAATCATTGGCTCGCTTATGTATTTAGCTAGTGCCACACGACATCGCCGCTTTGTAAGCAAACTCGATTTGTCTCAAATCCAGGAGATGATCACTGGCATGCTCTTGAAAGAGTTATGCGATATCTAAAAGGCACTGTGAGCTATGGCATACACTATACCGGGTATCCGAGGGTACTAGAGGGTTATAGTGATTCAAATTGGATATCTGATGCTGATGAGATAAAGGCCACGAGTGGATATGTTTTCACACTTGGTGGTGGCGCTGTTTCTTGGAAGTCTTGCAAGCAAACCATATTAACGAGGTCAACTATGGAAGCAGAACTCACAACACTAGACACGGCCACTGTTGAAGCAGAGTGGCTTCGTGAACTCTTGATGGACTTACCTGTGGTTGAAAAACCTATACCCGCAATTCCAATGAACTGTGATAATCAAACTGATTATTAAGGTGACAGTTCTAAGGATAATATGAAGTCCTCAAGACATGTGAAGAGGAGACTGAAATCTGTCAGAAAATGAGAAACTCGAGTTATTGCATTGGATTATATCCAAACATCTAAAAACTTGGCAGATCCTTCACAAAGGGTCTATCATAACGTGATAGAAAATGCATCGAAGGAGATGGGTATGAGACCCACAATTTGAGATTTCCACATGGCAAACCACTCTATGTGATCGGAGATCCCGTGAATTAGAATTGGGAAACAAGGTTGGTTACTGAGAGGAAAATATCCCTACTTTAATAAACACCACTCCATAAAGATGCAATACTTTCCTATTCTCGCATGGCGTTGATTTATTATCTTAATGTGTTCTAAGTGGCTTATCCTAAGCAAAGGTGTTGTCTGTAACATCTTTTGAAGAACACACCTATATGAGTCATTGTTAAAACGTCATAGCTATGAGAGTAGGGTGCTCTCTAATAAACTCATGAAAGGTCATGGAGTATGACGTATGAGCTCCACCAGGAAGTCCCGGTAGCCCATGTCGGTCAAGACTTCGTGTGAAGCTAGATTGCAACAAACTTGCAGTTCAAGGCATAGTCCCTGTACAAGTCGCAACCTAGTGTAGCATAGAATTCTAGGTGGAAGTTCAACTTAAGTCTCCACTATAGTACGGTATATAACAAGTGTTTTGGAACCAAAGGCAAATTACATGTGCCTCAGGATCAGTGGGGGATTGTTGGAATTTTGGCCCAAATAGTCTAGCCCATTTTCTATTTCAATAATTCCTGAAAATCCTAGAGGCCCATGTGGCCCATTTATGCAAGACAAGAGCTGGGACAAATGTTTAGTCCCACATTGCTAGTTGAGTGGAAGTTGGACCAGCTTATCGTGAGCTCTCCTACCACTTGGTAAAGGATGAGAAGGAGAAGGAGAGAGTTCCACACGCGCTCCTCCTCCTCGCTCCTCGCCGCCTCGCCTCATCACGTCACGACACAGCTGCCTGCTGGTTGAGGAATCTCGCCGAGTGGAGGCTGTGGGTGGACTGCTCGCTTCATCTTCCGTCCATTCGTTTCATTTTTACGCTGTCTGCGCCTTCCCTGCACCTATAAGAGAGAGGTCGCCTCCTCTCGGATATCTACCACATCCCTTGCGCCTCGGTTCCAGAGCAACTGCGCTACCTTCATCTTCCCCATCCGTCTTGTGGCGTGCACCATGGCGGGACGAGGGCCTCCGAGACCCCGCCGCTTCGAGTCCTGTACGGGAGAAGGGCGATAAGGTTTTTGGGGAGCGCTATCAGCGCGACTACTAGCTTCGTCACGGACTCCCTCACAGATAGCGACGTCTTCCCCGACGAGGACTTCTTCCCCGACATCAGCACCCTCTTCCTCGACGACATGGCCAATGACGGTTCCAACGCCGGTGGTTCTACTTCTGCTACTGTCGTGTACATCTTCTGTCTTAATCTTGTTCTGATTCTATACAAATTTTTATGCCTTGCAGTTTGTTTGGCTATATGTCTTAATATGTTTTCGCTTTTTAACATGATTAGTATTTTGCCTATTTTTCTAGTCATGTTTTATCTAGCGTTTATCATGGATAATTCGCTTGGTAAATTGCTCTATTTCTCAACAGATAGTGTGTTCTTGCCTCTAGTTTCCAAGGGAAGTGACAGAAATCTCTTCGGTTGTAGATGTGTTGTTGCCACTAGGGAGAAAACAACGGTCTATTGTTCATGGAACAAGTGGATTGTTTATCTTACACACTTTGCTTAAAGCAGTTGTCTGTTGCTTGCAACTTAATACTGGAGGGGGTTTGGATGATAACCTAAAGGTAGACTTCTAGTCATAGATGTAGTTGGATGGTGGTCTATGTATATTGTTGTATTGCCCAATCGAATCTCATAGTATCTTTTTGTCTAGTATTGTATTGTTATGCCTTGCTCAGTTCCTGTCAATTGCCCTGCTGTAATTTGTTTACCCAGCATGCCATGTTTGTTTATCTAAGGAGAGCACCTCTAGTGAACTATGGACCCCCGTCCAATCTTTACCATTGATACATCTTCCACTATTACCTGTTTACTTGCTCCAAACCATTCATCACCTTCCACACCATACAGTTAATCCTTTGTTACAGCAAACCGATGAGCTTTACAACCTCACTGATTCGTTGGGGCAAAGTCTTGAGTTTGTGTTCTGCAGGTTTCCACGTTGCTTGCAACACCTTTGAGACGTTTCCTTCCTCCTACTGGTTCGATAACCTCGGTTTCTTACTGAGGGAAACTTGTTGTTGTGCTCATCACACCTTCCATTTGGGGTTTTCAACGAAGCGTCCCATGACAGTGCTGGGCGTCATCAAGCTCTTTCTGGCGTCGTTGCCGGGGAGGCTAAGGACGTCTTCACAAGGGGAGTCCTCCTCAACCTTTCTCTTTTCTTTGTTTTAGTTTTCTTAGTTTATTTTGCTTGGTTTTGTTTGCCTCCTTTTATCAAAAATTCAAAAAAAATAGTTTATTTTGGATTGCTATCTTTATTCAAAAACACAAAGAAATTAGTTCCTGCCCTAGTTGCTACCATGTCTAGTTTTGGTCCTATCTTTCTGACACCTATGGAAGAGATTTTTGCTTTCAAGCAAAAAGGTGAAGCGAGTTTTAAAGAAGCTTGGTCTAGAATCTCTGCTTTACAACGGGAAACTGAGCCTAAGATGAGTCTTAGCTTGGTTATCAATAGTTTCTACCGTGGCATTGCTCTTCGTTATAGATATGAAGATTTTGATGCCATAAAGAAATTGATTATAATTTATAATACGCCTGGCAAGTCTAATTCCTCTTTCATAAATATTTTTGCTAGGTTGAACACTCTTGAGTCCAGTACTACTGCTTTGAACAGTTGCTATCACACATTTAGGGAGTACCATAATTATGTTCCAATGAATTCTGAGCCTTCAAAGTTTTTTCCCACAATCAAAATCACTATAAATATTGCAACTTTTGATGCTCGATGTGATATCATGTCTGAATTTTGCCTTATGACTAAAGATATTTATGAGTCTTTAAGTCTTTGGGGACTTTCTCAAGGAGGAGAGGAAATCTCTCTTACTAATAATGCCACCTTATTACCCATTGGAATAGCTGAAGGTGTGTTTACAAAAATCTCAGGGAAAATGGTGTCTACTGATTATCTTGTTATTGAATGTGTAGGCAAAGGACATATTACACTTGGAAGATCCCTACTGAAACACCTTGGAGCAATAATAGATGTGGAAAAGGGCATTATGCATTTTGCTCCTCCAGTAAGAAATCATATTTTCCCTAAAGAGAAGAAGAAAGGTAAGAAAGGAAGGAGCAAGAGGGGTAATAACTCCTCATTTGAAAATACTTGATTTCTTGCTTCGTGTGCCTAACTTAAAGGCGTTAAAACAAGTACTTCTTGGGAGATAACCCAAGAGTTTCCTTGAGTCTTGAAAGTTATTACTTCAGTAATGAACTCTCCTTATCATTTTTGTTTGTTTTTTGTGCCAAGAATGACCTCTAATGAGAGGGAAATAAGATTTGGGGAGTTGCGGTCCCGAAACAGATTTATGTCCTCCACCATAAAAATTCGTGAGGAGTCTCTGTAAGTCGGATTGATCTGCAAATTTACGAATAAATCCCACAATATGTTAGATAACTTTATTTAGTTTAACACTTTTTGATTTGAGCAACATAAGATTTCTGAAAAAATCGGTTTCTAACTGCTGGTATGTTTTGATAGATTTCTGCCATTATTTGCATTTGCTTCTTATTGATTCCTTTTTGAGTTCTTTTTTGGGTAATTGAGCTTTTTGAAGGAGTTGATACAGTAGATTTTGTTTTTAGTGAAAAGTTTTGCTGTTCTAAAGCTAAACCCAAGGGTCTATTATCTTTTGAATACACTAATGTTGTTAATGAAGATTGTGTGAAGTTTTGTATGAAGGAAAATTTTCAGGTGTAGAGAGAGAGTGATGTAATAAGATGAAGAATGGACAAAAGCTAAAGCTTGGGGATGCCACCCCTGTGTCACCCCAAGAAATATCCAATTGGTACAAGCATCAAAGCTTGGCGATACCCAAGGCATCCCCTTCTTCATCAATAAAAAGCTCAGGTATCTCTAGACACTTTGTTTTATTATTTCATGCACTGTTGTGTTGTTCTTGGAGCGTCTTAGTTTTTGTTTGGTTTGCTTAGTTTGTTTTATTTTGCTTGAATAAAGTAATTTGGACCCCCGTTCTCGCTGTGTTGTTTCAAATAAGTCAATTGGTGTTGGAAATGAGTAGAAAGTTCTTGCTTGGAAGTGCAAGAGGAGCTTGCATTGACTATGACTTAAACTTTAGCATGACATGCTAGGTGTTGTTTTGACCTTATGCTTAGTGATTATTATTGTAGCATGTCTTGTTCCAAACAATTGGGATTGCTTAGTGTGCCTTGAAAGAATCATGCATTGTTTTAGCATACAAAAGCATAGTATTGTGGTATTCTCCTTTGATGCTTTGTTTGGGTTGACTTGGCACATGCTCACACCATGTTATGACTATGAACAAGTCACCATAGCCTCTATGATAATTTAGTTCTTGACTTGTAGTACCACTCTATGCTTTGATTAGTAATGTTTTGTCGCTCTGCATGATTATGGCCATTATTGCTCTCTTAGTTGGTCGCTCCCAGTATTTTCCTAGCCTCCACTTGTATGAGTAAGTGATACTCATGCATCCAACTCCCAAGAAACCAAGTTATTCCAAAGTGTCCACTAAAAATTCCTATGCATGGTGTGCTACATCATTCCAAGTATATTCTTGTTTTCATCTATCTTCTATTTAAAAAGTATTTTGTTATGTGAAAACTTAGTGATTAAAGCCCTCACAAACTTGATGGCACACTTTATATTCTTTCCCCCTAATAAACTTGAACCATTGTGTCATCTATGTTGTATATACTTGCAATTTTATGTTGGAATTAGCAGAAACCATGCTATCATGGGGAACGTTTTCAACATTGCACTTCTACTTTGTACACAATTGATATCATGCTCTTTTGTCTATGAATGTCACTGGTGTGAAATAAAGAGGGAGCTTGTAAGTCCATGGAGTTATGTATTTTGTGTTAGAGAAACATCTGGGCCGCTAGCCTAAGCCATGCCTAATCGTGGTGAAAACTTGCAGCATCACCATAATGAGCTATCTGTGAAGCATTCTCAGTAAAAAGCTATGCACATAGTAAATAAAAATATCACTGAGATGCTCATTGTCTGCTTGCCTTGTCATTTTGGTTATGGGATAGCTCCTGTAGCATGTGCAAGGGGTACCCCGTTGACGGTTCTCTGTGATACACATGTACTTACTATGGCAAGAACTTACAGGTGACTGAAGTTGAGTAGCATGAGGTGTGGCCCTCGTATTCAAGAGACTTGAGATTGCCAACTTATACTTTGTTAAGCATATACTCCATAGTTTGTTTACTTTAACCTTAATCACTTCAAGATGCTTATGATAGGGGCAATGAGGGCTGAAAGCTAACAAGTACCATAATTTTTGGAAGCTATTTTTGAAACTTGAAATCCCCGCTTCCCTTTATGAAGGGCCTTTCTTCCACTATTATATTGAGTCTCCACCTTCTACCTTTAGGCACCATTACGAGAGCATAGTTGTCATTCTTAGTTCTATATGCAGTGTCTCAAAACTTATTTATTGATGCATATTGTGATATTACTTGTTCTTGTGCTACTTGTATCTAGTCACTCTTATGAACTTTGAAGGTGTCCTATGCATCTATTTGTTACTCTATGAGGGACAAGCTGAATGCCACTATGCCAAGTTTTCTGTATGTGAAACAAACAAACGTTTTTCAATGCATGTTATTCATGATCTTTGTTTGTATCCTTTCATGTTGCATGCATAGTTACTATGTCCTATTGTTAGAACTCCATATTTCATGCACATGTTTAGAGTTCTTTGATCCCATCTTTCAATGCTTGCAAATGGTTTGATCTTGGTTTTTATGGTGCATGTCACCTCAAAATTATTCTTTTTATCACTTACCTACTCGAGGACGAGCAGGAGTTAAACTTGGGGATGCTTGATACGTCGGAAACGTATCTATAATTTTTGATGCTCCATGCTTGTTTAGTATCTACTTTGCTTTCCTTTATCTACACTTGGAGGTGTTTTTATATCTTTTCTGGAACTAACCTATTAACAAGTTGCCACAGTGCTAGTTGCATGTTTCTTCTGTATTTGGTTCTAGAAAGGCAGAAAATCAATATTCTCGGAATTGGACAGGACAAAAGCCAAAGTCAATATTTTATCGTGGGTGACATGAAGCCAGAATACGAGACGGAGAGGCGCCACAGGGCGGCCAGACCCCCCTAGGCGCGGCTAGGGCTGGCCCGCGCCTGGGCAGGGTGTATCCCCCATGGCGTCCCCTTGCCTTGCCTCTTCGCCTATAAGAATCCCCTGATACAGAAACCCTAGGCACCCGATAAAAAACTCCATGAAACCTTCTGTAGCCGCCGCCACCATCGTCCCTAGATCGGGGGAGGGTCTGAAGTTCTTCCCGGCACCCTGCCGGAGGGGAGATCATCCCGGAGGCCTTCTTCTCCGGTATGAAGCGTGAGTAGTTCCACCTTGAACTACGGGTCCATGTAGTTGCTAGATGGTTGTATATCCTTCTTTGTGCTTTCATGTATAGATCTTGTGAGCTCCGTTCATGATCAAGATCTAATCTATTTGTAATGATGCATGTTGTGTTTGCAGGGATCAGATGGATATTGAGATTACTATGTCAGATTGATTAGTGGTTTTGTCTATTTGATACTATCATGTTTGTGTTGTTTGTGATATTGCATGCTCTCTGTTGTTATTAGCTATCTTGGCCAAGTAGTTGCTAGTGACTCCAAGAGGGAGTATTTATGCTCGATAGTGTGTTCTTGCCTCTAGTTTCCAAGGGAAGTGACAGAAATCTCTTCGGTTGTAGATGTGATGTTGCCACTAGGGAGAAAACAACGGTCTATTTTTCATGGAACAAGTGGATTCTTTACCTTACACACTTTGCTTAAAGCAGTTGTCTGTTGCTTGCAACTTAATACTGGAGGGGGTTCGGATGATAACCTAAAGGTGGACTTCTAGTCATAGATGTAGTTGGATGGCGGTCTATGTATATTGTTGTATTGCCCAATCGAATCTCATATGATCTTTTTGTCTAGTATTGCATTGTTATGCCTTGCTCAGTTCCTGTCAATTGCCCTACTGTAATTTGTTTACCCTTCATGCCATGTTGTTTATCTAAGGACAACACCTCTAGTTAACTATGGACCCCGGTCCAATATTTACCATTGATACATCTTCCACTGTTACCTGTTTACTTGCGGCAAACCATTCATCACCTTCTACATCATACAGCTATTCCTTTGTTACAGCAAACCGGTGAGCTTGAAAACCTCACTGATTCGTTGGGGCAAAGTCTTGAGTTTGTGTTGTGCAGGTTTCCATGTTGCTTGCAACACCTTTAAGACGTTTCCTTCCTCCTACTGGTTCGATAACCTCGGTTTCTTACTAAGGGAAAACTTCCTGCTGTGCTCATCACACCTTCCTCTTGGGGTTTCCAACGAAGCGTCCCACGACAGTGCTGGGCGTCATCAAGCTATTTTTGGCGCAGTTGCGGGGAGGCTAAGGACGTCTTCATAAGGGGAGTCCTCATCGACCTTAATCTTTTCTTTGTTTTTAGTTTTCTTAGTTTCTTTTGCTTGGTTTTTTTTGCTTGGTTTTTTTTGCCTCTTTTTATCAAAAACTCAAAAAAATTAGTTTAGTTTGGTTTGCTTTCTTTATTCAAAAACACAAAAAAATTAGTTCCTGCCCTAGTTGCTACCATGTATGGTTTTGGTCCTATCTCTCTACCACCTATGGAAGAGATCTTTGCTTTCAAGCAAAAAGGTGAAGAGAGTTTTAAAGAAGCTTGGTCTAGAATCTCTGTTTTACAAAGGGAAACTGAGCCTAAGATGAGTCTTAGCTTGGTTATTAATAGTTTCTACCGCGGTATTGCTCTTTGTTATAGATATGCTTTAGATGTTGTGGCTAGAAAATATATTTTTCAATGTACCTAGGATGAAGCTTTTCATGCCATAAATAAATTGATTATAATTTATAATACGCCTGGCAAGTCTAATTCCTCTTTCATAAATATTTCTGCTAGGTTGAACACTCTTGAGTCCAGTACTGCTGCTTTGAACAGTTGCTATCACACACTTAGGGAGTACCATAATTATGTTCCAATGAATTCTGAGCCTTCAAAGTGGTTTCCAACAATCAAAGTCAATATAAATAGTGCAGCTTTTGATGCTCGATGTGATATCATGTCTGAATTTTGCCTTATGCCTAAAGATATTTATGAGTCTTTGAGTCTTTGGGGACTTTCTCAAGGAGGAGAGGAAATCTGTCTTACTAATAATGCAACCTTATTACCCATTGGAATATCTGAAGGTGTGTTTACAAAAATCTCAGGGAAAATGGTGTCTACTGATTATCTTGTTATTGAATGTGTAGGCAAAGGACATTACACTTGGAAGATCCCTACTGAAACACCTTGGAGCAATAATAGATGTGGAAAAGGGCATTATGCATTTTGCTCCTCCAGTAAGCAATCATATTTTCCCTAAAGAGAAGAAGAAAGGTAAGAAAGGAAGGAGCAAGAGGGGTAATAACTCCTCATTTGAAAATACTTGATTTCTTGCTTCTTGTACCTAACTTAAAGGCTTTAAAGAAAAGTACTTGTTGGGAGATAACCCAAGAGTTTCCTTGAGTCTTGGAAGTTATTACTTCAGTAATGACCTCACCTTATCCTTTTTGTTTGTTTTTTTGTGCCAAGAATGACCTCTAATAATAGGGAAGTAAGATTTGGGGAGTTGCTGTCCCGAAACAAATTTCTGTCCTCCACCATAAACATTCGTGGGGAGTCTCTGTAAGTCGGATTGAGCTGAAAATTTACTAATAAATCCCCCAGTATGTTAGATAACTTTCGTTAGTTCAACACTTTTTTATTTGAGCAATAGAGGATTTCCGAAAAATCGGTTTCTACCTTCTGGTCTGTTTTGACAAATTTCTGCCATTATTTGCATTTGCTTCCTATTGATTCCTTTTTGAGTTCTCTTTTGGGGAATTGAGATTTTTGAAGGAGTTGCTACAGTAGCTTGTGTTTTTAGTGAAAAGTTTTGTTGTTATAAAGCTAAACCCAAGGGTCTATTATCTTTTGAATACACTAATGTTGCTAATGAAAATTGTGTGAAGTTTTATATGATGGAAAAATTTCAGGTGTAGAGAGAGAATGATATAATAAAATGAAGAATGGATAAAATCTCAAGCTTGGGGTTGACACCCTGGTGTCACCCCAAGAAATATACAAGAGGTACAATCTTCAAAGCTTGGGGATGCCCAAGGCATCCTCTTCTTCATCAATAAAAATCTCAGGACTGTCTAGACACTTCGTTTTTATTGTTTCATGCAGTGTTGTGTTGTTCTTGGAGTGTCTTAGTTTTCATTTGGTTTGCTTAGTTTGCTTGAATAAAGTAGTTTGGACCCTCGTTCTCGCTGTGTTGTTTCAAATAAGTCAATTGGTGTTGGAAATGAGTAGAAAGTTCTTGCTTGGAAGTGCAAGAGGAGCTTGCATTGACTGTGACTTAGACTTTAGCATGACACGCTAGGAGTTGTTTTGACCTTATGCTTAGTGATTATTGTTGTAGCATTTTCCTTTCCAAACAATTGGGATTGCTTAGTGTGCCTTGAAAGAATCATGCGTTGTTTTAACATACAAAAGCATAGTATTATGGTATTCTCCTTTGATGCTTTGTTTGGGTTGACTTGGCACATGCTCACACCATGTTATGACTATGAACAAGTCACCATAGCCTCTATTATCATTTAGTACTTGACTTGTAGTACCACTATATGCTTTGATTAGTAATGTTTTGTCGCTCTGCATGATTATGGCCATTATTGCTCTCTTAGTTGGTCGCTCCTAGTCTTTTCCTAGCCTCCACTTGTATGAGTAAGCGCTACTCATGCATGCAACTCCCAATAAACCAAGTTATTACAAAGTGTCCACTACAAATTCCTATAAATGGTGTGTTACAAAATTCCAAGTATATTCTTGTTTTTAGCTATCTTCCATTTAAAAAGTATTTTGTTATGTGAAAACTTAGTTATTAAAGCCCTCACAAACTTGATGGCACACTTTATATTCTTTGCCCCTAATAAACTTGAACCATTGTGTCATCTATGACTCAGGCAATTTCTCTTCTTCTCCCTGTTTAAAATCAAAAAGTCTCTGCAAAGCACCATGTCTAGCACTAGGAGGAATTTTTTTTGGAAGAAAGAAGCAATCAAAAAATCACGGCTATCAATGGAACCAGGAGGTAATATATTAAACCCAAGCCCTAGCTTCTCCTTTTAGTGAAAAATGGAAGATCTTAGTAACAAAGTACTTGCACATCTTAAAATCATCAGAGAATAAAGAACTCATAGTAGAAAGCTCATTTATATGAGCCACAAAACTCTCATTTTCAGTACCACAAAAAGATTCTTTCTCAACAATGTCTAAATAGGATAAATCAAGAGAGAAATCATAATCTTTATTTTTGATATCTATGGGAGAGGTGGCAAACTTAGGATCATAGGAAAGTTTAGGAATAATGGTACGTCTTGCAAGGAGACTCTTAATAACACTAGTACCATGTGTATTTCGGCACTCTTCAACAAATTCATCAGTGAACTCAATGTAACCATCATTAATATCATCTCTCTCTCTAGACTCAGGTGAGCTAATAGGTGTCACAGTGTCTTCACTAGGAGTTTCAGTATTCCCTAGACTAGCCATAGTAGCATCTAGGAAAGGACCTAATGAACCACTTGCATCAAGCACAGTAGAAGTAACATCATGAGTATCAAAAGCAGTTTCAGACTCAGCAGTAGTAGCATTGTGTGTAGCATATGTATGTGGTGGTGGTGTAACAATCTTACCTATAACAGATGTTGAATCAAGAGCATCAGAGGTGTTTAGGAATGTACCTCTTCTTGTAGTGGATGGTAAATAGGAAACTTTCCATCACGAGACTTCCCCATGATGAAAGGAGTAGCAGTGAACAATCAAATAAAGCTATGCTCCCCGGCAACGGCGCCAGAAAATAGTCTTGATGACCCACAAGTATAAGGGATCACAAAAGTCTTCGCGGGTAGTATTACCCAATTTATTGATTAGACACAAGGGGATCCAAAGAATACTTGCAAGTCTTAACAACTGAGTTGTCAATTCAGCTGCACCTAGAAATAGTTCTTGCTCACAGAAGTTTATCAGTAGCAACTGTTTGTAGTTGCAACACCAAAGCAGAGCAGCAGTGGAACATGAGCAATAATAACCGTAGTAGCAAACAGTAGGATATGAGCGTGGTATGCATAGGGATGGATGGACGGGCATTGCATGGATGCGTCTAAACATGTAACTTCAAGATCTAGGGCATTGCAGATAAATAACATCAAGCATCCAAGTACTAAACAATCCTAGGCATGTGCTCCATATATAGTCATGCGTTCTCGCAATGAGAACTTGCATAACATCTATTGTCCTGCCAGCCCGTGGCAGCGGGGCCTCTAGGGAACTACTGGCAATTAAGGTGCTCCTTTTAATAGAGCACCGGAGCAAAGCATTAACACTCCTGAACACATGTGTCCCTCACACCACAGCCATCCTCTCCGGTTGTCCCAATTTCTATCACATCGGGGTCTCTGGATCCGGATAGTGATATGTGTACACAACTTGCAGATAAGTTCACAAAAAATACTATCATAATGATTCAATAATAAGTTCAGATCTGAGATCATGGCACTCGGGCCCTAGTGACAAGCATTAATCACAACAAGTTGCAACAAAGTCAAATAGCACTAATAGAGATACTAGGCACTATGTCCTAACAACCTTATTCGATTACAAGATAGAACTCATCCAATCCCTACCATCCACATAGCCTACAGCGGGGGATTACTCACTCATGGATGAGGGAAACATTGATGGTTGATGGAGAGATGTTCATGATGACGATGGCGATGATCCTCCCCAAATTCCCCGTCCCGGCAGGGTGCCAGAACGGAGTTTCTGGATCTGAATCATGGTTTCTGGTGATGGTGGCGCAACAGAAATCTTTCCGGAAAAACATCGACCCCCTCGGTTTTTAGGTCAAGAGGCTTCTTATAGGCGAAGAGGGAGGCCGAGGGGGTGCCTATGGTGGCCGCACCCCCTAGGAGCGGCAGTGGCCCACGCCTGTGGGTGTAGGCCTGTGCCCACTCCGCCTCGCACTGCCCGTGGATCTTCCGGTGAAATAGGATTTTGGCATATTTTCCGATTTTTCTTGATAGTTGATTTTCTGACAAAACTAGACACCAAGGTAATTCTTGAAAAAAATGCTAATCCGTGTTAGTTGTATCCAAATCACACAAGTTTAGAGGAGAAACAATAGCAAAAGTGTTCGGGAAAGTAGATACGTTTTGGACATATCAACTCCCCCAAGCTTAGCCTATTGCTTGTCCTCAAGCAATTCATTTGAAAACTGAGTGCGATAAAAGAACTTTCACGAACACATTTGCTTCATATGATGTATATATTCTCAGCACAGGAGTAGATACTTAAACAAATCATAATAAGAAGTATGCAACTAAGTCTACTCAACAGTCATTGCAAGCTATGAATATAAACCAACTCAATAATAATAAGTAGCATGGAACATAAACATAAGCAACATCGCAATGCTCATAAAAAGGTATGATCGAGTGGTATCTCGCTTTCCTTTATTTGTAGAGCACAATATAAATGTCAAGGCACCTCTGAAGTTCAAGTGAAGACTAGAATTAAAGATATTATAGATACAAGCATCAAAGTCATGACATAATCAACCAAGTTTAGAGACAAACACAAGAATGACAACTATGCTCTCAAGAAGGTGCTCATATAATAAGTGGTGACTCAACAAGGAAGTGAAAAGGTTTTGAAAAGTTTGAAAGGCTTCCAAATGCTGAAAGTAAGGTACTCATTAGCTTTGAGATCCCATTGCCCCCATCACATGCATCTTTATATGGTTAAGGTGAAAGTGAGGTCCAATCTGAGTTATATGCTTGACAGACCATAAACTGGAAATCCCATGTCCCTTGAGTATGAGGGCCGCTCCGCATGCTACTCAACTTTGGTTACCTGTAAGTTCTTGTCATTGTAAATACATGCATATAGAAAGCGCATTAGGGGGTACCCTTGCACATGATAGTTGCTATCATGTGATCAAAATGACAAAACAAGCGGGACATCATATCATAGAGAGAGAAAAATGGGTACCCTACCTACATGATATAGTTGCTATCCCGTGATCAAAATGACAAGGCAAGCAGACAATGAGCATCTCGACGATCTTTTTATTTACTATTTGCATAGATTTTTATTGAGGATGCTTCACAGATGCTCATTATGGTAATGCTGCAAGTTTCCACCATGATTAGGCATGGATTAGGATAGCGGCCCAGGCGTTTCTCTAACCCATATATATACTCCATGAACTCACAAGCTCCCCTTTTATTTCACACCGACGACATCCGCACACAAAAGAGCAAGGTATCAACTGGATATGTATCCATAAGTGTTGAAAGCGTTCCTCGTGACAGCACAGTTCTGGTAACTCCCAGCCTATAATTTACAAGCATATAACTTTCATGGAAAGGCCACAATGGTTCAGGATTATTAAGTGCAAGAAATAAAGTGTGCCATCAAGTTCCTGAGAGCTTACTAACTAACTTTATCAAAGCAGTAAAACATTTTATTTGGAAGAAAACAAGCCATATAGAATATGCACTGAAATAGCAAATGATGATAATAGGTAGGTATGATGGACATAGTGGGCAATATTGGTTTTGGGGAGTTGGAACCACAGGTAGAGCTCATACTCAGTGCAAGTGAAGGCTAGCAAAAGAGAGGGAGCTACAAACGAGAGAGCAATAATTGTCATAATCATGCTTGCAACAAAACAAGACTAACTATGGCATGAAAGTGATACAAGAACTCTGAGGCTTACTGACTATTGTTTAGTCATATGCATGCATGAGCATATGCCAAGTCGATTCACATGAAACATTCAGAGGAGGATACCACAATATCATACCAAAATATGAATAAAACAATGAAAGCAAACATTCATATGACATGCTACAAACTATTAGCAAGCTGGAGCTAATCACAAACAAGCAAGAACTAATAAGCATCCATAATAACATACACCTTACATGAACAGACTAAGCATGCTCACAATGATGAGTATATGTACAAAAATGAAAACAAATAGAGTTTGTTACCAGCATCTTACCACTCCACAAGTTGTCTTAATCTTCATTATTGCCCGTCACTTGTGTGACTTGAATAATAACATGAAACCAAAATCCACTGAGGACGGCTGAACCCTGGAAAGAACTCACAAAACCAGAGAAGAACAACAAATATTTTTGGTGTTTTCGAATTTTTAAACAAGCAAACAAAGCAAAAACAAATAAAGCAAAAGCAAACAAGGCAAAATCTTTTTTGATTTTTTTAAAGGAAAACCAAAGCTAAAAATCAAAGAAACAAACCAAGAGAAACAACAAAAATATTTTTTGGTATTTTTGTGTTTTGAGAAAGCAGCAGCAAGAACCAAAAAGAAAGTGAAACAATGGATATACAAAGAACCGACGAAACATGATATATAGATGAGTGTGATGTCGGTATACCTCCCCCAAGCTTAGGCTTTTGGCCTAAGTGGGGCTCAATAGCGCGGGTAGTAACCCTAAGCTGGTGGGTCATCATAGGAATGATCATAGTCAGGCGCTTGCGATGTAGAAGAAGACGCACCCTAATCATAGGAGAGCTGCTCGTATGAAGACTCTCCCAAGTTGGTGGGCTGAATCGAATCATCTTAGGCATCCTCTCCAACATTCTCCTCTTGCTGGGAGTGCTCCGCCACGTATGTGTCAAACTCCTCCTCCGTGAGCGACCATCTTTGCCTGTTATCAAAATTAAACAAAGCAGGTGCAGGCAAATAAACTACTTTGTCAGTCCTACCCCCTCTCCAACCACGCTTGGCAAAACATAGCTCATACGTTAAAGTTATCACAGTAGCCCCTAAAGAAACAAAATTATGCTGAATCATGGATTCAAGATCAAGCCTCTCTATGGGGAACCGATAATCTGAATGGTGAGGCTCTAAACCATGGAAAGCTAGCAACTTAGAGGCAATGAGACCTCCACAAATTCCACCCTTCTCGCGGTTAGTGGTGAGACGGTAAGCTATCAAAGCACCCAGGTTAAGATCTATCCCTATTCAAAGCAGCTGCGATAAAAGCTAGATCAAAATAAGATAACTTTCTAGTAATCTTTCTAGCAAGAACACACTTGGTAATGAAATAAGCAAAATATCTAGTGGATGGTAAATGAATGTTCCGAATTTTACCACTTTCCTTCGAGAAGTCGAAACCTTGGCAAATCTAAACATATAAATCCATAAGTGACTTGGGCCTCTCCTTGATCTTCTCACAATATCCCCACTGAGGTACTCTAATTGCTGCACAGAAATCAGCAAAAGGCAGGTCGATAGCTAGATTGTATATTTTATAATGGACCATGGGATTAGATGAAGACCAAGTAAACCGTAAGTCCTGCACCACAGCCATGGTTAGCTTGAAATACTGAAAAGGTTCACCTTCAACAAAGTGTTCCAACCCTGCATTTGTAATCATAGTTTGGAAATCCCGAAGGATTTCCGCGACCCTCATAAATTCATGGCATGGATATATGGAAGGGAAGACTCCTTCCTCATGATGAACTTTCATTGGATCATGTACCATCAAGTCATATTGATTCAGTGGGTATGCACTCATCTTCCTTTCTGAAATTTTTAGACAGACATCAAACCAAGTGATTTCCAAGTTGATAAATGATGAGAAACTACTATAGTAACTTGCTAGAGGGCCACACATGCATCAAAATGAAATCTCTAAGCATAGAACAAGCATGCAATCTCACACAACCTGACACCTATAGCAGCAAAATACTCAAGATACAATCTATTGATCACAAATCTAATTGGATAAGAGGAGGAGGCACATACCAAGGAGAAATCCCTCCAAAATCGGCAACAAAGATGGCTGAGCAAGGAGATCGAAAATCAGTAGCAAGAGCAGCAAGAACTCGAGCTTGAGAAAGTTTTCCGGTGTTTTTTGGGAGAGAGAAAGAAGATGGCTAGGAGGAGGCACCTTGGAGGGGCCTAGGTGGGCCACACCCCAGCCAGGCGCCACCTAGGGGCTGGCCGCGCCCACCAGGGGTGTGCTGGCCCCCTGGGTTACTCCAGGTGTTCCTCTGCCCCTTTTCGAGGAAAAATTTATTTTGATTTTTCTGGGATTTTTCGGGAAACTTTAATTTTTGGCCAATTTTCAGGGTATGAAAATTGATTTTCTCGTAGAAACAATTTTTTTAGAAGAAGCAAACAAAAACCAAACTACATAAGTCCTAAGACACTCTAACAAGAAAACAACTAACAATACCAAAGCTATCAAAAGAAAAGGCAAAAACTAAGAAGGATAAAAGTAAAAGAAAGCAAGTATAACCACAGTGAAAACATTATTTTGTTCATTAAAATCCTTTTGTTAACAAGGTTGATCAAGTCTTGTTACTAAAACAATCTTATATGAAACAAAACTTAGCATTCCACAAAGTGATTATGTTACCTCATACTTGATAGCAATAGTCCCAATCATAATAGTTTCAAAATTTTCTTGTGGAATGGGATAATATATTTCTCCAACCTTGATGCTCTCAATATTTTTAATGGAATTCAGGCAATAGCTCTTAGCAACCTTCTTGGGGAAATATACATTATGCTCTTTGTCATTAATATTGGATGTTACTTTTCCTTGATTACAATTGATGACAGCACCTGCAATATTCAGAAAAGGTCTCCCAAGAATAATATACATATTATCATCTTTAGGCATCTCAAGCACAACAAAATCAGTTAAAACCAAGCAATTATGAGCCACTTTAACAGGAACATCCTCACATATACCAACAGGAATAGTAGTTGGCTTATCAGCCATTTACAAAGATATATCAGTTGGTATCAAATTTTCTAGCTCGAGTCTCTTGTAGAGAGAAAAAGGCATAACACTAACTCCATCTCCCAAATCACATAAAGCAGTTCTAACATAATTATTCTTAATAGAGCAAGGAATAGTTGGTATACCTAGATCACCAAGTTTCTTTGGCACCTTACCATCAAAGGAATAATTAGCAAGCAAAGTAGAAATCTCCTCATTAGGAATCTTCCTTTTATTAGAGACAATATCCTTCATATACTTTGAATAAGGATACAACTTAATAGCTTCAGTCAAAGGAATTTGCAAAAATAAAGGCTTCATCCACTCACAAAACTTGTTGCAGTGTTCTTCCTCCTTTGACTTATGTTTCTTACATGGAAAAGGCATAGATTTCTGCACCCAATGTTCTCTCTCTTTACCATGCTTATTAGTAATAAAATCTTCCTTAGTGTACCTAGTATTCTTAGTGTGCTTCTTAGGTTCTTACTCAACTTCATCCTTATCAGGAGCGTCATTTTTATCACCACTCTCAGTTTCAGCATCAGAGATATATATACTATTAGGATCTACAACAGGTTCAAGGGGTTCCTCAACTATTTTGTGTTTCTTTTTCTTTCTCTTACGAGGACTGCCACTACTTTCACCTTGTTAAGAATCCTGCTCAATTCTTTTAGGGTGTCCTTCAAGATATAAAGGATCTTGAGTGCTATACCACTCCTAGTTCTAATTCCATAAGCATGTTTATCTCCTGTGGCATTAACTAGCATATCCTTTTGTACCTTAGCAAGTTGATCAAGTTGGGTTTGAACCATTTGAAAGTGTTTACAAAGCATTTTAATATCATTAGAAGTTATTTCCACAATATCTTTTAACTCTTTGATAGATCTAGAGTTTTCCAATAAATGATTCTGAACTTGTTTATTAAAATTACCTTGTTTAACAATAAAAATGTCATGTTCCTCTAAACATTGACCAGGAGGCTTTCCATAAGGAATATCACCTTCATCAAAGTGTTGGAGAGAGTGTACCTCAATAATAGATGAGTGGGGAATTGGCTAACATAATTCTTCTATAGGAGGTAGATTCTTCACATCTTCAGCTTTAATACCTTTCTCCTTTAGACATTTCTTAGCTTATTTCATCACTTCATCATTTAATGCAATAACTCCCCTCTTATTTGGTGTTGGTATTGGAACTAGTCCAGGCACAACTGGTTCAGGAGTAATAGGCTCAGGTGTATTTAGCTCAGTTGAAGTCCAATCATCATAATTCTTGCTTATTTTAGCCATTAATTCTTCAACATTTGTAGGAGTTATTTTCCTGAAAACACAATCAGCAAAGCTATCTAGGTATGTCCTAGAATCATCAGTTAGTCCATTATAATAAATATCAAGAAGCTCATTCTTAGGCAATGGACATCCATGATCTGCATGAATCAAGGCACAGAACCTTGTCCATGACTCAGGCAATTTCTCTTCTTCTCCTTGTATAAAATCAAAAATTCGCTACAAAGCAGCATGTCTAGAACTGGGAGGAAAATATTTTTGGAAGAAAGAAGCAATCAAACAATCAGGGTTATCAATGGAAACAGGAGGTAATCTATTAAACCAATCCCTAGCTTCTCCTTTTAGTGAAAAAGGGAAGATCTTAGTAACAAAGTACTTGCACATCTTAAAATCATCAGAGAATAAAGCACTCATAGTGGAAAGCTTATTCATATGAGCCACATCACTCTCATTTTCAGTCCCACAAAAAGTTTCTTTCTCAACAATATCTAAATAGGATAAATCAAGAGAGAAATCATAATCTTTATCTTTGATATCTATGGAAGAGGTGGCAAACTTAGGATCAGAGGACAGTTTAGGAATAATGGTACATCTTGCAAGGAGACTCTTAATAGAACTAGAAACATGTGTGTTTCGGCACTCTTCAACAAATTCATTAGTGAACTCAATGTAACCATCATTATATCATATCTCTCTAGACTCAGTGAGCTAACAGGTGTAACAGTGTCTTCACTAGGAGTTTCGGTATTCCCTAGACTAGCCATAGTAGCATCTAGGAAAGGACCTAATGAACCACTTGCATCAAGCACAGTATAAGTAACATTATGAGTATCAAGAGCGATTGGACTCGTGAAGTAGTAGCGTGTGTAGCATGTGTATGTGGTGGTGGTGTAACAAGCTTACTTATAACAGACGGTGAATCAACAGCAACAGGGGTGTTTAGGACAGTACCTCTTCTTGTAGTGGATGGTAAAATAGAAAAATTTCCATCACGAGACTTCCCCATGATGAAAGGAGTAGCAGTGAACAATAGTAGATCCAAGTAAACTTACAAATAAAGTTATGCTCCCCGGCAACGGCGCCAGAAAATAGTCTTGATGACCCACAAGTATAGGGGATCGCAAAAGTCTTCGCGGGTAGTATTACCCAATTTATTGATTCGACATAAGGGGAGCCAAAAAATACTTGCAAGTCTTAACAACTGAGTTGTCAATTCAGCTGCACCTAGAAATAGTTCTTGCTCACAGAAGTTTATCAAGAGTAACAGGTTTGTAGTAGCAACAACAAAGCAACAACAACAGTGAAACAAGAGCAATAGTAACAGTAGTAGCAAACAGTAGGATATGAGCGAGGTAGGCATAGGGATGGATGGACCGACGAGTCTAAACATGTAACTTCAAGATCTAGGTCATTGCAGATAAATAACAAGAAGCATCCAAGTACTAAACAATCCTAGGCATGTGCTCCATATATAGTCATGCGTTCTCGCAATGATAACTTGCACAACATCTATTGTCCTGCCAGCCCATGGCAGCGGGGCCTCTAGGGAACTACTGGCAATTAAGGTGCTCCTTTTAATAGAGCACCGGAGCAAAACATTAACACTCCGTGAACACATGTAATCCTCACACCACAGTCATCCCCTCCGGTTGTCCCAATTTCTGTCACTTCGGGGCCTTGGATCTGGACAGTGATATGTGTACACAACTTGCAGATAAGATCACAAACAATACTATCATGATGATTCAATAATAAGTTCAGATCTGAGATCATGGCACTCGGGCCCTAGTGACAAGCATTAAGCACAACAAGTTGCAACAAAGTCAAATAGCACTAATAGAGATACTAGGCACTATGCCCTAACAATCTTATTCGATTACAATATAGAACTCATCCAATCCCTACCATCCCCATAGCCTACATCGGGGGATTACTCACTCATGGATGAGGGAAACATTGATGGTTGATGGAGAGGCGTTGGTGATGATGATGGCGATGATCCTCCCCAAATTCGTCCGTGAGGTGCCAAACGGAGTTTCTGGATCCGATTCGTGGTTTCTGGTGATGGCGGCACAGCGGAACATCGACTCCCCCCTCGGTTTTTAGGTCAAGAGGCTTCTTATAGGCGAAGAGGAGAGGCCGGGGTGCTGGGTGGCCGCACCCTAGGCGCCAGGCCTGCGCTTTGGCAGTGGTGCCCCAGGCCTCCACTCCGTCGTACTCTGTCTCCGTGGATCTTCTGGTGAAATAGGATTTTTGGCATATTTTCCGGGATTTTCCTGATAGTTGATTTTCTACACAAAAACTAGACACCAAGGTAATTCTGCTGAAAACAGCATCAGTCCGTGTTAGTTGTATCCAAATCACACAAGTTTAAAGGAGAAACAATAGCAAAAGTGTTCGGGAAAGTAGATACGTTTTGGACGTATCACACACATTGTAGTTGCTTAGACTGCGATCGATCCTTCCATAACAAGTACTGGCACATCGGGGTTTCGTAATGCGATCGATTAACCTACAAATGGTGTGCCTCCCCTCGAATGCAACGAGTCTGTGGAGAATATGTTGCAAAAACATCGACGATGATGACTTGTGGGGGTGGCTCAGTGGTGAAGATCTTCTTTGGTGTGGCGCTTGTGACTTTGGAGCACGTCATCCAAATCGAAGGTATTGGTGTCCTCAACAAAGAGTCATATGTTTATCATAGACTAACATGGGCTTCATGACGCTATTGCAACGAGCACTACAACAACGCTCATGGGCACTGACTGTTATGAACGCCGAGGGATAAAGTGTACTTTTAGTGCTAACAAACTAGTTTATATATTCCATTCAGTTTGTGATTTTCTTTAGTTTTAAACAAAAAATTAATTTCATTTCATTAGGATATAATATTACATTATATTATAGAATTTCTACAACTATTACAGTTAATGGATGATATATCGAATATTTATAAAAGTAATAGATAATTTCTTTAAAAAAGACAGGACTAAGATCTCCCATCCATTCAACAATTCTATATGTAAAATTAGAGGTAGACTTTCTACGGAAGTGTACCCCCAATTAGGAAAAATCTCCTAGTTGTAGATGGAGTTCTCAAGTGTCTCTCTATTCCAAAAAGTTTTAGCATCACGTCGCGTGTGGAACATTTGTGTGGTGTCGACGACTTCACGCGGATCTACCTCGGATCTAAAAAGTGATAAAAACAACTAATAAGAGAATAAAGAACAAAATCAAACACAATATGTGCATAGGGTGTGGAACTTAACCGTGGGCAGAACACCAGTTGAGGAATCCACCGCGGCTTTAGGAGCCGCTCAGGATCATGGGATATCGCCCAAAAAGGATAGCATGCATGTGTTCGGATTGTGCACCGATGAGAGCAGAGATTAGAAGGATAAAGAGTGTATGTGTTTGGCTTGCAGCAAGGAAGAGACTAGTGAGATCTAGGGTTTGAGTGGGAGTCAAATAGGGGATTTTAAGGATAAGTGGAGAGCGCGTCTAGTTAAATGAGAGGGGACTAGTGCGATATAGGGTTTAAGGCGGAGTCGTTGTTGGGATTAAGGAAATGCGGTGTTGTGGGGTAGTTGGAAGTAGGGTGGGGGTTCCTTGTTTTATGTACAAATGAGTGTGGGGTTGGGGGTTACAGTTTGTTTTATGGAACCATCAACTGGTGGTAAGCTTTTGCACAATAGACTCATGATGTTGCACCCAATTTTCTATGTCACGGTAACATAAACATAATATGCATAAAATCAGCATTTTAAAGAATTAATAAACATCATTTTGTTAACATAGCACCCTTAATCTTCAACAATGTCTAATAATAGGCCATCTAGTATAATCCTAATAGGCTATAGAGATTTGGAAATATTTTGGTAAGTATCATGCATCGCCGGTAGTGAAGGGGCCAGATCTTGTTGGCTTGCTCCTTTCTTCTTTCTCGGCCTCCTCGTAGGATGTAACACTCAGATTTTTCTTCAGGGTTTCCTTCCATGTTATGAACAACACACATTGTAGTTGCTCCGATTGCGGTCGATACTTTTATAATAATAAGTACAAGCACATCACGGTTTTCTAGTGGGGGCTGAGTAACCTGTGGCTGGTGTGTCTTCCCTCGAATGTGACGAGTCTGCACGGGAATCTGTTGCAAAAACATCATATTTTGTGGGGAAAACTCATAGGGACATTGTTCCATTTTGGATTGTAGACCCAATGTGGCACGTCGTCAGCCTGCACCCCCTCCCCCCTCCCCCCCAATATGTTCATGAGATTGAAATACCAAAATAGCACCCGAAGGTAAAAAGTCTCAAATTGGATCGAGACAAGAGTAAGTAACTTACATATCCACCCCCTTTGAGGTTCCATTTTGTTGTCGCCATCAATCGCTTAGGTAGTCTCCGTCGCCGCCGGTCGCCTTGACAGTCTCCGCCACCATCGATCACCACTGCCTCTACCGTTTACCTTTGAAGATTCATTAGAAGAGTTTTCAGAGTGGAGCGTGAGATATATAGTGAATGATCAGCTCGATGGCAGTCCACGCTAGTCAGCGACATAAACCTAACAAGTCAGCCAGATGTTTTTTACCACTCTCCAGCATTAGACCGACTTTTAGCATCGCTTAGAATGAATAACACAATATTGAATGTATTTGTTGCCCAAGCGTAGTATGTGGTCTTCCACTGTGCATATTTATCTACCCCTTGCTAGCCTCAGAGAAAGCTCATTCACCGGGTTAAAAAAACTTCTTGTAGTTTTCTCTTAAGTCGTCCAAAAAAGTGCCATCTTTTTTATAAAGGTTGTTTAATTACTTAAATATTTTTTAAGTATTCCACCCTACCTCTGCATAACATAACATTGATGCACACAGCTGGAAAAAAGTGTCATCTATGCGGGACATTCTTGTAGTGGAGGTCTTCCTTGGTGGTTGTTCTTCGGTGAAGTCGGAGTCACAGAAGAGTGATGAAGATAATGGCATAGATGGAATACCACGATGACGACCCTCGCTTTGGCAGCATGTGTGCAACATATGCTTGTAGCTAGGGTGGCTATGTGTGCCATCGGGACGGTCGTGTTCCATAACGATTTGAGAGTGTTTTTCCGGACTTCGACCAGGTTCCCGAAAATGAACCGAACAAACTAATTAATGAAAATTGCAAGCCTTTTGCCTTCTTTTAGAAAAATAGTCCGAACTTCACATGAAAACACGCATTAGATGATTCATGCATGAGGCATAAAAATATTCATGTAAAGTAAACATAATTCGTTGGTACCATTTTATGGCTTCGACCAGACTTCAAAAGATAGTAACTACAGTGCTGAAATAATAGTAGAATGGGACTACCTGTTCGTAGATTTTATTAGTGAAGATGAAGAGAAGGACAGACGTTTCTTCTTTGCTTAACAAAAAGAGAAGATCTAGAAATGCACTTTTTTCGTGAAAAGTCCACGATCTATTCATAAACTTCAACAACATTATAAGAGAACTTAAAAGTAACAAAAAAAATACATATAGCCACTTGGACCACCTTGCAACGACTAGAAGCACTCGAGCGAGACGAAGGCGTGCCATCGTCCTCGCCCATCCTTCGCTGGAGCCAGGCAAAGCATATCGTTAACCCCAGGGATTTTGACCAATCCTTCCTTTATCCATGTGTTCCCTTTTGATTGAATTAGACACATTTGTACTAATCATCAATCATCATATCTCACTAGCTACTCTGTAGATTTTATTGACTTTGGTTATGATACCGTTAGTTGTAGTTGGATTTTAGTGTAAAGTTGTTCAGAGCATGTAGAAAGTTTTGGGGATGTCCCCATTACCAAACTTTTAACTTTATTGAGGCCCATGCAATTTAAAAGAAAACTAGAGTAAATAATATGTGTGCGCGTAGGGTTTTTTGCTCAGTTTCTCTAATTGACTTGGATATACATAATGCCTCATGTTCTTTTGAGGTATCTCGAGAAAGATATGTGTGCGTGGTATTTTTTATATTAAAAAATAAGCTCCTCAAGTTTCAGTGCATCGCCGTAAAAATATATCTTACCTTCGATCATGAGTCGATCAGCAACTAGCAAGCAATGAGAACCGAAATGATGTGGGGGCTCCCAAATTAGATTCATTCTTGTGAGGAAAGGATTTGGTGCTGCCCTAACAGTGGTAGGTGGCATCATACTTAGCACAAGCAGATGTTTTGTAATACATGCCTACGCCCAAGGTGTTGATCGACATCATAATGCATATTGATCATGCTTCTGGAAAGAATCAATAGCACGCTAATGGCTAAGGCTAACAGATGAGAGCCATTAGTCCCTCATCAGTTTAGCGCATGCATGCTCTGAGGCTGACAGCACGGATTTCTAGGTAGGACACGAATGGTAATCAAGGGAATAGTGAGATCGATCGGCTGGTTTAATTTTGTGTTGCATTTGACAGCACTTATGAAGTGAATTTACTAGTCTGTGATGTGAAAGTGATAGCTAGATATAGGCTATATATAGCTAGGTAGTTGTCTTGAGTTGGTTGCGATACTCACATCAAATCAAACTTCAACATCTCAAAATCTTCAATAGAATTAAAGGAAGTGCAGTGAAATCTAATGCAATGATACAAAGTATTGAGCATCATACCTGGACAACTGTACGGCTATATGCACTGAGTAACTTTGTTCATCTGTCGATTGGGTAGCATGGTCCTATAGACAGCTGAAAGCAGTGTGTGGAACCATTGGTAAGAACATGCACTCGATCACAACAAAGCACCGACGTAACCACAGGAAGAAAAACATTTTACGACACGCTCTAACACCATATGGCCCCTACTCGCGGCTAAAAAGGCACAACCTGCCGTAGGATGGGGGCACTCATCATGCTTTTGACTAGTTTGTCTCAAACGTTTATTTCACACACCCAAAGTAAGGACAAGTGCAATTTATGATGTTTTTATGTGGATAATAAATCTTGGTTTTAGATGGATAATAAATCTATTTTGAGATCCCCAATAAATGTGAACTACTGATTAATTAAAGGAAATTCTAACTAGCACACATATGCATATTAGCTTGACAATGTTGTGTCATATTCCAATGTTTTTTCTCTTTATAGAGAGCACATGCATCTATGCACTAATCTCCTACCCCTTGCCGACCTTGGCATGACAAATTGCCCAATCCGAAAATTTAAAATAATTTATACCCTAAACCATTAATCCAATTAGCGAGGCATCATCTTTGATTGCCTTGACTAGGGCCTTAAAACTAGATACCATGTTATTATGTTTTGACGTGGTTTTTTGTGGCACTGGTAGCTAACTTATAGTATCGTGGTACCAAATTAACATCGGGTTGTTACCATATGGTAATAGTGCATAGTTACTACATAACATTTTACATGTTTTTGGACATCGCAATGTTAATGCCTGGCGACATCTTTATCGAGATGCCTAAGCGGTTTCTAAATTTATGAAGCTCGTGCCACTTAGCACCTAAAAATATACTACTTAGCACACAATGTTGGCACTCAAGTGCTACGTAACGTGGTGGACAATTGTCATCCATGTTATGATATAAATTAACTCTCTGATGACAACTCTAACGGTTAAGCATCTCTATTGTTCACTCCTAGTCCTTTGACTACTGAAGCATACATAGTCAAAATTTGTAACCAATTGATAGACCAGAATATATACAAGAAATGATCATAAGGAGATCATCTACATAACCAAATTAACCAACCATAATACTTCCTCTCACTGAAATTTTAACACGCACATATCAAGCCTAAACTTGTTGACCAATTCACATAATCCTCATTTCCAAATTACCCTAGGTTATAGGTTTGGTTAAAGTCAATATTTTAAAGTTTGATCGTGTACATAGAAGAAATATGAACATTTACAATAACAAATCAATATTACTAGAACCTCCATGGAAAATATTTTTTTGTGCGCGTAATTATGCGGATGCTGATATTTTCCTCTATACTTAATCAAACTTATAAACCTGAGTTTGACCAAGTAAAATGTAGGGTCGAAATTGAAAGGAGGAGTACAAATTAGCTAATGCTAGTTAAGTGGGCGTGGCCAACTACTGTCCATGCATTACCCATCGCAAGAGTGGCTCCCACGGCTAGGCTAGCCAAGTGCAGTGGATGTAACATGCATGTCGATTGATGGACGACAAATTAAGGGACAAAGCTACTGCTAAGCTCAGTCATGTTCTTTTGTACTGCACTCTAACAGTACACACAGTGCCGGGAGAATGAGATCGACCGAGTGGAACCTAGAAGAAGGGTCCGTGACGTCAGCGGTGGGCCCTGGTGTTGTCGTGGGACCCACAGGCGTTCATTTCGCCTCGCCCACGCGCGACGGAAAGGGAGAGCGCGACCCCGGCCTCCTCCCTTTTTTATACTCGCCACCTTCTCCCCCTGCTTTCTCCATTCTCGTCCTGTATATTACCTACGATCGAGAGCTCTCTCCTCACCTCGATCTCATCAAGCTGTTCTCACTTCCAAACACACACGGGCTAGCTAGCTTGCCGGCCAGCTCTTCCCGATCGATCAAGAAATTACACTGCATCCTAGCTAGCTACGAGAAGAGATCGGGGCTCTGATCGATCTGTGATCTAGAGTACGTAGCTGATCGTCTGAGGTGAGTATATATATCAAGCTACTGGTTGATAAATCGAGTTTTCTTCTAGGTTTTCATCGATCTGTGCCGCATCTTGATCTGGTTCCGTCCGATCTTTGTTCTTCTTTTTTGCATACCCGTACTAATGTTTCTTGTATCTGTACTCCTTTCTCACCGGATACTTTCATCTTCACTTGGTTCATGTTTTAGGTTAGATGCACGGAGCTAATTTATTAGTCATTCTTCCTCATACTGGTATTGATATCATATGTATATATTCTCCTAGCCTACACATATCTTGCCCTATATGGGTCTTGGTATGTATAGATCCAAAGGTCTTAATTTATACTACGCGTGTTCATCTTCAAAAGTGCATTTTTTGTTGCGGTTTGCATTCCGACGCCTAATATCTCCCCTCCCTCACCCCCTAAATCTTGGTGTAATATTTTGACTTGCTCTTGCCCCTTTTCTAGGCTCAATGGAAATTGTTCGGTCCTTCGAGCGCCTTAAGGAATTTGGAAATAAAAATACACATCATTGTCCAAATAAAGTCCTGATATTTTATTGTCCAAATAAATTGATTTTAAATACATGCATTTGTGTGGTTTTTTGACGTAGTAAGATTAGATTAGTATTGAATTTTTTTACAGAACATATGTGAGTCTACATTATGTCAACATTTATACGTGATTTTTTTAGAACAACTTCCCTACAACTTAACATTTTTATTTTAGCAATTTTGTAAAACAAAAAAAATAATACCCTCTCTTTTTCGAGCGGGTCATAGATCGGGTGTTGGAGTCATGAGTATATAGACAACCCACTACGGTTCAATCATCGGTGACTAGAACAATGGTGTCTTTGTTTTCTATGTAACCCCCTAGACCATTCCAAAGTGTTTTCCTAATTGTCTTGAGTAAATTCATGTGAAACGCAACTTTACTGAAAAATTTCAGTATATATGTTGTGCAAAATTCTTAATTTTTATATAAGGAAAACTAGCATGCATCGATCAAGATATTGTTGTGCCTTTACCCGTGATTTCGAAAAGAATATCATTATATTTCCTTGCCTCATATTCTTACTTTGTTTCTTCAGAAGGAGTGCGTAGTCACTCTTGAGATGCATGGACCGAGGCCACAATCAATTCAATAAAAACAACATTGTGGGCTGAAAGATCTTTTGTTAAACTAAAATTGACTTCTATATGATATTTATCCCTTCACAACCAAATGGAACTTCTATATGTTATTTATCAAAGTGGAAAGCATGATAATTTGTGTCATGTGAAAATCAATTGCATAAATTTGAGGAAACATTTTACATAAGAGGATTCTGGCAATTGTGGCATTTTGGTTCTAACCAAACATGCCCATTTATTATATCTCCATAGAATATACATGTGTAGAAGGCTTGTAGAAAAATGAAAGCTTGGTTTCTAAATTTAAATGTCCAACATTAGAGCTTCCAAAACTTAGCTTGACAACTAATCATGCATATGTACATAAATGCATTTAGTTTTATTTACATGGAAAAGATAAAAACAATTTTTTCTGGTACATATTTACATTTAACCACACATCTAGCGCACTTCTCCCCATCTCCCACACAAGTCACTGCACATGGTATAACCCAATTGATTTTTTTAAGTTGGTGGGTGAAAATGTTCTGTATATGAATGGTGTTTAGTCATAGTGGTCCGCGAAACATAAATTAGCCAGGTAGACTTATGTTGATCCTTTTTTTGGAAAACTATATGTGCTACCTCTTTTTAGAATGTAGTGCACTATACATGTCAGGGGAAATATATTTATTGCCAGATCTTGCAACGTATGTACAAATATTTATTACAAAAAAAATCTAGCTTGCCACACACTTCAAACTAAATTTGCTAAAACGTGATAGACTACTAGCAAACTCAACCGGTGCTTCTAGGCCCGTTTTAAGAACTTTCTTGAATTCTGCAAAAACTCAAATGTTCAAAAATTCCAACATGAGTTTTTATATATTGTTACAATTTTATTAGACTGTTGTACCCATGCGATCCATAATAAGTTTTGCTAATTTAGTAATTATGCATCGGAGGGAGTATAATTTATTATGCATCGGAGGGAGTATAATTTTTCTCGATGGAGCGGGACAGGGAAATATTGGGAGAGATCCCGTAGTGATGAGTACCCTTGCCCTCTCTCTCATGCACGCAACACCAACAAGGCCATGCATGCACCCCACAAGAGGCCGAAGGGTGGAACACTGGAAATGATTGATCTCCCTGGACCTTCTCCTTGATCCAGCCTACACCATTGTCCAATCCACAGTAGCTAGCTAGCTAGGCCATGCTACGCCCAAAGGCTCCGCCGTCCGGTACGGTCGACGCCGCGGTGCAGTTCAGACAACTGTTCAGTGGCCGGTAGTAGCGAGTTGCAAGCAGCAAGCTAGGGAGGCGTCAGTGGTAGGGGTGCCATGGAATCCGACGACAAAGGGACAGGACGGTCAGAGGCCGTGCAAGAGAGGAGAACCGATGGTCGTGTGCCCTCCCTGCCGCCTTTTTTCCTCCCCTTCTCCTTGCATGCTTTGGCTAGCCGAGTACTACTACTCCACTCCAGCGAGTAGCTTTTAGCCGAGAGTCTCCTTTGCAGGCCTGATCCCAGAAAAAAGAGCCTTCATTCCTCGATCTCTTCCTCACGTTTTATTCTCCATCCTTTTCGCTCCCAGCCCCACCCACTGCCCCCTCTGCATGCCAAGTTTCTTATTTGCATGCAATGCAAGCAGCGTGCTACCCGTCTACTCTTTTTGTTTTCTTCATGTGGTTCATGCTGCACCATTTTGGCGATGCTACTTAGGGCTGAAAGATATGGGATCTTACAAAATTGACACTATTTTTCAGTATTTTGTATCTGCCCCAATTGTGTTGCGCAAAACTGCAAACCCCCCCCAAAAAACATGAAGTAAAAATCATGTGTAGCGTTTCTTTAGAGTAAAATAGGTCACTGGCTCTGAACTGCGGTTGAGTTCTGTGCATTGCAATTTCATGAGGGCTTTATGATCAGGATGAGTAGGGAATCATTAGCACTTAACTCCTTAACAGAGCCTAGCTATTTTTATCTTAAACGTATTTTGTTTTCCTGCGGGGATATGTTGATTATTTAGCATAATGTGCATGCACATTTCGCTGTATGTTTTCCGTTCACCCCGATCGGAAGTTACAGACCAGACCGCATCCTGTCGCAGCTATAATTCCCTGCTGACTATAGCCCACATGCCTCTCTGATTCCACACTCCACAGTCGACAGCATCATTCCTAGGCCTGTAACTTTCCTACATTTGTCTGTCCCTCCCTGCTGCCCCTTGCTCAGCCTTTGCCCTCTACTAGTACATCATCATAGGATGAACTGGAGTGCAGAGCCCAACATGCCTGGATTATTTTTTACTAGATCACTGAAACCCATGCACACACTCACACCCGCACTCACATAGCTGATGTAGTATTACTATACTTCTGCTTCGCTGAGCTCGCCTATCTGCAGTCTCCTTTGCAGAATTGCCGCCCCTTCGGTCTGTATGCCACTCATTCAGCATCGATCCACACCCAACCAATAGTCCAACACCACTGTTCCCCTCTGCTAGCTTCAACTGAATTTCCCCTATCTGCAGTTACCTTTGCAGTATAAAGAAATGTAGGCTTGCATTGCACCGAATGATTCATGCGAGCACTAGCATGCACAGTTGCTGCATGTTTCTTTCTTTATATTACTATATAGTGCCAGTACTACTCGCGAGCTATATCATTCAGAGACCGGGGCGGCGTTGCTGAATTTGATGCACATCTCTACCTCTCTGTGTGCGCTGCAGGCCAGGTAGTGGTGGTGGTGGTGATCATATGGACTCCATGGAATCATGCGTCCCTCCCGGGTTCAGGTTCCACCCCACCGACGAGGAGCTCGTCGGCTACTACCTCCGCAAGAAGGTGGCCTCCCAGAAGATCGACCTCGACGTCATCCGCGACATCGATCTCTACCGCATCGAGCCATGGGATCTCACTGGTATTCTTTCATATCTGAGATCAAGTCTCAGCTCTACCTTTGTTCTGATTTTTTTTTAAAGAAGTTTGAATTATGGATGCATCGCTACAAATTTCCTGATCCTTATTATTTTATTTCGTGTTGAAATCTGGCTGAATTGAAGAGCACTGTGGGATCGGGTACGAGGAGCAGAACGACTGGTACTTCTTCAGCTTCAAGGACCGCAAGTACCCGACGGGGACGAGGACGAACAGGGCGACCATGGCCGGGTTCTGGAAGGCCACGGGAAGGGACAAGGCGGTGCACGAGAGGAGCAGACTCATCGGCATGAGGAAGACGCTCGTCTTCTACAAGGGCAGGGCGCCAAATGGACAGAAGACCGACTGGATCATGCACGAGTACCGCCTGGAGACCGACGAGAACGCGCCGCCACAGGTTAGCAAACCTATAACTTCCTCCGAGTTAGTAGCAATTTAGGCTTGATCTAAAAAAAGTTAGCAATTTAAGAAGTTGATAGGTGAGGGAAAAATGCATGACACATATGGATAGATATAAGTATCAATGTTAGTCAACTATACTACAGTTCATCAGTATCTTTTTTTTTTGCGGGTGCACAGTTCAGTATCTAACTGTCTACAGTAAGCTGACTTTCATCCTTTACCTAAAAATAAAAGATTATAGCCGTAGGGAAACAAACAAGAGTACAAGACTTGGGTCGGGATACTTTTTGCATATCGCAGCTGTTTGAAATCTGTAATCCAACTCTATCATTTCCGTCCTATTGGCTGCGAACAAATGACATATCCTTCTCTAACCACTTATAAATTTATACACTTTCATATACTTATCCATTTACCTCCAAATTGTTCTTTATTATATTCATCTTAAATATATGCATGCAAATTGTTGCGCTTTCTTGCTTTCATAAATTGTTTTTACGCCATGTATTATAAAATCTCATTTTTACACCAACGTGCATATCTTACTTGATTTTTTGGTTTAACATCAAAGTCAACGATAATTGATATGCAGATCCAGAATTTTTTTTTGCAACATGTATGTAACGAAATTTTTGGATCCCACATTGATCGGTTGCCGTAGAATTTCCCATTAAGTAAAAATAAGTCTTCAAAAAGATATCTCACCAATCTAAGACCACTAGACGACATATATTTTACAAGGGTGTGTCTAATTTTCAATCGAGCTTAATTCTCAGTCAGGTGATGTCATGCAATATCAGTTGAAAGAAAATTAGCAAGTAGAAATATCTCAGTTGCAACCGTTTTGCAACTGAAAAATCTCAGTTGCAATCCCACTTACAACTAAAAATCCCACTTGCAACACCACTTATGCACGAACCACGATGCAAAATCCAGTGTATTAGGACCTGACCGAGCTCTAACTTAATTTTTAGTCAGACTAAGAATTAGCAAGTCCCACTGTACAAACTCATGAAATAAAATAAATATATAACAGTAAAAAAACACATCTTAAATTTTGAGATTCAACAATAACTGATAGGCAAGCACAAAATTTTCTCGTAAATATATATATGCAACTAAACTTTTTTACCATGCAACTATCAATAGTTGTACAATTTTCCACTAAATAATCATTGCTCAAAGCTCAAACATACATGCAATATGTTACATATACCCTTTAAAAAATAATAAATATGTATTGAAGAATCCTAAACCTTATGCCTTATCTGAGGTAGATTTTTATCACTAAAGTAGCACTCACAAATCTTCGGAGACGCATGCATGTACGCTAACTCAAGCACCACGCCACTAATATGGACCATAGAGTGGGGACTAGAGGAGCCTCTCACTGATAGCAAAGCACCGGCAGCAAGATAAGCCACCTTTTTGAGAGTCTTCCAAAGTCTTCTTCTACTCTTCCAGATAAAGGTCAGCCTGCATCCAGTGTTGCCATCCTGAGACCATGCCACTTGCCTAACCTTTTTGGAGTTATCCTAGAGAAAATGGCAATGCATGCGCGTGCATGTCCTGGTTTAGGGTTTCCCGGTGTGAACATCCTCACGCGCGCCATTGTTTACAAGCTGTCTGCAGCGCGCTAGCTAGGCTAGGACTAGTGGTACTCATCAGCTACATTGCACAATCACTAGCAAGGAAAACAAAGTTTCAGAGCTCCACTACCAGTGGGGAGCTAGCTAACTTTAGTTAGATTCCTTTCACCTGCAAAAATATATGCTTATATTTTGAAGATGAAATTTGCAAACATTTCAAATGAAACTTGCAAAAGGCTATCTGTTTCACATGGCCACACCTGCAAAAATGAGTATCTAGGAAACTTCTAAACTAGGCAGTGTGTGTCGACATGTCTATGTGCAGGAAGAAGGATGGGTGGTGTGCAGGGCGTTCAAGAAGAGGACGGCGTATCCGAACCGGGGCATGGTGGAGAGGTGGGACGCCAACTACTCCTACCACGAGGGCAACGCCATGGGCGGCGGTGCGGCGTTCGCCAACCCTAACGCGGCAGCACAGATGGGCAGGAGCGCGCGCTTCAAGGAGGAGGCGGAGCAGATGGACGGCCTCCTGCGGTACACCTCGAACCACTTCGTTGAGCTGCCGCAGCTCGAGAGCCCGTCCGCGCCGCTCCCGCGGAAGAAGTCCTCGGCCGAGCTGGAGGAGGAAGAAGACGCCGTGGACGCTGGCCGCAGGCGGCGGCCAGGCAAGACCGCGCGTGTCGACAATGCGGCCACCACGGACTGGAGGGCGCTGGACAAATTCGTCGCGTCGCAGCTCAGTCCCGCGGAGTGCGGCGCTCTGGACGCAAACGCAGCGTCGTCTACGGCGGCGGCGGCGGCCGTCGCGAGCTCGCAGGCGCAGCTGGAGCATGACGAGGATGATATGGCGGCGTTGCTGTTTCTCAACAGCGACGGTAGGGATGAAATGGAGAGGTGGACGGGGTTGCTGGGCTCCGGCACCGGCGCCGGCGTGGATGGCGACCTCAGGATCTGCGTGTTTGATAAATGATGAAGAGGGCTGTTGATCGTATGGGATGCATGGTATATGGTTATAGCTGAAAGTTTTATAATTTGTTCTTACTTCCTTTTCTGCCTCTTATGTCCCCAAATGTGATTGTTGTGTAACTTTATAATTGTCTGTCCATGTGAAAAGTCATAAGATGCATGCCATCACGATGTGCTTGTTATCCGACTGACATTTTTTGTTGTTGACGTGATTTTAACTTTGTGTCTTTGTGCATAGCTTGATCCCCGAGCAAAAACCTTCACTGGCAAAAAATGTAGCTCTGTGTTACATTCATGTGACTGAAGTGACAACGGTACATAGCGATGCGGTGCCTCGTAGGAAACAGTGAGCCTATACGCCGATGTAAAACCGACATTTTGCATTGATGACATGTTTGTGATTTTCACTATTTGCAACGAGTAATCTGCATTTTGTAATTCCACCGATTTCACATAGCAAACACAAGCATTATATCGACGACAACAATTCCATTCGCAACTATGACAATACCATTCTACTGGTAGCAATTTTATCAAGTTCATCATCCTATCAGTGGCATTTGTATCGTACTAACAGTGGCACGTCCATCGGGACATACTAAAATTGTTGATACCCTCGAGTATGTGAGATGTCGGGGTCGTCTTCGTCCGGTATGGTTGGTGGCTCTTCTCCAGGGGATCCTCTTGTGGTGACCCATCACTGAAAATATAGAATTGCCATAAGACACACGATCCCTCTGTAACGACATCTATGGTAGCCTTGTCTTTGTCTTTGTCCTTGCCATCTCTCACTCCTCAAGCACATACCGGTACCCTCTCCTGTCGTGTGCATCTCATCCCATTTTCTCCCCTCCCCTTCTTCGCGCAAGGTCTGGCCGTCGAGAAGTGAAGACATGAGATATTTGTCCAATGAGGAGTAGGATCCACCGTGCCCTCACACACCAAAAGTGCTCTCTCGTTGGAGAGTTGCAAGGGAGTGATCTCATTGTTCAAATTGCATGGATCCCCATGTATCGTTTTGGTAATTAATGAAAAAACTATGGACTAATGTTTTTGTTAAGCTCTACTTTAAGGGTTTTCTCCATAGGTAATGCTTTAAGACCATGTGTTGGATTCAAGGTTTGATGTCATGTAGATGTATATACATTTCTTTCTTCTTCACCATGTCATACTTATTATATCTTTAAATCAATGATCTTGATGCCAAAACTCAATATATATAGAGAAAGAAATGGAAGTCTGGTTCTTCCGTGGAACTCAAAATAGTTTTGCAATAACTTATAAGTTAAGCCATGGAGAATCAAGATCTTGAGAAGAAACTTATAAGGAAGAGTTCATGATATTTGTTTTCGTTATGTGATGCTACTCATGACATTTTTATTAAGGTATTAGAGATATAAGTGGCTCGCCACTAGGGTATCCTACCTTTTTTTAATAACAAACTTTTTCAAAATGTTGATGTCATAAAAAAAGGTAGGTCATATTTCGTTGATGTCACCACTAGGGTAGCCTTTATCGTTTGCCCATACGACGCGTTAGAGACTCGGGATCATCGATCCGACCAACATTCATGAACATGCCCATGGGTGACCCAGAGCTTGAAGGGTTTGGAGCGAGTGACATGGTACTGTTTGGAGCTAAGGCTGCCTCCAAGTGACCGGCCGGCGGCGGTGGGGGATCATGGTTAATTCAATACATCATGCCTAGCTGCAGCGGCTGCCAATTTTGACACGTATGACGCTGCTATGCCACCGCTAGTGAGCAGTATGTTGTCGCCCACACCAACACTACCGACCGACGTGCACCGCCACTCCAGAGTCGCGCGAAGGTGACTGCACGAACTCTGGCTCCCAATCCCTGCAGGTTTGGCTCCCTCGTCCCGGTCACCAGTGTGTCATCGCTCCTGCCACCGCGGTCGGTTCGTATTGGGACGTGCCATGGTGGGCGTCTCTGCCTCTGTGTTAGAATTGTGTTGAACCAGTCCGGTTCCTCTATTAAAGAGGCCTAGATCTGCCATGGTGACGTCCTGATGTGTGGGTCATGCAAACTAATTAGTTGTCAAATGAGCTAACAACTCAAGTGATAAAATCTCTATTTTAGAGTTTTTTTTAGGGTCTTTTAGAGTATCTTCTATTTCATTTTGTACTCTACTTTCTATTTTTCGGGTTGAAATATAAATTCAGGTGGGCTTTGAGCCCGCCAACGGTAGCGAGGAGCGAGCCGGTCCAGAAATACGCAAAACAAATTTTGCAATAAGTCCTGTTAGACTCGGAACAGAAAAGCCTTTTACCCAGTTCGGAGCCTCACAGGCCCACATATGCGACTCCATTTCCCCCGTTCCCGTCTGCGGCCGGCCTCTACCTTTTGCCGGTTCGCCCATCGGCGGCCACTAGGAAATTGTACTTGTTCTAAAAAAATACTAGGAAATCGTACTGCCGCATCGGGGAGTGGATCTCCGGCGAGGACGAAACGAGCTCCGATGGCGAGCGGAGGCGGCTATGCCTGGGCCCTTGCGGCCGGCCTCAACGCTGCGCTCGCCGCCATCTCCGCCAAGTTCTTCGCGCCTATGGTATCAAACCAAACCCCTCTCCTTTCCCTCCGATCTGAACTTTGTCTCGCCTTACCTGCGAGTTTGCAACGCATTCAGGTAGCTCCAGTCTATCGCCTTAGTTGCCGATTGTCCGTTCATGTAAATCAATCGTTGGTTTAGTTGTGATTCTGTGACCTTAGCTGTTAGTAGAACTTATAGTCAAGAGTGAATTCATTTCGAAATCGCGACTTATTCCATTGTGAAACTATTGCTCTTACTCAAGAAATGAAGAAATTATTACCCATCAGCGTTGACTAACATAGCCTCAAGGATTCAAAGATAAAGTAGCTTGAGATCAGCACTTAAAAGGGTTAATTTCTCCCACCCGTGTGCTCGTATTGCCTGCTTTCCCCACAGGGTTGACAATGACTCTTGTCACTGACTGTGATCTTGCCTTGCACAGCTGCTGAAATACGGCATGGTGATACTTTTCAACGTGACAATGTGGGGGTGCTACGTGAACAGCCTCAGAGCTTTGTCATCCCTCCAGGCAACGGTCACCAACTTCGCCAACTTCATTTCGTCAGGTCTCGCAGGGTATTTCCTCTTCCAGGAGCCTCTGCCTTCCAAGGTAATTTGGCAATTCTTTGTTTTCTGTAACGCTAGTAGTGTATGTTGATGAAGCTGTTAATTTTACTTGCGTTGGTTTATGGTCTCTGTCTATTTAAGGGCAACTTCTTGCCCAATAGGACTAGGATTATCCATAGTGTAAAGAAAGTCTTTGTTGACAATGAAGATAAATTATTGATCAAATTTGGCTACATAGTGAAATGGTTCCTGCTGGCATTCTAGATAAATGCTGCTAAATCTTGGTGGATAGAGTGACTTCATTTTGCTAAATTTCTGACATTGTTCTCTTTGTTTACATATCTGCACTCAGCGTTTTGACTTGGAGCTTTGTCCAATTGTCTATGCAGTGGTTTGCAGGTGCCAGTCTGATCATTCTTGGCGTGTTTGTCCTCAGCAAATCAAGCATTGAGGAGAAATTGAACACTGATTGATTGGAAGTTGCTGCCACAGGGTGTTAGCTATGACACAAAGTATGCCAGCTTATACCTATAATTCCAGAAGATAGTTTCTCACCGTAATGCAATGCAAAAGTTGGACCATAGTGTGCATTTAGTCTCGGCTCATCCACTAACTGATACACCTGAACAAAGAGTTGAGATCCGTCACCCACGTTGTAATTGTAAGTACCAAGTGACGACATGATCAAAGAGTTGCTTCCATTCTTGTGGAAAATCTGTGACATCAGAGTTAAGAAGGTCTCTTATTGCTTCTAGTCCTTCATGGTCTGGCTGGCGCCCCGCGACATGTATGATGCCGCGCAGAGCTTGTTCCACGATGAACCAAAGGTTATGGCAGGAATTCGACAGCCCATATGAAACAGTATTTTTGATGGATGTTCCAAATGCTATTTCCACAAAATCTGGAATAAATGTTTTAGGTACTGCTGAGCTTTTCAGTTGATGTGCACGAACCATTTAGCTCTGTCTTTAGCATTAGAAGAAGATCCCTTGCCGCAGTGGCTCCTGAAGGACAGTTCATGTTCCTGACACGATGGTAATCCTCCCAACGGGTGCGCCATCAACGGCAACTTCACATCTGCCGGGGGTCCTCCACAAGACCGCAAAATATGCTTTTTGTATGAACCTCATCATTCGTGTCTGTTTAGGTGTTCCATTCGTCTGCAGGAGAATGTTGCTTGCCGTTTGTTCTCTGATAAGCTCGAGTTTCGTTATCAGTACGACCGACAGCATCAATGCTAGCGAGGAAGTTTATGTGCGGTCATGCCATCAGCTTGTTGATCTTAGAGCATCTTCACTCGAGCCCAGGCCGAAAATTGGTCTGTTTTTCGGCCGGACGGAACTAGTTTTCGGCCTGGGTACGCTCATTTTCCCACTTGCGTATCCAGACCGAGTTCCTAAGTTCGGCTAAAATTCATTAAAGATGGGTGAATTTCATTAAGTTGGCGAATATAAGCGAATTATATCAAATTTAAAATAAAGTAGTACATAATAAACTTAAAAAAGGCCGCCGCCATGGCCTCCGCCGGTGCCTTCGCCGTCCTACATGCCGAAGTTGCTGTAGAACGCCGTGTAGCCGAGGTCGGCACGGCCGTCATCCTCGCCGCCGTCGTCGTTGTCGCTCAGCGGCTGGTTCTGGCGAGCTCCTGGCTTGGTCGCCGCACCTGTGGTCGGAAGGACGGGCCTACGTCCCCGTCGTCGTTGTCGAGGACGTAGAGTGGGGCGCCCTAATAGGCGAGCTCACGCCTAGACAACGCCCGACGCCGGGCGGCCTGCTGCTGCAAGCCGAGGATGCGTTGCCGCTCCGCCTTCTCCCAGCCCATTCTGGACCACTCCAGGATGTCCGGCGAGGAGGGCTCCACCGGCGGCGGCGGCGCCGTGTCGCGGAGCGACTGCTCCAGCGCCATCTTTAAGGCGGCGTCTTCGGCCGGCGCCGAGTCTTCTATCTTGGGGCGGCGGAGACGCAGGTGGCAGGTTGGCGACGTCGTTGTCAGCGGCTCGGCGATGCGCCGCAGCGATTCAGCGGCGCGAGCGACGGGCGACGCTTCGCGCTGATCGCCATCGGCGCCGAGCGAGGAGTGACGCCAAGCGAGGAGGACGAGCTCATGCTCGCCATCCTCCTCGGCATCGATTCGCCGAGGCCGCCGACCCGTCCCGCCGCGTCGGGTTGCTGGAAGCCGAGCGGCGTGTTCTCGCGGTTGATGTGCTCCATCGCCGCGAGCCCGGATCGGCGCGCTCCACCAACGCCGACCCGCCGAAGTTGTTGCGCCGGCGGCGATTCGTTCGCGGCCCTCGTGGCGGCGAAGCTCTCGCCGGTCGGCGAAGAAATGCTCCCAGTACAGGAGGTTGTCGGCGCTCTCGGCTTCAGCGGGGTTGTCCATGCCGCCGATGTACTCTTGCACATCGTACGGCGGCTCGTCCGGCGGGATTGGGATGCCGCCGGCGCTCAGCTTCCATCCCGGAGGCATCCGCGTGTCCGGCGACGCCATGTAGCCGGCGTTGTACAACATGCGCGCCTCCTAGGCTGGAGGTGCCGGTTGCCGTTCGCATGGCGCCGCCGGGTAGCGTTTCGCCATGGCTGGAAGGAACGGTGAGAGGTTCGCGGAGTTTGGGCTTGTGGGGAGGCATGAGAGGGTGTGAAGATCTCCGGCGAGAACGCTTATAAAGGCCGAGTGGGCTGCAAGGCGGGAGGTGTGGCGGCGGGAAAAGGGAAACAATGGAAAGTTAGTGCCCGGTTCGCCACGGAGCCGAGCGGCGACGGGCGCCAGAATCGACGGCGACGCGACGGGCAGTTATTGTCCGGCGGTCGCCACATGGTTCCGAGGACGACGACGACTCGGCTTCCGTCATTGACCTGGCGGGTCCACGCGCCGCTTCGATTTTTTTTTGCCGAATTCGCTGAGTCCGACGTTTCCAGGGCGTACCCGGAAACCTGGGTCGGCCTGGGTAGTCCGGACCAAAATTGCCTAAATCCGGCCGAAAACAGGTCCTTGGATGCGCGACTGGGCCAATTTTCAGCGTCCGGACCGAAATTCGGCGTCCGGATCGGCCTCGTGGGTAGAGTGGAGATGCTCTTACGATCAGCAATTCAGCATCTTTGTTAAGCAAGCGGTTGGATAAGTACCAGAGAAGAGGAGTGCTTTCTGAAATATAGTGTGGAGAAACCAAAACATCAAGTGGTGACATCTCTCGAATGAAAGATGCGTATGCGTGTTGCCATGGTCAGGCTGAAACAGTTTGGCGGGGTAATTCTGTATATACTTATACTGTATTTCTTTTTCTTTTTTTTGGGCGGAAACCCTGCTTTAGTTACTGCTGTAACGATCACACTAGTTGTTCAGTTCCTGTACGCCATGTATATTAACCTGTGTCGTTAGCAATACAAGATCCCTTTTCCACGGCTCCTGAAGAAGAACAGTTCATGTTCCTCCGGTGCGATGATCCTCCGTCGGATGTGCCATCCACAATAATTAGAGAAAGCAAGCTATGATTTTGGTATCAACCTCATCATTTGTGCTCCTTTAGCCAGTTCATCTGTCTGTAGCAATCTTTTCCTTGCAGATCTTTGATAGCTCAACATTCGTTATCAGTAGGAGCGACAATGTAATTGTCAGTGAGGAAATTTACGTGTGGTCATGTTGTCAGTCGGTCGATGTTACGATCAGTATCCTTGTCAAGCAGTCCGAAAAAAAAATGCATGTCGCCGTGTGTCGTGCTGAAATGAATGGCTGTTTGAGCGAGCCTTGCCTGAAATTGGTATCCACGCAGAGCCTCCCACGGTCTGGAACCAGCATCGTGGGAAAGGAAAAGAGCTCACATGGATGGGAGATGCGTCTCATTTGAGCAGCCTTTCGTGCTTGGGCGCGACGGGGTGAAAGCATCTTCATCGGCAGCCCCAATACTTGTCGGACCCCAAAAATTTAAATTTTCCTAAATTTAAACAAATATGCAATTTTTTATTCAAACATTAGGATTTTATACAAGTTTGAATGAACATGCTAAAGTTGAACCATAATTTGTGCATTTGAAGATCCTTTTGGCAGTTCCTCGTGAAGGACAGTTCATGTTCCTCCGGTACGATGATGATCCTCCGTCGGATGTGCCATCATCCATGGCAACTTTACATTTGCATGCGGCCTCGATGAGACAGCAAAATATGCTTTTTGTCTGAACTTCATGATTCGTGCCTGTTTAGACGTTCCATTCGTCTACAGGAGAATGTTGCTTGCAATTTGTTCTCTGATATAAGCTCAAGTTTCGTTATCAGTACGAGCGGCAATGTAATCATTGTCAGTGAGGAAGAAATACCAGAGAAGAGGAACCAAAACATCAAGTGGTGACATCTGTCGAATGAAGATGCGAATGCGTGTGCCCATGGTCAGGCTGAAATAGATTCGCTATTCTGTATATACTGTATTTCAAAGTTAGTACTAGTATGATTTTGGTAGTATCACTTCGTCATTTGTGCTCGTTTAGCCAGTTCATCCGTCTGCAGGAGGCTGTTCCTTGCAGTTCTCTGACACCTGAACTTTAGTAGTCAGTACGAGCGACAATGCAATTGTCAGTGAGGAAGTTTATCGTGTGGTCATGCTGTCAGTCGGTCGATGTTACGATCAGTATTCCTTGTCAAGCAATCCGGAAAAATACCAGAGAATCATAGTTTGGAGAAAGACTTGACGGAGTTGTTGAAAGACTTGACGGTCTAGAGGCGGGTTTGCGACCTCCATATCCGCCTCCGCCACCTCTCCTCGCCACCTTCACCCCTCTCTATATTCGCTTGCGGGTTCTAAACTTCACCAGACCCGCCCCGTGACGGGTACCCGTGATCCGATGGATACTCATCAAGGTAAGCACAAAATTTGACAACAAATCGTATATAAAATTTTAACAGCACCTTGTTGCATTTAACAAGTCCATCACAATTTACAATAACAAGTAAAAATATTACAATAACATGTACAAATATTACAATAACAAGTATTTGTCCAGCAAGTTTACCATAATTAAAAGGTCAAACAAGCACATGAGTGGGCTCTACCTATCTGTGGTGGGTCTACGGGTTAACGGGTATGGGTTTCATATCTCCATACCCACCTCTGCCAGACCCGTTGGGTCAGAGATTTTACCATTAAGAGAGTCGTGGTTTTTTTTTCAACCAAACCCTCCTCCATTTGATGCGGGTACCCGACGGGTTAACGGGTGACGGGTATCCATTGCCATCCGGACCCTGGACGCACGCAGAGCCCCCCACGGTCTCGAACCAGCATCGTGGAGAAGGAAAAGAGATCACATTGGCGATGCGTCTCATTTGAGCAGCCTTTCGTGTTTGGGGGCACGATAGGGTTACTAGAACTGGGATGTTGTAGAGCATCTACAGCGGCGTGGTCCAAATGGACCCAGAGTCCTAGACTATCTCCGACCGGAAAAGAGGACAGCAAAAACACCGTCTAGTGGCGTGACCCAAACATATCCGCTCATCCGGGCAGATCCATTCTCGATCTAAATCTAGGTTGGTAATGTGTCCAGCTGCACGCTTGATCTAAATTTGGGTTGATATCGTGTCCAGCCGGACCGGCCGTGTTCGCCCGGAGACCGGATGGAAGAAACACAAATAATTGCTAACCTTTTTTTATTAAAAGGTTGTCTACATAGTTTGCGAAATATAAAAATACCACGATAGCTTTTCAAAAAAGTTGTTGCATGTTCCGCCTACGGTGGTGGCGTCTACTACTCTTCGTCCCGGACACCGGCGTGGCTGGAGGAGCCAGCTTCATCGATACTCTCTTTCCCTATGCCAGGCATGTCGCCATGATTGCCACCTTATCATGGTTCCCGTCGGCTGTCATGTGGGCTTTGTCCCTCTTCTCCCGCCGCCTCTAGTGCTCCTGCACCGTCACCATGTTGGATTCACAGCGCTCCCTCACATCGTGTGCCGCCATGAATGCCTCCATATCCTCGTTCTCGGCGTCCACGTCTTCATGTTGGCTCCGCCTGGCCTCAACCGCCACCTCGCGTGCCTAGCGGTGCGCCTCCGCCAAGGATTGGCGTGGTGCGACGTGTATCTCAGCGAGGATCAACGTCAGGGCCTAGCGCTCCTTAACCATGAACTGACGGCCAAACATGTCGCAGTGGGCGGTCTAGAAGGATGGAAGCATGGCTCGTTGCTCATAGCTCCACCCCTCGACGTCTAAGTACTTGAACATGTCGAAATCTTCGCCGTCCACCTCAACATCCACCATGTTGCTTCGGACGCCGCGGCCGCCACTACTTCGATCGAAACCTCCACGACATGCTTGGCCATTGCCTCCGCTGTGGGAAACTACCGACATTATTTTTTATTTGTTTGACAGAGAGCATATATTCGTGGAGATGTCAATATACTTACCCTATGCAACAACGCATGCCCAAGAAGCCTTATGGATGCACACAACATATGAAAAAGGAAGAATAATTACTAAAAATAAAAGCAGTGCTACACTGAATGATTCCTTATAGCAGCAACATAAACACCACCAGAACAACATCAATAGTCCAAACACTCCAATAGCCTCCACGACATGCTCGGCCATTGCCTCCGCTGTGGGAAACTATCGACATTCTTACTTTTTTTTTACAAAGAGCATATATTAATATCGTGGAGATACCAATTATACCCAGCCTATGCAACAACGCATCCCCTAGATGCCTTACGGATGCACACAACCAAGAAAAAGGAAAAAAGAATTACTAAAAAGAAAAGTCCTTTACAGTGAATGATTCCTTATAGCAACAACACAAATACCACCGGAACAACATCAGTAGTCCAAACACTTCAATAGCAACGCTTTCAAAAAGGAAACAATGCACAAGCGTCATCTCACCCGATCAAAGATCATAGATTTTCACTCTAGAGAAAATCCACGCTCACAAACAATGCCTTCGACAAGGTCACTGCCAGACACAACCAGTTAAGGTCAGACCTTGCATTTCACCCTGCAAGGTAGGACTGTGGACTCCTCCTGCGAGTCACGGATCACGCAGCCAAATTCTTAACGCCACAAAGACTCAAATCATCATCGTCAACCCTCGTGATCTTGCTTTTATGATATTCTCCGCAACTGATTTCACCATGGATATCATCTAATACATGACACATGATGATAACAGATAACAGATCTTTGCAACGCTCCCTTTAAAACCAAACAACCAGTAAAAACATGGATACACACGATGATACGTCGGAAACGTATCTATAATTTTTTATGTTCCATGCTTGTTTAGCATCTATTTTGCTTTGCTTTGTCTATACTTTGAGGTGTTTTTTATGTTTTCTGTAACTAACCTATTAACAAGTTGCCACGGTGCCAGTTGGTTGTTTTCTTCTGTTTTTGGTTCCAGAAAGGCAGAAAATCAATATTCTCGGAATTGGACGGGACAAAAAACAAAGTCAATATTTTACTGTGGGCAACACGGAGTTTAGAGGAGAGACGAAGGGGCGCCACAAGGCGGCCAGACCCCCTCTTGGCGCGGCCAAGCCTGGCTCGCGCCTAGGCAGGGTGTGGCTCGGCCGCCTCCCAGCGTCGCCTCTTTGCCTATAAGAAGCCACTGATGCAGAAAGCCTAGGCACCCGATCAAAACTCCACAAAACCTGAAGTAGCTGCCGCCAACATTGTCCCTAGATTGGGGGGATCTGAAGTTCTTCCCGGCACCCTGCCTGAGAGGAGATCATCACGGAGGCCTTCTTCTCCGGTATGAAGCATGAGTATTTCCACCTTGGACTACGGGTCCATGTAGTAGCTAGATAATTGTATCTCCTCCTTGTGCTTTCATGTATAAATCTTGTGAGCTCTTTTCATGATCAAGATCTAATCTATTTGTAATCATGCATGTTGTGTTTATGGGGATCCGATGGATATTGTGATTACTATGTCAGATTGATTAATAGTTTTGTTTTATTAATTCTATCATGTCTGTGTTGTTTGTGATCTTGCATGCTCTTCGTTTCTAGTAGCTATCTTGGCCAAGTAGACGCTAGTGACTCCAAGAGGGAGTATTTATGCTCGATAGTGGGTTCATGCCTCTATTTAATATAGGGAAGTGACAGAAATCTCTAAGGTTGTAGATGTGTTATTGCTATTAGGGAGAAAACAACGGTCTCTTGTTCATGGAACAAGTGGATTGTTTACCTTACACATTTTTCTTAAAGCAATTATCCGTTGCTTTCAATTTAATACTGAAGGGGATTCGGATGATAACCTGAAGGTGGGTTACTAGTCACATATGCAATTGGATGACGGTCTATGTATCTTGTTGTATTGGCCAATCGAATCTCATAGGATCTTTTTGTCTAGTATTGCATTGTTATGGCTTGCTCATTTCCTGTCAATTACCCTGCTGTAATTTGTTTACCCTTCATGCCATGCTGTTTATCTAAGGAGAGCACCTCTAGTGAACTATGGACCCCGGTCTAATCTTTATCATTGATACATCTTCCATTGTTACTGTTTACTTACTGCAAACCACTCATCACCTTCTACACCATTTAGTTAATCTTTTGTTACAGCAAACCGATGAGCTTGACAACCTCACTGTTCGTTGGGGCAAAGTCTTGAGTTTGTGTTGTGCAGGTTTCCATGTTGCTTGCAACACTTGTGTGACGTTTTCTTCCTCCTACTGGTTCGATAACCTCGATTTCTTACTGAGGGAAGGCTTGCTGTTGTGCTCTTCACACCTTGCTCTTGGGGTTTTCAACGAAGCGCTTCTACATTACTCCAGCGCTCCATCACACGACCGAATACCTTCCGATCCAGCAATCTCGAGGCATGATACACCCATGGGAGTTTGCCTACGGAGTCTTCCGGAACTGCCTCTCTAGGCCAGAACAACAAGGGAAGACAACAAACATATATTCATCTTCGTGCGAAAGAACCTCTAGGACCGCCTCCTTTATCGATGTCGATGCAACATTCCTCACTCTGTCGGCCAGCTTCTGGTGAAATCAGTAGATCGAGCCCGATTCCGTAAGATCCCAAATAGCAGCGCCACCGCCTAGGGGGCCTAGCCTCTGCCATGGTCACATCGCTCCAACAGGCCCGTAGCCGGGTCCAATCCACCTACCTCCTCGCCCCCAGCCATGAGGCAACGATGCATACCCCCCTCGTGCACGTGTATCGGCGAGCGTCGCCACCCCGCAGGTCGCCCACCGTTCACGCCGCCCCGGTCCCGACCTTCCCGCGTGATGGAAGGCCGACAAGGCTCATGAAGGGGGCCGTCCGCCGCCTTCGGAGGCAAGCCGTGGCCGCTATCGTCGATGATAACCACCGGAGGAAGTTTTGTAGGTTAGGGCATCAACGTGTCCGAAGTCATCGACACGCGGATGACCCGAGAGGGAGACTGACCCGAGAGGGAGACAGGGAGGGGAAGGGGGCAACGGCGGGGAGCTCAGGCCGGCGGTGGCCTGGCGGCTAGGGTTGGGGTCGCGAGGCGGCTAGCACCGGCATTATTTATGTGTGAGAGAAAACTTGTTGGTGCATACCCAACCCCCAAATCCTAGACGGAGATGGGCATATTTTCTCTATGAGCGACAAATTATATGGAACAAAACAGTCAGTTTTTTTACTTCGTTCAACCAAAATTAGTTGGTTTAGATTTTTCTAAATTTAAATGTATCTAGACATGATTTAGTATAAGATATATTGTATCTGTATCTTAACAAATTTATGTCAACTAATTTGGGTCGGAGTAAGTATTAGAAATAATTACCCGGTGGAAATGGCCCAGTCGCCACGAGAGGCAGCCAGCGTCGCCGCTTATGTTGACTGGCAGGGTGCCACTAGTTCTTCTTTTCTTCTTCTTGAGGAAAATATTCCGAGGACAAACGGGGTAGGACCGGGTGGGGAGCCATGGGGGATAGGACGGCGCTGGCGATCTTTGATTCCGAGGATCAGTCGACAGCGGCGGGACCCGCGGCCGCGCCAGATTTTTAGGTTCGGGAAATGATACGATACTGGCGTGCCGCGCGCCATAACTGTTGGCTGATTGGCATCATCAACGAGTCGCACGTTTAGTTGCGCTAATATAGCCCGGTTAGTGACCAATTTGTCAGTGCACTCGTTATCGCCAAGGAAGGAAGGAATCCTTGCAGAATATGAAATGGAGACGGGGGCGAACTGAAGACTGAAGGGCTATGATCCCAGTGAAAATGAAAAATAAATCGGCTGCAGTGTGCAATCCAGAAGACAGACACACACGGCTGCCTGCGTGAGCTGAAGGACGCACGGGCCCGACCTTTTACTGCCACCGCGTGACCCACGAATCTTGTGCAAGTACTGTACTTGGCAACACCTGTTCTTCTTCAGGGTTCTGAACCACACACGGACACGCCGCGACGTTGGACGCATCCGACACGGCACGACAAACGTCCACCTCGCCGCGCCGGGCCGGGGGCCACGGTAGCTTCGCCCTGCCCGGCCCCGCCTGGCGGGCGCCGAACACCTGGCCTGGATCTTTGTTTCCCCGGACGATCCAACGCCCTCCAGGCTCTAGCAAGCGAACGAGGCGCACCGCAGAATTAGCTAGCTAGCAGCAGCTCATAGCTTTTCTTCTCCGGAGCGATCCAACCAAAACGCCGTCTTGGCATGGCTTCGGGTGCGTAACTCGTGACGGGCGGTGTGCGCCACGGTAAGAATCGATGGTCGTCGTTGCTGCGACGCGACGCGTGAATGAAAGACCAAATTAAACAGACGGGGGAGCTAGCCTCGGAGTCGCCATCACCAGATAACCCCGCCCACATCGCTCCCTCCTCAGCACGCCCGCCCCTGTCCCGCTCTCCCAGTCTCCCTTCAACTCAATCCTTTCCCCCACACCCGGCCAGTATATTCAGGCTGCACCCCTCTGCACTCCCGGCCCTCCAAACATAAGCACGCACCAGTGGCACCGCACGCAATGGCGCCGCCGCCGCCTACGCAGCAGCAGCAGCAGCAGCAGGGAGGATCGCTTGGCAGCAAGCCCGTCGGCTCCGTCGCGGGCATGGAGACAGGCGGCGCGGGGGAAGAGGAACGCGCGGGGTCGTCGTGGGCGTTCCGCGCGGCGGTGGCGGGCGTGGCGTTGGCGGGGCTGACGGGTGCAGGCGTGCTGGTGTGGTGGGCGCTGGCGTTCCACCCCGCGACGCAGCAGCTGTGGATGGTGCCCGTCGGCCTCGTCCTCCTCGGCACACCGCTCCTCGCCTGGCTCTCCCTCTTCGCCTCCTCCAGCGCGTGCCGAAGCCCCCGCCGCCTCGGCAGCCACCACGACCCGCCCCCGCCGCCCATGCCGATGTCCACCGAGAGATGACCGGCCGCGGCAGCCCCGGGTGCATGAATGCGAGCAGATCGTCCTGATTTATTCCGTCCGTCCGGTGTAAATAAATTTTCTTTATTACTCCTATGCATGGACTGTGCTTGTTTCGTGGTAGCAGCAGAGCAATCGTCGAGCCTTCTACTAGTATCTGTTGCCTGCTGTTGGTCGATCTTCATTGTCGTTTGAGCTGATCGGAATGTAGAGAGAGAGAGAGCAGTTACCGGTGGTACTGCACACGATCGGTTTCCTGTCTGCTGCAAACGGTTCATTCGGTTGGCTGATTAATTAGTCAGATAAGTACTCCTGCTCAATTATTCTACTCTTCCCATCAGACTGACACCGATTTCCAGCCACAGGAAAATCTCTACTTGCTTATTATACAACCCAGTCGCATTGCAGGTAGGTGTTTTCTGAAAGACCGCTGCATATCATATGCAAGATTCCTATGCCACTCCCAATCCTCTACTCCAACACGACACGGCCCGGGAAAAAGAAAACTGCTTCTGACAGCAATTCCGTAGGTAGATATATCGGCGAGTTCGTGACAGCCTCCCCTTATATGTCTTCATTTGGCGGTAGAGCCTCCCCCGTGTAAGCTACGCTCACGAGTTAGTATATCGCTGACGGAGTGGCGGAGGCTTTGACACTTGACAGCTACCATCCCCGTTGTTTTTGGTGTAATCTATGCTCTCAGCAGCTAGGCAAGTGGGAACAAAGAGTAGCGCCGAGTCTGATCGTGCTGGTACAATCTACTACAGTACAGGTCTTCGGCCTTGGGCGTCAGCGAGGAACGAAACTCGTGCAGCGGTACAGGGCTGGTGGGCGCCGGGCGGCCGGAGTGCTCGTGTGTGCGCGTGAACAGGACCGTTGACGTGAACCCCTCCGATCCGATGGAACTCGCGCGTGTTCTCGTGCTGTCAGCGTACGTACCAAACTGGTCAAAAAGCGAGGCCCACCCCTCCTTTTCTTCTCGCGCAAACGGACAAGATGGGAAGAACGAACGAACGAACCGAGAATCGCCTCCAAGAATCTGTGCTCTCGGACCGGAGTGCTTTCCGATATATCGAGTGGGTGCGCAGCGCAACTTGTTCCTCGTTCACGTGTGCCGTGACTGCCGCCGGTCCACCATGGTATTCTCTCTTTCTTGAACATTGGACAAGTACTTTGACCGTCCAAGTTTGAATGCTGATCGGTCGATCAAACCCTTTTTGTGTACGTAGCAATGTGTAACGTGATCAGAATTGATTTTCCCTTTTAATCTCTCTCTCTCTCTCTCTAATACTACTAAATCGTGGAGTAGTATGCAATGCAACACGCCCGTACGTTCCCGATCGAGCAACGACATGTCGAGATGCCCGATGAAGAATAAAGCGCGACCAACGGCCAGCGCTAGTGGATGGAGAAACCTGCGAGTTCCGATGCCTGGCAAGCTAGCAGCTAGCTAGCTCTGCAGTAGCTAGCCACGGTCGTTGGCTCCAAACGGAAACCGGTCCCGATCCGGCGGTCGCTGCGCCCAAGCGGCGGCTGGCTGGCTGGCTCCGGTTCCGAGTCCCGATGCGATTGCTGCCGTCGCGGTCACGGGCGAGCGGCGACGACGGTGGTTTTGTTCGGTTTGGTTTGGCACGCGTGCGTGCTTGTTGCGCGCGTGGTAGTACATACCCGGGCGCGCGCGTCCCCGGGGCCGGTGCCACTCGGCGCTGCGTCGGCCCGGAAAACGGCCATGTGGTGGCGTCGCATGCATGGCCGCCTAGCTAGCTAGAGCATGAGTGGCCAGCGAGCGGGGTACTAGTACGTACTACTAGCTTGCAAGTTGAGGCTGCCGACGACACGACCGATTTCGTCTTGGTAGCTTTCGATTTAGACGGGCTGAAGCTGAAATGATTGGATCAACTGGGGCAGCCATCGTTGACCTCATGTTTGTGAGCCCCAAAAACGCGGACAGGTTCCGAACGCACCGGTCAACAGGAGGATCCGAAAGGACGCACGATCCTGTCATACGCACGTCGTCTCGAGCGCATTAGTACTGTATTGTTTCCGGTTACTGGAAAACAACGAATTGTTTCATGCAAATTTCACTTCAAATCCTTTTTGTGTGTGAATTTCGCTTGGAATTTTCTTTCTGAAATTCATGGGTTTTCTTTTCTGTCCTGCGCGACGCTGGAGGACCGAGAGGAGCACTGCTGACCACCTTGTGTTTTTTTTAGCGGAAACTGGCTGATCACTTGTTGCCATTCTGCTCGACTTGCTTCTTTTCCTATGGACGACGCCATCATGGGCTGAGCCTATTTGACTCGCAAATAGTTCACGGGCCAACCATGTCTCTACCCAAATAACCCTTCATCTTTGTCAGAAAGCCCACTATCTCTAAATTTGAGCTAAACAAGACAAGTCCGAGCCAGCGACGGCCCTTTTTCCCTGAGCTGGCTAGGAAATCGGAGGAGCAGCAGGAGAAAACAAATGTAGAGAACCAGCAAAAGAAAAAAAATGTCGCGTGTACATTTGTGAAAATGTATGGCATACAAAATATAACTGTTTTTCTATTTTCAGACCGGTCTAAAAGTGTCCAAACCCGGCGGGCTCACAGGAAACGTCCGATTTGAATCGGACGGAGGCGGACAACCCCGCGCGCCCTGTGCGGTTGGTGACTCGTTTTCAATGCTTCACACCTGATCCCACGATCGAATCACCTGGGCCCCATTCGTCATCGTCTCCCATCCCTCCCACTTCACCCGACCATTTCAGGAATCCCGCTCCTCTCTCTCCCCTTCTTCTCCGGTGAGTTGGAGGGCGATTCGGCAGTTTCCGTCGGTTCCTTGTCGTTTCTGCTTGCCATTGCTGTAGCCGACGCGTCGATTCCCTCCAGGTGTGCTTGCAGACTTCAGTTTCTCTCATCCGCCGCTCCGACCCTCCCTTCTCTATTTTCCGGCGGTTCCATTTCGTCGGGTTTGTGCTTGTCGTTGATTCCGGCAGGTCCTGTAGTTACCCATGCTTTGTAAGTTGTAATGCGTGCGATTTTGTCTGCTGATTTTGTTTGGCTCCTTCATGCTTAGCCCCCGTTGTTCAAATCGGTTTTAGTGCTCCTCCTGATCCCCTTTGGTGTCATTTTAGTAATGTTCCCTTATCAGATCTACTGCGTGTGATGTAGTTTTGATGTTCAGATGATTTGATCCATGTGTAATGTTTCCCCCATGGAGATGGGTTCTATTTAAACAGGATTGCTTGATAACAACAGATCTAGCCATGGATAACATTGCATACTATTTAGTTGATAACAACTGTTCTATCTATGTGTAACAGTGGGATATGATCCCTTGATAACCATAGATCTATCCATGGATAACATTGGACAGCATCACTTGATAACAATAGTACTAACCTGTTATGTGCTAACTTTTGTTTATGAATTGGGTATATTTTGTATAGGATTCCTTGATAACTATAGCACTAACCTTGGGTAACATTGTGGAATATTCATTGATTACAATAGTACTAACTATTGGAGAATGTATCTGTTAAATTTTGTGTGTGATCTGCTAGTAACTTTTGAGTAAATTGCATGATAACATATGGGTAATGGTATGGGTAACTTGTGAACTAATGGCATGATAACATTTTGACTAGCTGTGGTTCCCATAAGAAATCATTTATAAATTATGATGCACCGCTCTGTATGTTTTTAGGCTTTTGAAATTTAGATTCATTGGTTTAGCTAGTTGATAACTTATGCATCTATGCATGGATAACTTCTGTTCTAGCTAGTTGATAACTTCTGCTTTGTAAGCATGTATAACTTCTATTTTAGCTAGTTGATAAGTTATGCATGTAAGCATGGATAACTTCTGCATGCAAGCATGGATAACTTATGTTCTAGCTTGTTGATCACTTATGCTTTGTAAGCATGTATAACTTATGAGGTGGGTAAGATTGTATAGGGTCCCTTGATAACACTTTGCACTAGTCATGGGTAACATTGGAGAGTATTCATTGATAACAATCGTACTAGGCATGTATCTGTAAAAATTTTATTTGTGTTCTGTTGGTAACTTTTGAGCAAAGTGCATGATAATATATATGCACTGGCATGGATAAGTTATGTTCTGTTGGCATGATAACATTAGTTTATGATCATGGTTAACTTATGTACTGATGTGTGGATAAAATTCATTGATTGCAATAGTACTAATTACTGTATAATGTAATGTTTTTGTGTATCATTATGGTTTAGTTTTGTATTTATTTTTTCATTTTAAATTGTTTGTAGTTGCCAGGATGCTGAGGAAACGGAAGGTTGCTGATAATGTTGTTGGGGGTGAAAAACAACCTGCAGTAAGCGTAACGGGGCATCTGTGCCTAAGTGACCGGTTTCGGAGTTTCTATCGAATGATCGAAGGCAGCAATTGGATCAATGGAGTTTGATAGTTTGTTAGATATCAAGTGTTCATCCTTTGCACGACGCTTGATTATGACTTGGTTTGCTAGTTTATATGACAAGCATACACGTGAATTTGTTGTGCGGTCGGAAGGATACCTGAGCGAGGATAGTGTATTCAGATGTTTGGGTTTGCCCTTGGTGAAGAGGTTCCTTATTATCTCGATGAAAAGTGGTGCTCTTGCCCCTGCTCTTTTTCCTGATGATTCTGGCACACCTTTGAGAACTCGAGTTTTCGAAATGTTGAAGGATATGACTTCATATGGAGATGTGTTCAAGCAAGTATATGTGATGTACATTGTGTCTACACTTTTATCACCCACCACCCGGAACCGTGTTTGCCACAAGTGCTACCATATCATGGTAAGTTTTGGGTGTAATGTCTGTTCATTTTCAATATATGAGTTTGGCTGGTAACTTATATGTTTCTGTGTTGATAACTTTCTTTTTGTTGTTATGATAACCTGTGTGTTATAGGGATGATTACATTTTTTACGTGGTTGTGTGTAATATATGTGCAAGTTTTGATGTTAGGTTGATATTTTCTTTTTCATTCTATAATTTCAGCACAACATTGGAAATGTGTCCAAGTTCCAGTGGTGCAAGTTTGTTGCTGACCAGCTGCATGAGGAGCTTTCTAGTGGTAGTCATACGCAGGCTTGCCTTTTTCTGTTGCAGGTACACGTTGCTGTTTTTATATTGTGTGAATAATACTTTCTATATTGAAATTTGTTTTATGTTTTAGTTAGTGTACTTATTGTATTCCTTGTCTGTTTTTTAATTTGTTTTCTTTGCAGCTGCTTTATGTTGACTCTCTAGATGTTAGTGGGTTGGATATTGATTTGCCGGAAGGGCGTTATGCTGTGAACATATGGTCAAGAGAGTTAATTGATGAAGTGTTGATTGCTGATCTGCAGAATGATGGTAATGCATATGGAAAACTTGAGGTGTGTAATATATTTTGTAGCATTTGTGTTTTTATGTTGTTGATAACTTCTTATGTTTAACTGTTGGTAACATGTTGTATGTATGTTTGATTACATTGAGTATAAATAGTGGGTAACTTATGTGTTTATTGGGTGGTAACATGTAGGTTATCATGTGATTAAGTTGGGTAATATGTAGAAAACTGGTTGATCACATTTGCTAATTCTGTATCTGTTTCTTTGTGCAGTTGAAGCCTCAGTATGGCATGAGCTTTGGTATTTTTGGTGGCGTGCAAGGGTTCAACAAATGGTTTGACACTTGTGCAAACCCTAGTTGTTCAAATGAGGTGATATTTTTAGCATTTTGAAATTGTACTTATCTTTTTATTGTCATGTTACTTTTGTTTGCTTCTTGTTTTTGTAATGTTCTTGTTGTTCCCTTTCTTTTTATTTGTGCAAAAAATTGCAGAGCAAATAAATCTTGTTGGCAGTTTTGCTTCCGGTATTTTTGGGTTAATGAGTAACCTTGTGCAAGGCTTGACGGCGGTGCAAGGCAATGTTGGTGCTGAAATGGCGAATCAGTTTAGTGCCCAGTTTGGTGTTCAACTTGCAACGCAACCCATTAGAGGAATATTCATGGGTGGAGCTAGCTCAAGTGGTGCTCGTGGTGGTAGCTCAGGTTGTGCCCGTGGAGCTAGGCTTACTCGTTCTACCACTCGTGGAAGGAATGTTCCACGCACTAATGAAGTCTTGTCTCCTATTCTTCCTAGTGATAATACAATTCGAGGATTGAGACGCCATGACGATTCGGCGGTGGAGATGATGATCTTTGAACGCGTCCGTCGTCTTGACAGGAAGGGTAAGGGTGTTGTTGGTGGTTGTGCTGGTGGTTCTTCCAATCTCCAGCTATCTTTGACTTTCCCGGATTCTAATGAAGAGCACAATAATAGTCCAGGAGCAAGATCACCTGATGATCGTCATATGTCACCACCGGAAGCTAGGTCACCTGTTGTAGATCCTGTGTCACCACCGGAAGCTAGGTCACCTGTAAACCGTTTGACTGATACTCTTGTTGTGGAAAAAACCCCTATTCGTGTGTATGAAAGGTATAGGAAGAAGAAGTCACGTCCGGTTGAGGATGTTGATAATGTGATCAATTCGCGTACTGTTGAAGATATTGATAATGAGATCAAGACTATTGTCTGCAAAGATTTGGGCCTTACTCCTGCCATGATGCGAGCTGCTGTTTCAGATAGGTATGAGTGGGCGTAATTATTTATCTCAGTCATTGGATAACTTTACTACCTTAGTGTTGATAACTGTATCATTTTCATCTGATAACTTGTTTTAGTTAATGTGGGTAACCTTTCTGTTTTATGTTGATAACTGTATCATTTGTTATCCGATAACTTTTTTATGTTTATTATGATCAAGAAGTCAGATAACTTCTTTATGTTTATAATGATAACTGTAGCATTTCTCTCATGATAACTTCTTTATGTTATTGTTGATAACTGTAATATTTTTCACATGATTACTTCTTTATGTTAGTGTTTATAACTGTATCATTTCTCACTGGATAACTGTAGTATATTTCATTTGATAACTTGTTTCTGTTCATGTTGGTAACTTTTCTATTTTCTGTTTATTATGTTCTGATTTTTTTGTTTTTTGTTGGCAATTATTTATTACAGCAAGAAAGTACCGAAGAAGGCATCGGTGCCTGCATCAAGGTCTTCACCACGATTGGCAAAACAGCGTTCTGCGGATGAAGGCACATCTGATATAGATGTTGATGCATCCTCTCCTATTCCTTCGCCTAGTCGTGTTGAAGGACATTCTAATGTTGTTGCAACTCCTGATGTTGTGGATGCGCCTGTTTTGAATGTTGAAGAGGTTATATCTGGTGGAGAAACATGTGGCAATGGTGGTGCTTCTGAAGACGTTGTTGTGACGAGTGCACACTTCTGATTGTAGTAGGATTATCTGATGTGGCAATGGATGTATCTGAACCAGTCTCGAGAGCTGCAGTGATTATGCATACCATTGATCAGCCTGTTAGCAGCAGCTTTGTAAATATCATGGCAAACGAGACGGAGAACATCACGGAAGTTGTTGATGCCACTAGAGATGCCCCTCATGTTGATGCCAATGTTGATGATGCCCCTCAAGTTGATGCCAATGTTGATGCAGGTGCAGGTTGTTTTGTTTGTCCTGATGGTGTTGTTCTTGTCCTTGCGTCATCGCTGTTCACCAACATTGCAGCAGGTGCTACTTCTGTTGATGTTGCTGCAAGTCCTGCTGGAGATCCATCAACCCAGGGTGAGAGTGAAAAGGAGCCTTCTTTCTTGGATGATAGTACCCAAGAAGATGTACAACCTGTTTTATCTGCTCCTTTGGTTCCTGCGTCTAGTCTTTTCGACCCCCCTGTTAGGAAGCAGTCCAGTGTGCTCGAGACATGTTCTGGTCCTTCGAGTGGTGATGGAAGTTCTGAAGCTGAAGTCACTGTTATCATGAAAGCAAAATTGGTTGCTCGTGATGGAAAGCTGAGTCTTACTGCTGGGATACCATTACATTTTTATAGGGATGTTGTGTCGTATTCTGTGCCTGATGCGGATCCTCCTGTTTCTCCTACTGCTGGTGCCCGCGAGCCTCGCCCTCTTGTTGGTGTCTCTGTGACTCTTTGCTCTTGCTAGTGCACTGCTCTCGCCACTGATCTTCGTATTGTTGCACAAGGTGATTCTAGTGCTGTCCATGTTTCTCATCACATTTCTGCTGATCCCGGTGATTTATTCGATGTATTTGAAGCAGAAGATGTTCTTCCTTTGTCTTGGGCACCTTCCCCCAGCAATGGTACACACCTTCACCCTGATAACTTTATATATATGCCCTGGATCATTTTGTATATTAGTGCTGATAACTGTGTCTTATTTATGTTGGTAACCTACACTGTTTTTTGTTTTTAAAAGGTTTAAAATGCTTGCAACTTTATTATATGTTTGTCTTATATGCTTTTTTGTAATGTAAAACTTTATTCTTTTAATTATGATTTATTTCATAGTGTATGATGTGTCTTTATCATTTTGTGCATTTCTGGTTTGTATTGATAACTTTATTTATATGCCCTTGATCACTTTTATATACTAGTGATGATAACTTTAGCTTATTTATGTTGGTAACCTACACTGTTTTTATGCTGATAACTTTTAGTAACAGATTATATGATATTAACAATTTGTTTTGTTTTGTCCCTTTTTCTTCTTGTCTTTCTTTTGGGACATATTCTATGCAGCTGTTAACTTATTGAACTTACCGAAAATGGGTGGTGATAAAAATGAGGGTGCGGACGGATCTAGTTAAATTTCCCTTTTGGATGAGAAAATTGAAGATCATCGCTATGATGGCTGTTTTGGGGCTTAGGTTTCAAACTTGAAGATCATGATTCGGTTTCATGGCTATTTGGATCTGTTTTATGACAGTCGTAGTTAAAATTAGGTTTCAACTTATGGGAACTTTTATTTTGTGATATGTTGTTGATGGAACAATTTGTGCTGTAATTTGTATGACTCTATGTTTGTGTGATGTAATTAAACTACCTTTTATTGTTTTATATATGTTATGTTTTTTAATTTTTTTTATGGTGATAAACATGTGGTTTTCTTTCTTTTTCCACGTGGGTTCTACCATTTCTATCCTTTTTCATTTGGACATTTCCTTTGTCCGTTCCTTATTCTTTTTGTAGTGTATCAACAAAAAGTTGATTGTAATTGCAAAAGGCCGGTAAATGATGGAAATGTAGTTATTTTTCTTGATGATCTGTTGGGTGAAAAGATTGGTTATCAAGTTGTTCGAAGTTTTACGAAAGATACCAAACAGTTAAACCAGACTAGTTGTTCCGTTCCAGGTATCTAAACAAAATTATTTAGTTACTATTTATGTATTTTGAATGTATATTTTTTATGAGCTGTACTAATTTTTTGTTTTGTTGTAGTTGTTCCTGATTATTCTACTCACAGTATCGATTACGCTCTTGTAGTTGTTGTTCTTTGGTAGTGTTACACTAAGCCTTGCATCGTCTTATTAGACTTATTCATCCTGCCAAGTCTCTTCTTCCTCCGTTCTCCTATATTAAGACAACTTCAGAAGAAGATGCATTGTATAAGAAGATTATCATACACATGCATGATGTAGTAAAGTCGAAGATTAAAAAGTATGTACATGTTATTTTTTTATAATATTCAATCCTTTTTAATATTCTTTGTTGGTAATGTTTAAATGCTACCATTGGTCACCTCTAATGTTTCATGCTTGATAACTTGACTTATTATGTTATCTGGTTGATAAGTTGTAGTATTACTGGTGGGTCACTTATAGTATTTTAGTGGATAACTCTTAGTTTAACAGTGGATAACTTGGACCTTTTATTTGTTGTTAATTGTTTGCTAACCTGTATTACTACTTGTGTATCATTTTGTTCTTCTAGTTGCTGAACTTTATGGTTTTCATTATGTATCATTTTTAATATTTAGGGTTGATAACTTTACCTTTTTATTTGTACCTCGATGATAAGTTGTACTAATACTGTTTGGTCAGTACTAGTTTTGTTTGGTAACTCTTTTGTTGTTATTTTAGTGGATAAGTTGAACTTTTTTTTACTGGTTTGATAACTTGTATTGTCTGAGTTGATTACTTGCACTGTTTGTTGGTGATAACTACTGGTTTTCATATTGGATAACTTGTATTCTAATCATTAATTGTTTTTTGCAGCACATCAATTTGTAACATTGATCCAATCTCGACGCACGAACCCGCATCCAAACTGAACCGATAGTCCATGGTTGTTTATCCCAATAAATGGAGCGCGTGGTAGTTTATACCGGTTCATTAGGTAGGTAGTGTCGAACGATATGCAATCGTTGTATCCAGACTTGTATGCTCTTCGTGATGCCCCGTCTACCCAAAACAGGTTCTCAACCCTGTCATCTTCATCAAGTGTAAATTTGTAGAAGAAATCTGGATCTTCTGCCTTCATATTTTCGAAGTATGCCAAGGTGTCTTGCATGTCGTGGTGATTGTTTTCACTGCGAAAAGAAGCTCTTAGGTTTGCCACATGTTTTTCTATGTATGGCACATCATTCAGACTGCCGTAGAAACTTGCCATTAGCTGCATCTGTCGGCATGTTTCGATGTTGCATGCATGAAGCATCCGCAAGAACACCTTTTCTTCTGCTGGTATGTTTCGGTGTGAACGCAAGAACCTTGTTAATGAAGGTTTTATTATCAAGGGATGGTTATGATCATCCGATGAATGCTGAACATACCACCATGCATCCTTTCTCTTTACATACAAGTGTGTTGTACACCCAGTCCTTGGATGTGTATTTTTTTCCTCTTCTTGACACATGATTTTGGGTTCTGGGTGTCTTCCTTTTCTTCGTGAGGTTTACCGGCTTTTGTGCACACAAGATATGCCTTGTTTAGCTCATTTCTTGCGTCTTTTCTTGACCAATCTATCCTTATTCCGAAACCCTTCCGCTGTGAATACGCCCTGTAGTGTTCTCTAGCTGATTCAAAACTGTCAAAGCGCATTCCATTTGATGGTGGTTGCGGTGTGGAATGTACTTCATCTCTTGCATCATTATTTTCTGCATTATTCTCCCCATCCTCATTTGAATCTGCTGTGTGTACTGTTGTTTCTTTGATTGTCCCACCCGTTGCTGTTTCTTGTGTAGCTTGTTCAACTATAGTATACATGCAGTCGTTGTTAGTATGTTCTTCAATTTGAACATCACCTGTTATGCAAATAAACACAAGTTATCATTTCTATATTTTTTGCAGGAATGGGTATATATAATGAGAAGTCATGGATAACACCAGTTATAATAGGTGGATAACTTTTTATACTAGCAAGTATTCTGTGAACATGTCATCTGTTTTTTGCAATGTTCTACATCGATAAGTTGTACTCATAGTTATGGATAACTTCTGCATATAGGCATGGATAACTGTAGCTTTAACTAGTGGATAACGTGTACTTATGTTGCTGATAACTATATTTTTAGCTAGTGATAACTTCTACTCATGTTGCTGGATAACTATTCTAGTATGTAAGCATGTTTAACTGTAGTATAATATAGTGGATAACTTCTTTATATAAGCATGGATAAGTTCCGTTTTAGCTAGTAGATAATTTGTGCATTTAAGCATGTACTGCTCATATGTATGTATAACTGTAAGCATGGATAACTTCTGCTCATATGCATGTATAACTGCAGTTTTAGATAGTGGATAACTTATGTTCTATATGGTGGGTAACTTATGCATCTATGCATGGATAACTTATGTTCTATCTTGTTGATAACCTGTGCATGCAAGCATGGATAACTTATGTTAAAAATCTTTGGATAAGTTGATTTAGCTAGTTGATCTGGTTCTGCATTTAGGTCAATATCCATGGTTTAGCTAGTTGATAACATATGTGTGTAAGCATGGATAACTTTTGTTCTAGCTAGTTGATAACATATGTGTGTAAGCATGGATAACTTCTGTTCTAGATAGTTGATATCATATGGATGTAAGCATGGATAACTTCTGTTCTAGCTTGTTGATAACCGCTGCATGCAAGCATGAATAACTTATGTAAAAATACTGCTGGATTGCATATAATCCTCATACTTCATTTACAGCATGTATAACTTCTGTTTTAGCTAGTTGATCACATATGGATGTAAACATGGATAACTTCTGTTCTAGCTAGTTGATAACATATGTGTGTAAGCATGGATAACTTCTGCATGCAAGCATGGATAACTTATGTTCTAGCTTGTTGATAACCTCTGCATGCAAGCATGGATAACTTATGTAAAAATACTGCTAGGTTACATATAATCATCATACCTTCATTTACAGCATGTATAACTTCTGTTTTAGCTAGTTGATAACATAAGGATGTAAGCATGGATAACTTCTATTCTAGCTAGTTGATAACATATGGATGTAAGCATGGATAACTTCTGCATGCAAGCATGGATAACTTATGTTCTAACTTGTTGATAACCTCTGCATGCAAGCATGGATAACTTATGTTAAAATACTGTTGAATTGCATATAATCATCATACCTTCATTTACAACTTGCACGATAGCATTTGTGTGTGAACCATCAACATTGTGTTCTTCTATTTCTTGATCTAGTTCTGCATTTAGGTCGATATCCATGGTTTCCGATCTGTTCAACCAAAATATTCATGATGTTATAAGATTTAGTTGTTAGGACGAAGCAATTAATAGGAAATCATGTCTATTTAGTTGTTAGTTGTCCTAAATTAGATGTTTTTAATGCAGGAATCAACATATACTATCAATGAAGCTTAGGATGATTGGTTTCTTATAGTTTGAACAAGGTTGGACATATGTCAGATGCAAAACTGAAGAGTAGTTATAGATGACCTGTTTTTCGTTTAGATCCATGTTGTGCAGCAGTATATTGCAATATTGAGAACCATATAGAGACGTTGCTACCAAAATCATGGTGAATTGAAGGTTTGATTTTGAGAAGTACCTGCTGTTTTTCCACATGTGTTCCTTTTTTTGCTTTTCGAGTGCTATTTGAGCATCAAGGTGTTAAGGTGGAGCTGCAATGGAGTTTTTGGCTAGAGGATGAAGGCGATATGGACAGGTGAGTAATCGGGAGAGGGGTATAGCGCTAGATCTGGGAGGATTTCGTTTCTGTTCTGGTTTGGGATTTTGCTTGGAGAGGAAGATGGTCCAGACCGCAGCCAGCTGTCCTTTCCTTTTTGGACCTGGTCATACGACCGGGGTGGGAGGGGGCGGGCGCGAGGCGACGCGGGATCGCGTGATCGCGGTCGGAACGCCCGCCAGAAACGCGTATTCTCAGGGCGTCCGCCGGGTAGGCGCGTCCAAATATAAACATAACCTATAACACGATCTATTTGCATGCAAAATAAGAACTGCTAAGTGCAAACGGAAAATTGGTTTTGGAGATTGTTTTCAATATTGCAGTCTTATCTAGAATTTGTTTCCTGTATCATAACAATTTTGAAGACTTCATATCTTGGTTTTGAAGACTTCATCGTATCATCAAGTCTTCAAAGACATGTTTGATTGGCTGGACCGTCTTATCTAGCCCGTCCTGCTAGTGCCAAGGCCAGCAAGGCTAGCTGAAAACAGTCTATGGGTTATGTTTATTGATTCACAACCCATTTGGTAGTTTGGGTCGCATGAATGGATCGTTTTCTGCCACCCTTTTTAATATGCTTGCAAGCATAGAACACAAATCCGAAGAAAGCGTGTGTTTCTGGCTGCCTTCAGCATAGGTTTGTACCCACCTCTTCTCTTGATGGGTGTCCTTAACCTTCCGTGACCACCAAAAGGTACTCATTATCTGAGATAGTTCATCATCACAGGTAGTTCACCATCACAACCCTAGCTAAAAAGAATGGCAGTTCATCAATTTACCTCTGTCTACTACGAATGAACAAGAAATTCTACATCTTTATAGCTCGCATGATCATGATTCCTCTTCTTTTTCTTATTTTTCTTCTTTTCGGTTCTTAGGACCTTTGTTATTCCACATAGTTGTTGCCCACTCCATCCTCTAGTTCTTGCAAGATTCATTGTCATATGGATCTGCACCATGCCCATTGTTATCGTCGTCAGGAATTACACTTTCCTCATCCAAGAAAAAAAATCATCAAGGCAATACCCCAAGATCAGGTTGTGGAGAATGCAACATGCAAGCACTAGATGAAATGAATTTAGATCAAGGATCTTAAATCCGTTATTCAAAGCAGTGAATGACCTCTCGATGGTGACACTAAGGCTAGAGTGTCTGAGATTGAATAGCTCCTTGGCATTCTGGGGCCTATTCCGTCCACTAAAATCGTTCAGATGGTACTTGGTTGAATTGAATGGTGGAAGAATCTCAGTGCGACAACCATAGCCAGCATCTCCTAGGTAGAACTTTCCATTAGGGATATTAATCCCATCAGGTCTAGGGATGTTGTCAGCAAGGATGGTTGCATCATGGGCTGAGCCTCTCCAACTAGCTAGCACATATGTGAACCTCGTCTCGATATTATAGGCAGCAAGCACATTCTTTCTTGGCAAGTGCTTCCTTCTCTTGTAAAACATGAGTACCATCGATTGCACCAATATAATCCTAGCATACAAAAATAATAGAATCATGTATCTAGCCAATAGAGACATGCGATAGAATGAAAATACAGTACACGTATTGGACTTGTTTGGAGTAGACATTGTTTTTCCATCCGCGTCCCTAAATTCTTTGCGTCACGATTTGGGGATACGACTTTAGATGCTCATAGAGTACGATTCAGTAAGTACAAAGTGGGCCATCTAGTAGGGCCCAGCCGATGGGCCAGGACCCAGTCAGCGCTACAGTGTTTGATACCAATGATACAGTTCCCATGCGCCAAAGCTTTAGAGGTTAGCGGACAACGCTACCCTCAACCACCAGCTTTGCCAGGCTCAATGCGGTCATCGTGTAGCGCCGGTTGGATGGTGCACCGGCTTTGGTGACGCGAGGAGACAAAGGCGTGCTCTGTGGGGAGCGTCACGCCCTTTGTATCCTCTCCATCGAATTCGAGGCGATTGGGTGGAGCCGGCCACTCGGCAGGTTCCTCTGGTCACCTGGCTAGACGGGCAGTCGGGGAAGCTCGAGGGTGGACCGGTTGGAGCGTTCCACCCGGAGGCAGGTCTTCTGTCTTGTGACCATCTGGCCTAATATCTCTGGAGCCGTCCAGTTTGTCCTAGCTTATCCCATCCGGGGTCATCCCCCCGACATTTTCTCTATGATGGAATTCTACAGTGAAGTTATTTGGGACCCGAAGAGAGCCATGCACAAGTCCGCACTCACCGAACTCGGACTCGTCGGAGCTGCGCTCCATCAAGAAACTCCTACGGAGCCGAAAAAGAAAGCTGCGGTCAGGTTCAACCGCAGCCCCACTCCTTCATCCGAAGAAGAGGACCATGACCTTCCTCGAAGGCACAAGAGCTCGCGTCATCGCAGCCACGATTACGACGCCAAAGACGCGCTAACACAGCGCAAAATCGACAAAGCGCGAGCCAAGCGCGCATGCTCGTCTGGATCCGAGATGGACGAAGACGAAGGGGAACTCTGCGGAACCCGATGCTTTAGCAGATCTGTCCGACGGACACGGATTCCGCGAAATTTCAAGCTTCCTCCGGATACTCCGAAGTTTGATGGCACACAGGAGTCCAAGGCATGGCCCAGCGACCACCTGTCATCCATCAAGCTGCACGGTGGAAACAAGGAAACCGCCTTGCAATGCCTTCAGTTACAGCTAACAGGCGCAGCTCGGATCTGGCTTAGCAGCCTATCCTCAGGATCCATCCGAAGCTGGGAGGAACTGTCTTATAGTTTCATTCGAAACTTCAAAGGCACCAGTAAGAGGCCCGCCTCGATCGAGGAGTTGCGAGCCTGCACTCAACGAATGGGCGAATCCATTCGCTCATACATCCTGCGCTGGTCCAACACCAAAAACTCCGCGGCGAACATCTCCGAAGAAAGGGCCATCGACGCCTTCAAGGACGGCGTCAAGCGCCAGTACTTCAAGGAGGAACTCGGGCACGTCAAGCCCAAGACACTGGACCACCTCATGGACATCGCCAACAGGTGGGCCGACGGTGAAGATTTCGTCCACCGGGCACACTTGGAGGAAGAGGACGATTACGGCCGATGACAGGAACGCCGTAACAAGAGGAGACCGCGCGTCTATGACGATCGCGATGGACCTGACATGGTCGCGGCCGGCTACGCCGATCGCCGCAATGATGCCAACCGCAATAGTGGCGGATACCGTGGAGGCAACTTCCACGATGGAGGACGCCCAACACAGTCGTGGTAGCGCCACGATCGCGATAACGAACCCTCAGCATACGAAAAACTTTCGGGTCCATGCACCATCCACTTCTACATCGACAAGCAGGATGGTAAGAAGAAGGCAAGCCACATGCTCAAGGGCGCCGAGTTCCGAAGCTCAGCGAAAGCATGGCTCGAGATGAGGCGAAGCTCCACCCACAGGTTGACGCACCCATACCAGGTGAAATAGAGCATGTAGCTCCTCCACTGCCACCTGCAGGAGGCCCGAACCAACCAGTCACACCAGCACAGAACAACGCTGGGCACGGGTATCCCCCGCCGGAAGGAGCACTGATGATCCGAAGGCGCACGAATAGGGTGCGAAGAAAATCACCCGTGATCAACTGGCCGTGGCTCCACCCGCCATCCCGAATACCTCGGCGGATCGGAGTCATACATCACGTTCGATCGTTCGGATCACCCTTGCGATCCTCGCCCAGGTCATGCTGCCTGGTGCTAGAGGCGCGGTCGGAGGTTTGAGATGAGCGCGTCTTCATGGACGGCAGCGGCATCAACCTGATGTTTGCAAGTACTCTAGCGCAATGCGGATCCATTGCGACTGGAACAGTCCGACACAATGTTCCACAACATCGTCCCAGGAAAGGGCATATTCCCCCTGGGCAAAATATGGCTCGACGTCATCTTCGGCAAGCCAGACAACTTCCGATGCGAGCGGCTAGAATTCGGAATGGTGGACTTGCCATCACAATACCACGCCATCCTCGGGCGTGTAGCATTCGCAAGGTTCTTGGTTGTCCCACATTACGCATACCTGCTACTCAAGATGCCAGGACCTAGGGGCGTCATCACGGTCCACGGGAGCTTCACCCAATCGGACCACTGCGACAGGGACTTCAACAGAATCTCACAATCATTCGGCATGCAGGATGAGCTTGTAAGGCTCCGCGAGGTGACGGACAATGGGCACCCCAGTCATGCGACAAAACGCCTTTTGACATGTCTTTCGACTCCACCGTCAACACAAAGAAGGTGCAGGTCCACCCGACGGATGCCTCCAAGACGGCGCTGATCGCCAACAACGTCAGCCCCGCATAGGAAAGCGCGCTCGTCGAATTCCTCCGTGAGCGCTGGGAAATCTTCGCCTGGTGTCCTGCGGACATGCTAGGAGTTCCCAGGGAATTCGCCTAGCACGCACTCAACGTCTTTCTAGACACCAAACCCGTCAAGCAATCCATCCGGAGACTCCGAGCCACGGGCCGAAGCCATCGGGATGGAAATCAACAGACTACTCGCTGCAGACTTCATCAGGGAGATCAAAGAAAGCGTGTGGCTCGCAAATACAGTGATGGTCCCAAAGAAGGACACGGACATCCTGCGGATGTGCGTGGACTTCACGTCGCTGAACAAGCACTTCCCAAAGGACCACTTCCCCCTTCCTCGGATCGATCAGATCATCGATTCGACTACAGGATGCGAGAAACTCTCCTTCCTTGACGCCTACTTAGGCTACAACCAGATCCGACTCAAGGTTGAAGATCAAGAAAAAACGGCGTTTATCACACCGTTCGGAGTGTTCTGCTACAACACAATGCCCTTCAGGCTAAAGAACGTAGGTGCCACGTACCAGCGATGCATGCAGGCATGCCTGAAGGACCAGATCGGTCGCAACGTCTAAGTCTATGTCAACGACATAGTCATCAAAACCAGGGAGGCAAGAACGCTCATCAACGATCTCCGCGAGACGTTCGATAATCTCGACCGCTACAGGATCAAGCTCAATCTCGAAAAGTGCGCCTTCGGCGTCCCATCAGGACAGCTCCTTGGCTACTTCATCTCCCAGCGAGGGATCGAGGCGAACCCGAAGAAAATCCGGGCCATGGCCATGGAGAAGCCGAAGAACCTCAAGGGTGTCCAGCAGCTCGCAAGACGAATAGCGGCATTGAGCAGGTTCATCAGCCGCATGGGCGATAAAGCCCTGCCATTCTACCAACTGCTACGCAAGACAGATAAATTCGAGTGGACACCTCAAGCGGACGACGCATTCGAAGATCTGAAGCGGCTGCTCTCCACCTCGCCCATCTTGGTCACTCCAAAGGAGTGCGAGCCCCTACTGCTGTACATAGCAGCCACACACCAGGTGGTAAGCACCGTACTGGTGGTTGAGCGACCCGAAGAAGGCAAGACCCATGGGGTCCAACGCCCAATCTACTACCTCAACGAGGTATTGACGCCAACAAAGCATAGGTACCCTCACTACCAGAAACTCGCCTACAGCGTGTTCATGACGGCTCGACGGTTGAGCCATTACTTCCAGGAGCACCAGGTGATGGTCGTTAATGAGGCACCCCTGAACAACATCCTGAATAACCCAGAGGCCACAGGACGCGTAGCCCTGTGGGGCATCGATCTGTCACCCCTAGACATCGTCTACGAGAAGCGACTCGCAATAAAGTCTCAGGTCCTCCCGGACTTCCTTGTACACTGGATGGAGCTGCAGCTGCCAGACACCCCAGACATGTCGCAGTCATGGACGATGCACTTCGACGGCTCCAAGCGTGAAGTTGGAGCAGGAGCCGGGGTCATACTGACCTCCTCGCAGGGCGACAAGATGAAGTACGTCCTTCGGATGAAATTACGGGCTTCCAACAACGAGGCCGAATACAAAGCCCTCATCCACGGCATGAGGATGGCAAAGATCTGCGGCGCAACGCGCCTGGTCATCTACAGTGACTCCAATCTCGTCGTCCCACAGACGATGAATGAGTGCGACGCACACGCCAAAAATATGATCGCGTACCGCGCACTCTACAACGCACTCGAAGGAGAATTCGACTGCTGCGAGCTTCGGCATGTTGGAAGAGAAAGCAACGAGGAAGCCGACAGACTCGCCAACATCAGCTCCACCTGCGCAAGGGTGCCACCAGGTGTGTTCCTCGAACAGATCTGCGTTCCATCCATCAAGCGGAAATTCCCCAAGGGATCACTCGAATAAGTAGAACACGTGGGGGCTACGCTACCCGAAGGTCATGAAGGACCCGAAAAACTGGACACAGAGGTCGCGACAGTCAACCTGATGCAGGTAATGGCAGTCGAAGAAACCTGGACATGACCGTACCTCCAGTACTTGATAGACGGAGAACTACCTGATAGCCCGACAGATGCCCGACGCATATCTCGCCAGTCAAAAGCCTTCACCATCATCAATGGCGAGCTGTACAAGCGCAGCATTTCGGGTGTACTACAAATGTGCGTCACCATCAGTGACGGGAAAACCATCCTCCAAGACATCCACGAGGGCATCTGCGGCCATCACGCAAGCACTCCCTTGTCGCCAAAGCTCTACGAGCTGGATTCTATTGGCCAACGGCCATGAAAGATGCAAAGGACATCGTCCGAAGATGCAAAGGGTGCCAAAGGTTCGCTGACAAACCACATGCACCCGGGTTAGAGCTCAGGCCCATACCTTTGGCCTGGCCCTTCGCCCAATGGGTCCTCTACATGATTGGAAAACTGCCAAGATCCTCGAAAGGAGGGCACGTCTACCTCCTGGTCGCAGTCGACAAATTCACCAAGTGGATCGAAGCCATGTCGGTAACTAACCAAAAGGGCAAGACTGCCGTCAAGTTCTTTGAATCCATTGTCTACAGGTTCGGCGTACCGCATAGCATCATCACCGACAATGGATCGAACTTCATCTCCAAAGAATTCCAAGACTTCTGCGAAGGCCTCGGAATCAACATCACATTCGCCGTGGCACACCCGCAAAACGAGCGGGCAGGTGGAAAAGGCCAACGCCTAATCGGCGCCGGCATCAAGAAGCGCCTCATGAGCCCACTCGGCGACTTCGCCGGAGCTCGGAAAAGAGCTACCTCCGTCCTATGGAGCTTGCGTAACACGCCAAAACAGCTCCACCGGCTACACGCCGTTCTTCATGGTGCGGAGCCGAAGTGCTCTACCGAAGTACGCCACCAGGCCCGGGTCGCTTATAGCGAAGCCGAATCCACTTGCACTCAAGACGCATCGACACACTCGACGAGGCACGAGACATAGCGAGCTCGATCACGGTGTACCATCAGAGTCTCCGCAACTACCAGCCCGACGGCGCCCAAGGTCCTTCGTCAAGGAGACCTCGTCTTGCGACTCAAGCAAGAGCGATCAAGAAATCGAGTCACCATGGGAAGGACCCTACATCATCACCGAAGTCATCCTGTGGCGCCTATCGCCTCAAGCACGTGGAGTGCGGAGTCGCATACTCCAACCCATGGAACATCGCACACTGCATGATTCTACCCCTAGCTACCTACCCATTTACTTTCAATAAGGCTATTCAGCCGAACAATGTACCTCCTCCATTACGATATAAATAAAGCTAAGTGTCTCGCCCCAAAAATTTCGTTTTCCTATTAGCTCTTTTACTTCATGCTACAAACGCACTCGGGGCTCCACCTCACGATTTAAATCGAGGATAACACATGTACGCCTGAGTAGCTGACCATGTCAGGCTAACGAAAATGACACGTATGCGAACAAAGCACTACGTGCTCAAACAACAACCAAACCTTTATAACAAAGGGCAAAACACGCCCAGTCAAATATATACAAATTTTACATTTATCTCTTTTATAGGCACTACCTATTCTGAAGAATAACCTAACCACGCTGCTCAAATAGATCTACAATCTCTTCGGCATACTGCCCAACAGCCGCGTAATGCAGACGCATATCCCACACACCACCATCTGGTCGAGGGGGTGGCCCAGCCGCTACAACAGACAGATCTACATTAGGATGGTGCAACCTAACAAGGGACAGCGCAACATTCACCCCCGCAATGAGCTGCTGCCTCACTAATTCCTTGACATGATGCACGTTCCGAAACTTTGACATAAGACCAGAGAGGGTTGAAGGCGCAACATCCAGCGGAAACATCACATGCAAAACCGACGCGAGTGAAGTCTGCACCTGACGAAGCACCCGCGATACTTGGTGAACGCAATCCTGCACCGTCGCAAGGACCATAGCACGGTCACGATCCATCCAGAAGAACCCGCCAGCTTCCTGTCAACACCCGGATTTTTCAATCCTAGATGCCTGTTATGCCATACATCGCAATCCCAGGATTACCATTTTTGCGAGACATAGCAGAATTGGATACCATAGTACATCATCCATTACAAACGATACATAATTTCTTACACAAATAGGGATCTCATGATCCAGTTCTTAATACAACATCAAGCAGCGGAATACGTAACAATAACCGTAGCGTAGGCGAAGCTCCATCTTCGGGGTCATAGGCAATGCTGACGATGGGAGATGATCCTAGTTATCGTAATCTTCCTGGGTTCCATCTTCCAGGTACTCCTCTTCATAGTCTGGCCATGAGAATAGCCAGGGACAAAGCCATGAGTACTCTTTAAGTACTCGTAAACTAATACTAATAGGTAAATGGGTTTTTTTGGATAATAGGACACTAGGCTCTAGGGTTGTTTTGCAAAAGCCAGATTTATCTCTACTAAGCTCCAAAGCTAGTCACAATTTTATAATCCTAAGCGGGAACTTGTATTTCATATCACAACTCTGTTGTGGTCAAGTCAAAGTCTCAATTCATCTCACAGGTCATTTTGAAAAGTCTGACGGGGGAACAGTATGGCCACTCACTGTCCCATAATCATGGACGCGGCTATTCGAATAGTTTGACACTCTGCAGATTGTACACTTTCACCACAACATTCGATACATCCGTCAGAACAAATCCTGAATTCACCATACTCGATATGGATAATCAATCCTAACCTTTCGATTACACGCCCTAGTATAAGCACCTCTCCTGTGAGTTTGGCCTCCCAACCATGACCAACTGTCATCTTGGGTACTGCACAGGTGGACAATCTTCACAAGGTAGCCTCAGCTCAGACCTTGGCCATGAGGGAACTAATACTAAGGAATATAAGTTTCCAGTCAAGCCCTACCCAATATTCGGGTATTGTGGTTGTACGATAAAATTGGAATGGTATCGCACCCAGACAACCATCAGTTTTATAAAGGGCTAAGGCTCACGCCTCAACATTTTTATCACCAAAATTCTCAAGTGTTTGGAAACACATGTCCAAAACATTTCAATAGAATGATCCATCGTTCCAAGGTTTTCATAACCATTTTTCCACCAAGTATTCCCATCTAAAGTTGATCAAGTTTTATGCTTAGCACTAGCATCTACAGGTGGGGGTAGTAATGATGAGGGGTGGTAACTAGTGGAGTTTCAACTAAGTACAACCTTATGTCTTAGGTTGATGTCAAGGTTTCTAACTTAGGCCAAATTTTATGCTCTTTATGCAACCTTCAGCATCTTTCCAATATCTACCAGTCACTTAAGTAAACTCTAAGTAAGCTTTGATAAAGAAATAAAGTAAGAAGCTTGCACATAAAACTAGGATTGGTTTATCAAATGGGAATGATCACATATGCTTAAGGCATAGTAACAAGTAGGGCTTTGTTGTATCAGTAGGGTATCCTACAAGTGTTAGCTTGCATCAATGTCAATATAAGCTTGCCTTGTGAAGAGAAGTGGTTGAAGTTCTCCTCGGCTTCTTCTTTGTAGTATCCTCCTTCCTCCTCGTATCCTTGGTCGGTACTAGCGTCTATGAATAAATACGAGGTACACAATCACCAAACAATACTTAACTACTTGCAATCATCACACACAAGGGTCCTATGGATGATCTAGCATCATCCCTAACATTACAAGGTTAAGGCTTGGTTTAAATCTTTTTATTTTTAGAAAAGTAATTTCTACTCATTGAAAAAGTACTTAAGATTTAATATTCTCCAAACTCAACATGGGATCATGTTGACACATGTCATCACCACATATTGTAGTCCATGGGAATGTGATTTAAAGTGGTGTCACAATTTAATAAGGTTTTACCCTTTTATTTTAATTAATTAAAGTGGCTAGAAATGCTTATGTAGCATTCTTTTATTACTTGAACATTATTTCTGCAAGTAAACCTATATATTTTTATATATTCTGAAACGTATGGTTAAATGTGATTTTTGAGAGTTGGAATCAACTCAAAAGCTATTATGGTTTAAATTTGAAAAATGTTTGAATGCAGAAAAGCTTCTGCCTTGTTATTTTTACCATTGGTGATCTATAGATCCAAATGACTTGAATCCAATGGGCTTGGATTCAGCATTCACAGACCTTTCCAACAAAATTGGTTTCATTCAATTTGGTGCACTGAATCGATCTGGGTTGATTTTTGAAGTTGGGTACAGAAGTGTGTTTGAATTGAAATAGAAAAAGTTTAATTTGAATAACTGGGCTGCCCGGGAAAAATTACTGGGCACCTGCTAAGCGCGTGCTCCGGCTGCTTAAGTGGGTGTCCCCACTCGCCGTGACACGGGCTGGGCGGCGGTATGGGGCAACGTGGATCGTTCGATCTAGTTCTAATCTAACGAGGAGTCATCGTCGACGCGACAACTCAAGAAGAACGAAACCTAGCGCCAGTGAGGGTCGCTGGGGCTCACCGGGTAGTCTTGGCTAGGGTCGGGCGAACGATGAAGTCGACGACGGCGAACTCGGGGGTGGTCGCGGCTCTGGGCGGCTCAATCGCTGGCTCTTCTTCTCCCAGCGGGCTCAGTGAAATTCGCGAGGTGGTGCTCGCCTTGCTCTGAGAATGGTGTGCACGATCGGAGGAGAGGGAGTGAGATGGTGTGAAGAAATCGTGGGTGGCCTCTATTTATAGTCGGCGAGGGACCGTCAGGCACGGTGCGCTTCGGGCGAGGTTACATGCGGCTAAAGGCATGGGCAAGGGTAGAGGCCGGTGCAGTGTCTCCTGGCGATGCTCAACGACATGGTCTCGAGGCATGGGGCGGTGTGGTTTGGTATGGAACGAGCGGTGCTCTGCGCGGCAGAGGCGGTGTCTTCGACAACGGGCGGTGGCTGTGCGGCACGGGGCGGCAAACGGTGATGTCTAGCGGTCTCCTGGGTCGGTGGGGATTGTGTATGCACGCGGCGAGGGTAGCGCGCGGTCTGTGTGTGATGGTCGAGGGTGGCGCTCTGGCGCACGCTCGGCATGGTCTGGGCGCGGCTTGTGCGCGCGTGGTCGAGGCTTGGCAACGCCGGCTAGGGTGAGTGGCGATGGACGGCGGCCTCCCGCACATGCTAGGCTTGCTGCTGCTCCTAGCTTGCTGTCGACTATGGGGTGGCAAGGTTGGCTTCGGCTGTTCACCATTGATGACAATGGAAAGCTCACAGTGGTGCTAGTGCCTGGCTAATCTTCCTAGATGATCTACTGAGTTGTGTGTGAGCTAAATGGGGAACCAGTTAGGCAAGAATCACTGCTCACAATAGTGTTTGATGTTTGTTTGATTTGTGTCTGCAACTTGTTTGATGAAATGGCCGCATGAAATCAAGTTTTGAATTTTGAAATGATTTTTGGTGGGTTTGCTAGATTGGTGCTGGTGAGTCTGCAAATGCTTGGGTATTGAAAATTGAGCATGTTTGAGTAGTTTTTGAAAAAGTGGGATCTTCCATATGATAAAGATTCAATTTTGAATTGTCATTTAAACTATGCATTTGAAAGTTTCTGGATGATCACAAAGTGGGCCTTGATACCTTGTTATGAGTACATTCAAGGGGTGCAAAGATCCGAAAAAGTTTACGTTAGGTTACGAAAGTTTGAGACAGCCAAAGTAGGCATGGGAGTTAAATTGGCCAAAATGACCATTCATTTCATATATGTGTTTTGATTTACTTGTCTTTAGGAAAAGTGTGGGAAATGTTTTAGATGATGTTTATTTCACCTAAGAAACATTTTACAAGCAATGGAACAAACAAACCAGGTGGTTTTAAAAGAATTCAAAATCCATCCATACACCTATGCATGCATTCATGATTTCATTTAGAAAAGTTTTTGTTAACCCTAATTTTGATGATTAGAATTTGATGATCCAAGATTAGTATTTTTGGGATGTTACAAACCTTCCCCCCTTAAACAAAATCTCGTCCCGAGATTTGAAAAAGGACGAAAAGATTACCTAGGATTTGAAGAGATCGGGAACTCCGTCTGATGTGATCTTCAAGGCCCCGGTAGCTTCCTCTTCTATGTGGTTGCTCCACCGAATCTTGAGAAACTTGATGCTTCGGGTTCGGTAGTTCAAAGCTTCTTCCAAAATGCGGATGGGTACTTCGGATAGGTCAGTCATCGTTGATCTCTATGGTCCGTGATCGATATTCTTGAACACTTGATCTCGGGACTTGAGACACTTATGTAACGAGATATGGAACACATTGTGCACAGCTGACATCTCTTCAGGTAGTTCCAATTGATATGATACTTCTCATCAACGGTTCAGAATTTTGAAAGGTCCGATATATCTGGGGGCTAACTTTCCTTTGAGTTGGAAACGCCGCATTCCCTTCAATGGCGACACTTTCAGATAAAAAAAACTCCTATGTTGAAGGCGAGATCTCGACGTCTCTTGTCGTCATAACTCTTCTGTCGGGATTGGGCGGTCTTGAGGTGCTCACGAATCTTGTGAACCTTCTCTTCTGCTTCTCAGAGGATGTCGGGTCCGAAAATCTGACTCTCTCCTACTTCCGACCAGTTCAAAGGGGTGCGACACTTTCTTACGTACATGAATTCAAATGGGGCCATTTGCAAACTGGCTTGGTAACTATTGTTGTAGGAAAATTCTGCAAACGGCAGAAAGAATCCCAACTTGGATACATATTCTAGCACACCTGCTTTAAGCATATCTTGAGTATTTGATTTACTCGCTCCGTTTGTCCATCGGTGCGAGGGTGATACGATCTGAAATCTAGGCGGTTCCTAAACCTTCTTCGACTTTCTTCCGAATCTCGAGGTAAACGGAGTTCCTCGATCCGATACTATGTTCTTGGGGACTCCGTAAACCCGGCGATTCTAGCGATGTATAACTCTTCTAGCTTCGAACTCTGATAGGTGGTTTTAACGGGCAAGAAATGGGCGACTTTGGACAATCTGTCCACTATGATCCAGATAGAGTCATTTCCCCTACTAGAAGTAGGTAGTCCAGTGATAAAGTCCATTCCTACAGAATCCCATTTCCATTTCGGAATTTGCAAAGGTTGCAACAATCCAGCAGGTCTTTGATGTCCTGCCTTGACTCGCTGACATATATCACACTTGGCGATATAGCTTCCGATTTCTCTCTTCATCTTATGCCACCAAAATAGCTCTTTCAAATCTTGATACATCTTAGTCCCTTCGGGATGGATAGAATAAAGAGTATCATGAGCCTCCTTCAAGATAACTTCTTTCAACTCTGAATCTGCTGGTACACAAAGGCGTCCTTTGTACCACAAAACTCCTTCTTCATCTTCGGTGAATCCGGGTACTATGCCCGTACCGATACGACGCTTGATTCCGTCGATACTGGCATTTCCCTTCTGCGCCTCTTTAATCTGACTGACCAAAGTGGGTTGAAGTTCTATGCTAGCCAAAAATCCTTCACTTACTAATTCCATTCGAAAATCTTCCATCTCCTTGTGCAAACTTGGTTGCTCCTTAAAAATCATGGAGTTCAAGCGGCACGGCAATCTGCTAAGGGCATCGGCTACCACGTTGGCTTTACTAGGGTGATAGTGAATGTACAGGTCGTAATCTTTGATTAGCTCAATCCATCTTCTCTGCCTCATATTCAACTCCTTCTGAGTGAATATATACTTTAGGATCTTGTGATCCGAATAAATCTCACAACGGTTTCCCATTAGGTAATATCTCCATGTCTTCAGGGCTAGGACTACTGCTGCGAGTTCGAGGTCATGGGTTGGATAGTTTTGCTCGTGTTGCTTCAATTGTCGAGATAGATAAGATATAACTTTTCCTTCTTGCATTAGCACACATCCGAGACCAATCTTGGATGCGTCACAATACACATCGAAGGGCTTCGTGATATCCGGCTTGATCAAGATTGGGGCTGATATCAATCTCCTCTTGAGTTCTTGAAAACTCGCTTCACATTTGTCGGTCCATTCAAACTTCTTGTCCTTCTTCAGCAATTGGGTCATGGGTCGGGCGACTTGAGAATCCTTCTCAATTTGCGGTAATATCCCGCCAATCCGAGAAAAGCACGAACTTGGGTTTGAGTGGTTGGGGCTTGCCAATCTTCTCGTCTTTCACTTTGGCGGGTCAACGCAATTCCTCCGGTGATATAATGTGACCGAGGAATCCTACCTCTGTAACTTAATTCACATATGCTAAACTTTGCATACGGTGATGCTCTCTAAGGGTTCCAAGAATGGTCGTTAGGTGTAGCTCATGTTCTTCTTATGATTTGGAATAAATCGAATGTCATTGATGAAAACAACGACGAAATTATCCAGAAGTCCATAAAATCTTATTCATGAGGTTCATGAAATAAGCGGGCATTGGTTAATCCAAAAGACATGATCTGTATACTCATACAATCCATATCTGGTGGTAAAGGCGTCTTTGGAATATCCTCTGCAATTTTGAGTTGATGATAGCCAGTTCTAAGATCAATCTTAGAAAACACCTGGGCACCAGTCAACTGATCAAACAAATCTTCTATCTTGGGCAAAGGGTACTTGTTCTTGATGGTGACATCATTCAACTTCCGATAATCCGTACACAAACGGTTACCTCCATCTTTCTTGTCCACAAATAAGACAGGTGATCTCCATGGTGACGCACTTGGTTGAATCAATCCAATTTCTAGCATGGAATCCAGTTGCTTCTTCAGTTCTGCTAGTTCCGACGGGTTCATACTATAGGGTCTCTAGGCTATGGGTCCTGTTCCGGGGATTAGTTCGATGATAAACTCGATATCCCGATCTGGGGGCATACCGGGCAAAACATCGGGAAATACATCGGGGTATTCACAGACTATCCGGACTTGGTCAATGGTAGGTTGGGCTAGACTCTTGTTACACTTGAATTGGCTAGGTAAGGTTTCATATATATGCTCGACTGATATTCTGGTGGTACTGGTCATGGTGATGGCTTTCTTAGCACAGTCAATCAATCCCTTATGTTTGGACATCCAATCCATTCCTCGTACTACTTCCAAACCTTTAGTTCCGAGTACTATTAGATTAGCATAAAAATCTATGCCATGGATTCGGATAGGGACGGCTTTGCAAATTTGCCTAGCCTTGGTGGTTGATCCGGGAATTTGCAAAATCATAACATGCTTCAGTTTGGTTGGTTGAATTTTACTAGTGCAGGCAAATTCTTCGGTGACAAATGAATGCGATGCACCAGAGTCAAACAACACTCTTGCAAGTACTGAATTAACAGAAAACATACCCAGCACGACGTCTGGCACTTCCTGAGCTTCTTCAGCATGCATGAGAAAAAGACGGCCATTGCAGTTGAGTGAATTCCCTGGGGCAAATCTTCTTCCTGGCTGGACACGACGCTGCTGCTGAGCTGGGGCGTTGGCATTGGGGGCTGTAGCGTTCTTCTTGTTGGGGCATTCGTTAGAATAGTGGCCTTTATTTCCACAGTCATAACAGGTCACTTGTGACTTGTCCTTGGCTGCGACAGGCACAGCATTGCTTCCAGTCCTCGGGGCAGTGTTGGTGTTGGCGGTAACGTTGTTGGTGTTGAACTTGGGTTGGGCACAGGTGAAACTGCTAGAGTTGCCGGGGTTGTTGTGATTTCCTCCGGGTCCAGGGTTTCCACGGTTGGGGTAGGTCGGACGGGTCATAGGGGGTCTATTGGTTCTTGGGAAAATCACGGAGATGGGTTGGGGCGATACTTTGGGGTCCGATGGGTTCGGTTGATGCATCATGCGGCTTTGCGGTTCTCATTGTCTTGGTTGATCTTTCCTTCCATCCGGATAGCAAAGTCGACAAGGGCTTCAATATCGACAAAGGGATATTGACTAACACCGCCTGCATGTCGTCATGCACCATTCAGAATCTTTCTTTCTTCTTGGCTTCGTGTCTATCTCGTCCGGGCATACCTAGCTAATGACAAAAATTTATCACGGTATTCCACTACGGTCATCCTTCCTTGCTTTAGCTCTCGAACTCGTCTCTCATTCTCTTGATCAAACACGGTGGCACATGGGTTACGCTAAACTTGACCTTGAATTCCTCCTAGGTCATCATCGGCCTTCGGTCATTGCACAACACTTGTTCCACCATGCCTGCATCTCCGGCTAGATAATGGGTGGCAAACATGACTTTCTCGTTGGCTTCCACCGCGACTTCTAGGTTGTTTTCCATGGTTTGCAGCCAATCATCGCATCTAGGGTTTCTTCGACTTGGTGAAAACGGTGGGTTAGTATTCTGAAATTCTTGAGCTTAGATCCATGGTTGTCCTGATTTCCGTGGCCTTGGATGTTGTGGGCTAGCTGGGCTATTCGTTGCAGAGTGGCTAGGTTGGCTTGACGCTCTTTCACTTCAGCGAAGTCAACATTTGCAGGATCTGCAACATCGGGTCCGGGGCTGAACCACTTCCTCCACGTGGCATCTGAAGATTGATATAGATCATGAGAAAAGAGGGAAATTTCTAAGGTCTTGGGTCTTTGAAAAGTTTTAAATGTTTGACTCATATTTTTCTGGCAACTTGATTTTTCATTCATTCACTTCATAGCACACAGTACAACACACACCACAACAAAGAAAAACAGATGGTTTTAAGAACCATTCGAAATTACGATCTGATGGGACCGACTACTACTCACTACGCTGGTGCTCAGTGCTACTACTCCTCGGAGTCTATGGCTTCATCATCTTCAGCATCATCGATGAAGGCGAAATCAGCCTCATCGGTGAAGAAGTCCATGGCCTGATCCTCCGTAAAATCATCGTCATCGCTGAGATAAGAGTAAGGGTCTCCACGAAGATCCTCTCCGCATTCTCCCTTTCCTCCAACTGCATGTTTCTCTCTTGGATGGTCTCCTCCAGAGATGAGATGGCGAAAGACGGCAATAATGCGCCTTTTGTCGAGCCGACGGCGAGACTTGCGATCCTTTGCTAGCATGGCTATGGTGCGATCCTTCATCTTGATGATGGCGACTTATGGTTGCAATAGTCACGGGCGGTTGTCCAACTCCTCGGCGATCATACATCATGAAGCTAAGGTGGTCCAATTGAGTCTTCAGCTCGGGGTGGTATGGGGCTTCCGGTTGTCCATTTGCATCACGCCTTGGGAAAAACTCAAAGCGAGTACCCTTGATCCGATTGATGCTCTGCCTACCAGACGGAAAGAGCTTCTGCATTGCTCGCAAGTCCATCGAGCGATTGTTTTCCTCAAGGTAAACTGAATTCCCTCCGCATGGGAGGTTCAATCTTTCTCGAATACTTGCAACAATTAGCCACCGCAGATCTTCTCCTCCTTGATCATTGAGTGAGCTCCAAATAACTCAAAGTGACGCTCGGAAGTTCGAAGCTGATCCAGATCCCTCTCAAAGATAAGGTCTCCCCCATTCCCAAGTTGGTAAAACTTGCTGTACTTCACGTCCATCTATAAAAATAGAGGATGAGTAGATTAGCAAAGTGATCAAGTGTGTCAAAATTTTATGTATTTTGCAAGAGTTTTTGAGGAACATGAATTTTTATGAAAGAATCAAAGAGATAAGAATGATAATAAGTTTTTGTAAATATTTGTTTTCTTTGCTTTTGAAACTAAGTTTTTGATTCAAACGTCCAGTCTAACTAGGGTCTCCTATGGTCAGGATGGCTCTGATACCAACTTGTCAACACCCGGATTTTTCAATCCTAGATGCCTGTTATGCCATACATCGCAATCCTAGGATTACCATTTTCTTGCGACATACAGAATTGGATACCATAGTACATCATCCATTACAAACGATACATAAGTTCTTACACAAATAGGGATCTCATGATCGATTCTTAATACAACATCAAGTGGAATACGTAACAACGGTAGCGCGTAGGCAAAGCTCCATCTTCGGGTCACATAACGACTTGTGATGGGAGATGATCCTAGTTGTCGTAACCTTCCTGGGTTCCATCTTCCAGGTACTCCTCTTCATAGTCTGGCCATGGGAATAGCCAGGGAAAAAGCCATGAGTACTCTTTAAGTACTCGTGACGAGGTTTAATCTCGTCAATGCCCATTGTTATGGACTTGGGTTTTGGAGAAGATGGGGATGCTGGAGATCTTGGCACGGTTAACAGACAAGAAACCAGGGGACACGAGATTTACCCAGGTTCAGGCCCCCGGAGGGAAAATCCTACTCCTGCTTGTCTGCTCTTTGATTACGGCGGAACCGAAGATTACAGGGTGCGCAGATTCGATCTGGCGTGGATGCGTGTGCGAAAGTATGAGTCGAGGTGCCCTAGGACGTGCCCTCCTGGCCTTTATATAGACTTAGGCAGGTCCCGGGCGTAGTCCTAGTCGGTTACAAGTTCTAGGGTTTTACCCCTTGGAATTTCCTATCTCCTCTAGTCTTGCTCTCCAAGGATCCGAAGACGTCATGGGCCTTGGCCACCCGAAAATCTTCAAGGGCCAGCGTATGTCTGCCGTGGGCCTTCCTTGGGCTGAACTAGGTATGCTGAAGTTACGTACCCGTAAGGTATAACCATATCAGTAGCCCCCGAGGGATCAGTCGAATCGTAGATTCGGCTGAGGACTCTTCCATCCTTCGGGAGCAGCTATATGTTAATAGTATATGTGTGTAGGGATTGTTGATGCGTGTGCCTGACTCACCCGACGGATCAGGGTCAGTTAACTGTCTTAGGACGAAACAACACGATCTTCTTCAGGTTCGGGTCCCTTAACCCGAGCCTGGAACATATGCTGGCGTAATTCAACTCAGGCCGCGGAGGACTTATAGGAGTGGAATTCCAGTGATTTTAATTGGTGTACCCAACGCGTCCGTCGGGATTTTTCATCGTACCTGCTGGTACGGATTCATACTAGCAGAGCGCAGTCAGGTGCGTTGCCAGGCCATCAGATGATATCTGTAGGTCTTATCTTTGCGTCGCAGACGCAGCATCCGAACATTTATCACCTCGGAGGTGCTTCGGGTGGCCAAGGAGATTGTCGCTCACTCAGCGTTTTGTTGGGGCAGAGTTGCCAAAAAGTTTTTGCGTGCTGATCCGAAAGATCGCAGTCGAAGATTTCATAGGGTGCGCGACCGGCCTCCCTATGGGAGTAGCCCCAAGTGTCATTCGAGTCAGACTCGAACGGAGACTTTAGTTCAAGCATTGTTTCAATCATTAGGTCCATGAGGACTCAAAATTTTCGGATGCTTAAATCCATCCTCCTATGAGAGTAGCCCCGAGTCCGTAGTGGAGTCGTAGACTCGACGTGGGACTCGAGAAGTAATTTTGCCTTCATTTGTTCAGCCGGGTGCGGCCGCGCCCCGATATAGGAGTAGCCCAGTATTTAGTCGAATCGTAGATTCAAGTGAGTACTCTTAGCTGTGGAGCCGAAGTGGTGCTAGTATAGCGTTTGATGACGTCAGTGCTTACGATCGATGACCTCAAGCGTCTGCTACGCCAGAGATGACTTGACTGGATGAGGCGTGGGTCCCACTTGCTGACTTTGAATTGACCGGTCACGCACGACGTGGAGATGATTACAGCGTCTCCTCGATTTCCGCGCATAGTGGACGGCGTGGTAACGACGGTTTGTTTTGGTGTTGACACGTGTACGGCCAGATCTACCGTTGGCGTTAGGTCTTCTCGATGGACGGCCAGCGAGCGTCGTCTTCGCTGTTATAATCCTGGGTGAAATCGTGGTTTGTTTTTCACCGCACCAGTTCATCTGTTCACTGCCTCCTTATTCTTGAGCGATTCTTGCTGCGCGCTGAGCTTTCCTTCCACATTTCCTTCGTTCTGTCTGCGTTGTCATCGCAACCACCGCTGCAGCGCCATGGGGAAAACAAAGAAGTCCTCATCTGCGGTTGGGACCAGCGCCGTCGGAGGCAAGAAGAGCACCGCCGCTACTCGCGTCACCAATGGTGGCTGGCGGCGATCAGAGACGCGGGAGAGCGATATCCACAAACTGCGCGAGCGGAGCCTGATCCCGCAGGACACGACGGCCGTGAGACTCCCCGGCAATGAGGTAATCCCCCGTCCCCCATCTGGGTATCGGGTTATGTTTGTTGCCTTCATCTTGCGTGGGTTTTCGTATCCAGTCCATGACTTCCTTCGTGGACTGCTCTTTTTCTATGGGGTTCAACTCCATCATCTGTCTCCCAACTCCCTTCTTCCGGAAGCTTTATTCCGTGAAGAGGCAGTCTGGTTCGGATGGTGTGTATCCCATTGGGGGTTTCATCATCTCCCTCAGTCCCAATGTGCAATTCTTTTCCTTTTCCATGTCCGAATCTGTCCGATCTTGGAGGAAATGGTTTTACATCCGTGACTCCGTCTTGCCTGGGCAAGATTTTGGTCTCGTTCCCTTTGACCCCTCCCAATTGATTGAGAAGAAAAGATCCTGGAAAAACCAAATCTTAGACGGTGAGGTGGCGGAGATAGAGGCCTTGTACCGTCGGGTGGAGGATCTCCAACTGATTCCTGAGAAGGAGGTGAACGGTGTCGACATCATCCGGACGTTTCTTGAGCGTCGGGTGCAGCCTCTCCAAGCGAGGGCGCATCCAATGTTTCTTTACTCTGGGCGCCGTGATCCGACGAGGGTTTCGAGTGAGAAAATCTCCGAGGTGGAACTTGACAAGGCTCTTCGGGCGCTGTTGAAGTTCAAGGCCGACGAAGAAATCCCGGGGAAGTCGCAGACTCCTCCCTTTTCTTCGACGTTGGTCGTACCAAAGGTGTAGATTTGCGCATGTAGTGCTCCCCTTTTGTTTTTGTCGACTGTGTATTTGTTTCCTTTGTTTACTGACAAAGTTCCTTCTCATCTTGCAGATCTTCAAAGTGCCGGGCATGGCACCACCGATGCCCGAAAGGTATCCGAATGCCCCGGATAATGAAGTGGTGGACTCCGTGTCCGAGCTACCGTCAGCGCGATCTCTAGCGGAGGATGCCGACGAGTCGAGTGAGGACCATTCGCATAAGCGATCACGGAGCTCCAGCGAGTCTTCGGATGCCTCGACTCCTCCGACTCCCAGGAATTCGCTGGGCCTTGAGCGTCATGATGATGTTCATGGGGGTTCTTTCTCTCCCCTTCCTGCCATTCCTCGCGGCGAGTTGTTGCTCCGCCAAAGAAAGCGGAAGAAGGAAGAAAAGAAGGAGGAGAAGAAGGAAGAAAAGCAGGAGGAGAAGAGGGCCCGAAGGGCTTCTCCTATCTTCGACCTGAGCGCATTGGGCTCGTAAGTTTTCTTGTTGTACTGTTACCCTTTTTCCTTGATGGTGTTTGCACCTGTGTTGATTGTCTTCGTATGCAGGCAATCCTCCGACGGCTCTAGTGATGGTGGGCAGGAGATGATGGGGGAGTCGAACATTGCGTCGCCTCCTCCTCAGACGGTGGCGACTTCGGGAGACGTTGCGCCAGCTCCTCCTGTGCAGGAGAGGCAGGTGGTTGCGCCCCAGAATTTCGCAGGCGGGCCTGCGGGTTCGCCTTCGGACCACGTAAGTTCTTCTGCTTGATGTTATGGGGGGAGCCCCCGAGTGTCTTCGTGTGCTGATGTTGTTTTTGTTTCCTTGTGTTGGGCGTAGCCCCCAAGTCCTGTTCTTACTGCTATTGCCTGTTGCTGCAGCCTTTTGTCCAAGAGGCCAAGCGACTGGTGGAGGAACGCCTGACGCTGGAGGCGAAACTGCGGCAGCTTCAAGGTATTCGTCTGCCTTGCAGTACTTCTCTTGCTTATCCTGGTCCTGTTCTTTGACACTTGCTTGTTGTAAATGCAGAGGAGCATAACGACTCTCTTCGTGAGGTCGATGCTCTGAAGAAGAGCCTTGTGATCGTAGGCGAAGGCAGTCGCGAGGGCGCCTTTGAGCTGGAGCGACGGCCGAAGAAAAAGAGCGTCTGCAGCAGGAGGCCGCAGATCGTGAGGAGCAGCTGGCCACCGTTGCGGCTGCTCGTGAAAGAGGGGTGGCGGATAAGCTCATGGCTGCTGCCAAGGCTCTTTCGGGTGAGTACAAGCTTTTGGACTTGTTTTCTGGATCTTCTTCTATGCTGCATTTCTTCATATTTTTCTTCTTTTTTGTCTCAGATGCCGCAGGCATCGAGTTCGACCGTGGTGCTCTGGAGCACGGGAGTGCTCTAGATGATGCCACTGTAGCGGTCGAAGACCGCTGCAGCACCGTCGTCAACTCCCTTGCCAAGGCGAAAGAGGTCCTTGGTCGCTTCTACCAGGAGCTCTTCCCGAAGGGCGCATCCCTTGAAGATGTGGATGCCCTGGCAAAGGCTCTATCGAGCGGCGCTGCGGTATAAGCGCAGAAGAAGGGCCGGCGTCCGTCGGGCTGGCGATGGCCATGGCGGTCAGCGGGCTGGACCTGCAGATCACTTCTCGAGATGCCGACTGCGGATGGATCCGAGGTAGCCTCACGCCTACTCCGCTCACTGCAGACGATATGGGCCCAAGCTCATTTACTTGTCGAGTACGCATTATGGCGGCGAGGCCAAAGCTAAGCGATCGGTTCTAAGGCGACTCGATGTCCGCACCTTAGGCATAGTAGGCGTAGGGTAGTAGTCTTCTTTTGTTGTAAATATCTTTTGTAGTACCATCCTTGTGCCCGTGGTAACCTTATATTTAATGAATTCCTCAGGTTGTGCTCTATCCTTGGCTGAATGTCATGTGCCTTCTTTTTACTGCTATAGGTTCCTTGGTCTTGACCAGTTGACACTTCATCCGAAAGGCCCTTGCGAGCATCATTGGATGATTCCTCGCTCGCTTTTCGAGATCGCGCGCTTGGAGAGGATTTGCTCGTTACTGGCGGTCGCGGCGTTTGGAAATCCAAGGCAGATCGTGGTGCAGCCAGAGAAGAGTATTTGATGGCGGAGCTGGGTCGGCTGTCCAAGCAGCTGCAATGTAAGTTGATCCTTCTTTCGGGCTGTAGCTCAGTTCTTCGGGTGAGCCAGTTGGCCTTACTCTTGTTTTGTGCGGTTGTCGCAGGTGCCAATCTTGCTCCGAGGGAAGAAAAGGAGCGTATTGCTGTTCGAGTCAATTGCTTGACTCAACAGGACATGGAGGCCGGCGGCTTCTTCTGGATGGATCGTGATCGCGCCATGGTTCTAGCGACGGTGCAGGATCGTGTCTACCAGGTTTCGCGGGTGCTCCGCCAGGTGCAGACATCACTTTCCTCGATGATGCACGTCATGTTTCCGTTGGATGCCGTGCCAACGACCCTTGCGGTCTTGGCGAAGTTTGGTGCGGCAATGTCAAGGAGCTGGTGCGGCAGCAGCTCGTCGCAGGGGTGAAGGCTGCCTTGTCTCTTGTGAAGGTGCACCGCCCTGACGTAGATTTGGCTGCTGTGGCGACTGGGCCACCTCCTCGACCAGATGGTGGTGAGTGGGATATGCGTCCGTATTATGCGGCTGTAAGGCAGTATGCCGAACAAATTCTAGATTTGTTTGAGCAGCGTGCTCAGGTTATTCTTCAGAATAGGTAGGACCTGAAAATAAACAGATAGATATAAAATTTGTATATTGCGGCTGGGCGTTTATGTGCCCTTTGTTGTAAAGGTTTGCTTGTTTGTGAGCACGCAGTGCTTTGATTGAGTACGTGCCCTTTTCGTTTGCCTGACGTGGTCAGCTACTCAGGTGTACACGCTTTGTCCTTAGTCGATGAAATCGTGAGGTGGGGGGAGCCCCCGAGTGCGTTTGTAGCATGTAGTAAAGTTGCAGAAAAATAATCAACCGAAGGTTGGGGCGAGACACTTAGCTTTATTTATATCGTAATGGAGGAGGTACAGGGTTCGACTGAGTAGCCTTGGCTGAAAGCCTTATTGAAAGTAAAAGGGGTAGGTTGCTACGTGTAGAATCGTCGCAGGTGCGAGATGTTCCATGGGTTGGAGTATGCGACTCCAGACTCCACGTGCTTGAGGCGATAAGCGCCACCTGGGATGACTTCGGTGATGACATAGGGTCCTTCCCATGGTGACTCGAATTTATTCGGTCGCTTTTGCTTGAGTCGTAAGACGAGGTCTCCTTCGACGAAGGACCTTGGGCGCAGCCGGCGGCTGTGGTAGTTGCGAGACTTCTTTGGTACATCACGATCTAGCTCTTGCTATATCACGTGCCGTCGATCGTCGACGGCATCTTCGAGTCAGCGTGGACTCGGCCATTTATGTGACGACTCGTGGAGCTCGGTGGCGCATTGCCGGTGGTATACAGCCTCAACTCCGTGCACCATGAAGAGCGGTGTGTGGCGGTGGAGCTGTTTGGCGTGGTCGTAAGCTCCACAGGGTGACGGTAGCTCTTCGTCCGATTTCCAGCTTTGTGCTCGAGTGAGCTCATGAGGCTTCTTGATGTCGGCGCCGATTAGGCGCTGGCCTTTTCCACTTGCCCGTTTGTTTGCGGGTGTGCCACCGAGGCATACGTGATATTGATCCCGAGGCCTTGGAAGTCCCGAATTCTTCGGAGATGAAATTCGATCCGTTGTCGGTGATGATGCTGTGCGGTACGCCAAACCTGTAGACAATGGATTCGAAGAACTTGACGGCGGTTTTTCCCTTCTGGTTGGTGACTGGCATGGCTTCGATCCACTTGGTGAATTTGTTGACTGCGACCAGGAGGAAGACGTGTCCTCCCTTCGAGGACTTTGGCAGTTTGCCGATCATGTCGAGGCCCCATTGGGCAAAAGGCCAGGCTATTGGTATGGGTCGAAGTTCGGACCCGGGTGCGTGCGGTTTGTCGGCGAACCGTTGGCACCCGTTGCATCTTCGGACGATGTCCTTCGCGTCGCTCATGGCCGTTGGCCAGTAGAATCCTGCTCGCAGAGCTTTGGCGACGAGGGAGCGGCTACCAGCGTGGTGGCCGCAGATGCCCTCGTGAATATCTTGGAGTATGGCCTTGCCGTCGTTGATGGTGACACACCGTTGTAGTACGCCCGTAATGCCGCGTTTGTACAATTCGCCGTTGATGATGGTGAAGGCTTTTGACCGACGAGATACGCGCCGGGCATCTGTCGGGCTGTCTGGCAATTTTCCATTTATCAGGAACTGGAGGTATGGACGTGTCCAAGTTTCTTCGACTGCCATGACCTGCATCAGGTTGACCATGGCAACTTCGGTATCCAACTTTTCGGGTCCTTCATGACCTTCGGGTAGCGTAGTCCCCGAGTATTCTGCCTCTTCGGGTGATCCCTTGGGGAATTTCCGCTTGATGGATGGCACGCAGATTTGTTCGAGGAACACACCTGGTGGTACCTTTGCACAAGTGGAGCCAATGTTGGCGAGTCTATCGGCCTCTTCGTTGCTCTCTTTGCCAACGTGCCAAAGTTCGCAGCCGTCGAATTCTCCTTCGAGTGCGCTGTATAGCGCGCGGTACGCGATCATGTTTTCGGCGTGTGCGTCGCACTCATTCATCGTCTGCTGTACGACAAGGTTGGAGTCACCGTAGATGACCAGGCGCGTTGCGCCACATATTTTTGCCATCTTCATGCCATGGATGAGGGCTTCGTATTCGGCCTCGTTGTTGGAGGCTCTGAATTTCATCCGAAGGACGTACTTCATCTTGTCACCTTGCGGGGAGGTCAGTATGACTCCTGCCCCTGCTCCGGCTTCGCGTTTGGAGCCGTCAAAATGCATTGTCCAGGACTGCGACATGTCTGGGGTGTCAGGCAGCTCCATCCGGTGCACCAGAAGTCCGAAGGACTTGAGATTTGATTGCGTCGCTCGTAGATGATGTCCAGGTGATAGTTCAATGCCCCACGTACAGGGCCGGCCCCGTGGACTCGGGTTATTCAGGATGCTTTGTGGGGTGCCTCGCTGACGACCATCACCGATGCTCCACGGAAGTAGTGGCTCACCGCCGAGCCGTCATGAACACGCCAGTAGCAACTTCGTAGTGCGGGTACCGCTGTTTTGTTGGAGTGAGTACCTCGCTGAGGTAGTAAATTGGGCGTTGTACCCCGTGGGTCTTGCCTTCTTCGGGTCGTTCGACCACGAGTCTTATCGACCACTGTGCGTGGCTGCTATGTCTGCGATGAGGGCTCGCGCTCTTTTGGTGTGACCAAAATGGGCGAGGTGGAGAGGAGCCGCTTGAGGCTTTCGAATGCGTCGTTGGCTTCTGGTGTCCACTCGAACTTGTCTGCCTTGCGCAACAGCTGGTAAAATGGTAGGGACTTCTCGCCCATGCGGCTGATGAACCTGCTTAGTGCCGCTACTCGCCTCCGAGCTCTTTGAAACGCCCTTGAGGTTTTCGGCTTCTCCATTGTCATGATGGCTTTGATTTTCTTCGGTTCGCGATCCCTCGTTGAGAGATGAAGTACCAGCGGTGACCGAGGGACGAAGGCGCACTTTTCTGGATTGAGCTTGATCCTGTAGCGATCAAGGTTGTCGAACGTCTCGCGGAGATCGTCGATAAGTGTTCTTGCCTCCTTGGTTTTTATGACTATGTCGTCGACATAGACTTGGACGTTGCGACCGATCTGGTCCTTGAGGCAGGCCTGCATGCATCGCTGGTACGTGGCACCCGCGTTCTTTAGCCCGAAGGGCATTGTGTTGTAGCAGAATACTCCGAACGGTGTGATGAACGCCGTCTTCTCTTGATCTTCGACCTTGAGTCGAATCTGGTTATAGCCTGAGTAGGCGTCGAGGAAGGAGAGCTTCTCACAACCTGCAGTCGAATCGATGATCTGGTCGATCCGAGGAAGAGGGAAGTGGTCCTTTGGGCAGTGTTTATTTAGTGACGTGAAGTCCACGCATCCGAGGATGTCCGTGTCCTTCTTCGGGACCATCACCGTATTTGCCACCACTCGCTTTCCTTGATTTCCCGGATGAAGTCTGCTGCGAGTAATGTTGATCTCCTTGCCGATAGCTTCGTGGCTCCGGCGTCTTGGATAGACCGCTTGGCCCGGCAGTGTGCAGGAAGACATTGAGTGCGTGCTCGGCGAATTCCCTGGGAACTCCTGGCATGTCCACAGGACACCAGGCGAATATTTCCCAGCGCTCACGGAGGAATTCGACGAGCGCGCCTTCCTATGCTGTGCTGAGGTCGTTGGCGATCAGCGCCGTCTTGGAGGTGTCTGTCGGATGGACCTGCACTTTCTTGGTGTTGATGGTAGAGTCGAAGGACATGTCGGGTGCGTTCTGCCTTGTGACTGGGGGTAGCCCATTGTCCGTCACCTCGCAGAGCCTTACGAGCTCGTCTTGCATGCCGAAGGACTGGGAGATTTTGTTGAAATCCCTGTCGCACTGGTCCGATCGGGTGAAGCTTCCGTGGATTGTGATGACGCCCCTTGGTCCTGGCATCTTGAGTAGTAGGTATGCGTAGTGTGGGACGGCCAGGAACCTTGCGAATTCTACACGTCCCAGGATGGCATGGTATTGCGACGGCCAGTCCACCACTTCGAATTCTAGGCGCTCCTGCCGAAAGTTGTCTGGCTTCCCGAAGATGACGTCGAGCCCTATTTTGCCCAGGGGGAAGATGCCCTTCCCTGGGACAATGCCGTGGAACGTTGTGTCTGATTGTTCCAGGCTGCATTGCGAGATCCGCATAGCCTCTAGAGTGCTTGCGAACATTAGGTTGATGCCGCTGCCGCCGTCCATGAAGACGCGACTCATCTTGAAGCCTCCGATCTGCGCCTCGACTGTGGCAGCATGACCTGGGCGAGGATCTGGCAAGGGTGATCCGCGCGAGTGAATGTGATGCGGACTCGATCCGCCGAGGTACTCGAGGATTGCGGCGGAGTTGCCACGGCCAAGTTGATTTGTCGGGTGATTTTCTTCGCACTGTTTGTTGGGCGTCCTTCGGATCATGTTTAGTGCTCCTTTGGTGGGGATATGGGACCCGATGTTGTTTCTTGTTGTGCGATTGGTTGGTTTTGGCCTCCAATAGGCGGCGGAGGAGCTCGTGTGCTATTTCACCGTGCGGTGCGTTTCGAACGCATGAATTGGAGCTTGTTGCCTCATCGCATCATGCCTTGCTGAGTTTACGGAACTCGCAGTCCTTGAGCATGTGGCTGGCTTTCTTTTGCCATCCTGTTTGTCGATGTAGAAGTGGATGGTGCATGGACCCGAAAGTTTGTCGAATCTGAGGGTCCGTTGTCGCGTCGCGCGTTGCACGCATCGCGTTGGTCGTCGCTGTCGGAAGTTTCCGCTGCGGTATCCGCTTATGTTGCGGTTGTCATTACGGCGGTTGGCGTAGCCCGCCGCGACCATGTCGGGTCCGTCGCGGTCCTCGTAGACGCGCGATCTCCTCTTGCTGCAGCGTTCGCGTCTTCGGCCGTAGTCGTCCTCTTCATCTGATTGCGGTCGGATGCAATCGCCGCGTCCCAACTGTTGGCGATTTCCATGAGGTGGTCAGTGTCTTGGGCATTACGCCCAAGTTCCTCCTTGAAGTCTTGGCGCTTGACACGTCCCTGAAGGCGTCGATGGCCTCTCTTCGGAGATGTGTCTGCGAGTTTTTGGTCGAGACCGGCGTATGTCTGAGCGAATAGATTCACCGTTCTTTGAGTGCAGGCTCGCAATTCTTCGATTGAGGCGGGCCTCTTGCTGGTGCCTTTGAAGTTTCGGATGAAGCTGGCGAGCTCCTCCCGCCGGATGGATCGATGATAGGCCGCTAAGCCCGGACCGCGCTGTAGGCTGCAATGTAGGCATTGCATGGCGGTTTCTTTGTTGCCTCCATGAAGCTTGACGGATGACAGATGGGCACTAAGCTAGGATTTTGGATCTTGCGTTCCGTTGAACTTCGGAGTATCCGAAGGAAGCTTGAAGTTGCGTGGCATCTGTTCGAGACGGTCTCTTGAAGCATCGGGCTCCAGAGTTCTCCTTCGTCTTCATCCATCTCGATTGACGAGCATGCGCATTGCACGTGCTTTGTCGATCTTGCAATGTAAGCTTGTCTCGGCGTCGTAGTCGCGTTTGTGGCGGTTGGAGCTCTTCTTTCTTCGAGGAAGATCGTGCTCCTCTTCCTCTTCGGATGAGGTGTGGGGCTCGGTCGCGCTGGCGGAGCTTTCTTCTTGGCTCGCAGAGGCGTCTTCGTGAGCGCAGCTCGATTAGTCCTAGTCCGGTGAGTGCGGACTTATGCATGGCCCTTTTGGATCCCCTCCGGAGGTGGGTGAGCCGCGAGATCTGTGATGGCTGCCATGATCGCGGCTTGTGGCGTCTTCGGGATGATGTTGCCGTCAGCGTCCATATCCATGAACAATGTATGGAGAGTTAGGGTCACGTCACGCCGCTCCTTGGGGTCCATGTTTTCCACCCGCGAGCGGTGCTTGTTTCCCTGATTTCTGTTTGTGCTAGAGCCGGGTTCCATGGCGAGCGCAGCTCATCGCCAAGCGGACTCGAGGGCTGCTTGCTTGCGTTGTCGGCGTCTTCTGCATCTCGACTTGTTTCTTGTGCTCCTCGATGAGGAGGTAGTGGTATGCCTCGGCGATCACGTGGGAGTCCAGGTAGGACTATTTCGCCATGACGGCAAGGCGTGCTTCGACCCATCCTTCTTTGCTAAGTCGGATGAGGTGGCCGTTTTCACCGTTATCGCCGTTTCCACCGTTCGCCGTTTACATCTGCGGGTTGGGGTTGGCGGCGGGTTAGGCGTTCCTCGTCGGTTTGGATGACTGCGGCGCCTGAGATAGCGCTGCAGATTGGTTATTTCTGCCGCAGCTTCGGATCCGGAACCGTGGTCCCTTCATCCGAAGGTGGATCGCCAGATCGGATTGCAGGCTGCCGCTGTAGAACTCATCTGTTGATGGTGACGCGTAGCACGGGTGTGGAGTCCACAAGCGGGCCTGATTGACGGCACGGGCACCCTTCAGGGAGGCGGAGGTGCGGTTTGTCCCACCGGAAGCGAAACTCCGAGCAAGATTTCGAGTCCGTCGCCACGGGCTCGAAATCCTTCATGGTGGCCCGAGTGGGCGGTGAAGTCGAAGCGCAAGAGGAGGTGATTCTCCGTCGCCATGAGTTGTAGATCCATCGGTCGGAACCGTCGACCGCTGATCAGCCCAATTCCACAGACGCGCCAATTGACGAGGTTTAATCTCGTCAATGCCCATTGTTATGGACTTAGGTTTTGGAGAAGATGGGGATCTTGGAGATCGTGGCAGTTAACGGACAAGCAACCGGGGACACGAGATTTACCTGTGTTCGGCCCCGGAGGTAAAACCCTACTCCTGCTTGTCTGCTCTTTGATTACGGCGGAACCGAAGATTACAGGGTGCGCAGATTCGATCTGGCGTGGATGCGTGTGCAAAAGTATGAGTCGAGGTGCCCTAGGACGTGCCCTCCTGGCCTTTATATAGACTTAGGCAGGTCCCGGGCGTAGTCCTAGTCGGTTACAAGTTCTAGGGTTTTACCCCTTTGAATTTCCTATCTCCTCTAGTCTTGCTCTCCAAGGATCCGAAGACGTCATGGGCCTTGGCCACCCGAAAATCTTCATGGGCCAGCGTATGTCTGTCGTGGGCCTTCCTTGGGCTGGACTAGGTATGCTGAAGTTACGTACCCGTAAGGTATAACCATGTCAACTCGCAAACTAATACTAATAGGTAAAGGGGTTTTTGGATAATAGGACACTAGGCTCTAGGGTTGTTTTGCAAAATCCAGATTTATCTCTACTAAGCTCCAAAGCTAGTCACAATTTTATAAATCCTAAGCGGGAACTTGTATTTCATATCACAACTCTGTTGTGGTCAAGTCAAAGTCTCAATTCATGTCACAGGTCATTTTGAAAAGTCGGGGACAGTATGGCCACTCCAAGTCCATAACCGTGGACGGCTATTCGAATAGTTTGACACTCTGCAGATTGTACACTTTCACCGCAACATTCGATACATCCGTCAGGAACAAATCCTGAATTCACCATACTCGATGCGGATAATCAATCCTAACCTTTCGATTACGCCCTAGTATAAGCACCTCTCCTGTGAGTTTGGCCTCCCAACCATGACCAACTGTCATCTTAGGTACTGCATAGGTGGACAATCTTCACAAGGTAGCCTCAGCTCAGACCTTGGCCGTGAGGGAACTAATACTAAGGAATATAAGTTTCCAGTCAAGCCCTACCCAATATTCGGGTATTGTGGTTGTACGATAAAATTGGAATGGTATCGCATCCAGACAACCATCAGTTTTATAAAGGGCTAAGGCTCATGCCTCAACATTTTTATCACCAAAATTCTCAAGTGTTTGGAAACACATGTCCAAAACATTTCAATAGAATGATCCATCATTCCAAGGTTTTCATAACCATTTGCCACCAAGTATTCCCATCTAAATTTGATCAAGTTTTATGCTTAGCACTAGCATCTACAGGTGGGGGTAGTAATGATGAGGGGTGGTAACTAGTGGAGTTTCAACTAAGTACAACCTTATGTCTCAGGCTGATGTCAAGGTTTCTAACTTAGGTCAAATTTTATGCTCTTTATGCAACCTTCAGCATATTTCCAGTATCTACCAGTCACTTAAGTAAACTCTAAGTAAGCTTTGATAAAGAAATAAAGTAAGAAGCTTGCACACAAAACTAGGATTGGTTTATAAAATGGGTATGATCACATATGCTTAAGGCATAGTAACAAGTAGGGGTTTGTTGCATCAGTAGGGTATCCTGCAAGTGTTAGCTTGCATCAATGTCAATATAATCTTGCCTTGTGCAGAGCAGTGGTTGAAGTTCTCTTCGGCTTCTTCTTCGTAGTATCCTCCTTCATCCTCGTATCCTTGGTCGGTACTAGCGTCTATGAATAAATACGAGGTACACAATCACCAAACAATACTTAACTACTTGCAATCATCACACACAAGGGTCCTATGGATGATCTAGCATCATCCCTAACATTACAAGGTTAAGGCTTGGTTTAAATCTTTTTATCTTTAGAAAAGTAAACTACTCATTGAAAAACTACTTAAGATTTAATATTCTCCAAACTCAACATGGGATCATGTTGACACATGTCATCACCACATATTGTAGTCCATGGGAATGTGATTTAAAGTGGTGTCACAATTTAATAAGGTTTTACCCTTTTATTTTAATTAATTAAAGTGGCTAGAAATGCTTATGTAGCATTCTTTTATTACTTGAACATTATTTCTGCAAGTAAACCTATATATTTTTATATATTCTGAAAGGTATGGTTAAATGTGATTTTTGAGAGTTGGAATCAACTCAAAAGCTGTTATGGTTTAAATTTGAAAAATGTTTGAATGCAGAAAAGCTTCTGCCTTGTTATTTTTACCATGGGTGATCTATAGATCCAAATGACTTGAATCCAATGGGCTTGGATTCATCATTCACAGACCTTTCCAACAAAATTGGTTTCATTCAATTTGGTGCACTGAATCGATCTGGGTTGATTTTTGAAGTTGGGTACAGAAGTGTGTTTGAATTGAAATAGAAAAGGTTTAATTTGAATAACTGGCGCGCTGAAAAATTCGGGCCGGCCTGCTAAGCCTTGATGCTCGGTGGGCTGCTTAAGTGGGTGTCCCCACTCGGTGATATGGGGCTGGCGGCGGTATGGGGGCGTGGATCGTTCGATCTAGTTCTAATCTAACGGTGGGAGTCATCGTCGACGAGACAACTCCGGCGAGAACGAAACCTAGAGCGGCCATGAGGGTTCTTTGAGGGGCTCACCGGTCTTGGCGAGGGTCGGCGAGGCGGCGACAAAGTCGACGCGGCGAACTCGGGGTCATGGCGGCTCTGGGCGGCTCCAATCGCTGGCTCCCTTCTTCTCCGGTAGCGGCAGGCTCCAGTGAAATTCCGGCGAGGTGGTGCTCGCCTTGCTCTCAGAATGGTGTGGCACGATCAGTGAGGAGAGGGGAGTGATATGGTGTGAATAAATCGTGCGGGGTTGGCCTCTATTTATAGTCGAGCGAGGGGACCGTCGGGGCGCACGGTGAGCTCGTCGGGGGCGAGGTTACAGGCGGCTAAAGGCATGGACAAGGGTAGGGGACGGTGCGGTGTCTCCTGGCGATGCTCAACGACATGGTCTCGAGGCATGGGGCGGTGTGGTTTGGTGCAGAACGGTGCTCACTGTAGCGGCGCGTCTTCGACGGCGGTGGCTATGCGGCACGCTGCAAACGGGATGTCTGGCGGTCTCTGGGTGGTGGGGATTGTGTATGCACGCGGCGAGGCGGCGATGCATGGTGATGGTCGAGGTGGCGCTCGCGACGCTCGGCATGGTCTGCACGGCTTGCGCGTGGTCGTGGCTTGGCAACGCTTCATGGCTGGGACAATGAGTGGCGATGGACGGTGGGATGCCTCCCAGACATGCTGGCTAGGCTTGCTGTTGCTTCTAGCTTGCTGTCGACTATGGGGTGGCAAGGTTGGCTTCAGCTGTTCACCATTGATGACAATGGCAAGCTCACAGTGGTGCTAGTGCCTAGCTAATCTTCCTAGATGATCTACTGAGTTGTGTGTGAGCTAAATGGGGAACCAGTTAGGCAAGAATCACTGCTCACAATAGTGTTTGATGTTTGTTTGATTTATGTCTGCAACCTGTTTGATGAAATGGCCGCATGAAATCAAGTTTTGAATTTTGAAATGATTTTTGGTGGGTTTGCTAGATTGGTGCTGGTGAGTCTGCAGATGCTTGGGTATTGAAAATTGAGCTTGTTTGAGTAGTTTTTGAAAAAGTGGGATCTTCCCATATGATAAAGATTCAATTTTGAATTGTCATTTAAACTATGCATTTGAAAGTTTCTGGATGATCACAAAGTGGGCCTTGATACCATGTTATGAGTACATTCAAGGGGTGCAAAGATCCAGAAAAGTTTCTGTTAGGTTCTGAAAGTTCGAGACAACCAAAGTAGGCATGGGAGTTAAATTGGCCAAAATGACCATTCATTTCATATATGTGTTTTGATTTACTTGTCTTTAGGAAAAGTGTGGGAAATGTTTTAGATGATGTTTATTTCACCTAAGAAACATTTTACAAGCAATGGAACAAACAAACCAGGTGGTTTTAAAAGAATTCAAAATCCATGCATACACCTATGCATGCATTCATGATTTCATTTAGAAAAGTTTTTGTTAACCCTAATTTTGATGATTAGAATTTGATGATCCAAGCTTAGTATTTTTGGGATGTTACACTTCCATGTCCTGCTGAGTCAAACAATTGACCCGAACAGCAACACTCCACTTCTCCTCCCTTGGAGCAAGGTTAGCACCTGCAATACTTGCACAAAAGTAAGATGCAATGCCAGCAGGCGCATCCGAAGAAAAGGAAAACAGCTCGAAAAACTTACACTGAAGTTGCTCGGATAATCGAAGCAACTCCGCCATCAATTACTCCTCTCTGGCAGCACCGCGATCCGCCTTGGACTTCCAAACGTCGGCATGACCACACACCCCAAGCAACTCTTTCTCGAGACTACGAACACGGTCTCGAAGAAATGCAAGCTGCAACGAATCATCCAAGGATGGCCGCAGCCGCGCTGCAGGCGAGGTGTCAACGGGATCAGCACCCGGAGGACCCTAGATCAACAGAAAGGCAAAGACATGAACATGCAGACGAAGGAGCACATAACTCAACAAATTCATTAAGTTCATCAAAAGCCACTACGTGGCACAAGGATTTGTTCATCAAAATAATTACAACAAAAGAGACTACAACTATCCTATAGCTACAGCGCCTAAGACGCGGCACCCTGAGTAGCCTCGGAGCCGGATTGCCTCTCCTTGGCTTCCCCCTGCTGCCGTAGCGCGCACTCGGTCAGCAGATCGATCAGCTTCGGCCCATAACGCTTACAGCGAGCAGAATAGCTAGCGAATGCTACCTCGGATCCATCAGCAGTCGTCGGCATCCGGGAAGTGACCTAGGGAAGGTCCAGCTCCGCTCCAGCCGCCAAAGCCATCGCCAGCCCGACGGATGCGCCGATGCCCTTACGCTGCGCTTATGCGCGCGGGTGCCGGTGACAATGCCTCCGCCAGAGCGTCAACATCATCAAGGGCCACGCCCTTGGGGACAAGCTCCTTGTAGAAGCGCCCAAGGAACTCCTTGGACTTGGCGAGCGAGATGATGACGGTGCTGCATCGATCTTCGACCGATGCATTAGCATCATCCAGAGCACTCCCGTGCTCCAGAGCACCGCGGTCAAACTCGATGCCTACGGCATCTGAGACAATAAAGACGAGGAAAGAACAAAAGCACCGAAGAAGAAAGACAAGAAAACCAAAAAAGACGAAGGTGAAGATACTCACCCGAAATAGCCTTGGCAGCCGCCATAAGCTTGCCAGCCACTTCTCTTTCACGTGCAGTCGCAGCAGTAGCAAGCTGCTCCTCGCGGTCCGTGGCCTCCCGCTGCAGGCGCTCCTTAGCCTCGGCCGCTGTGGCCAGCTCCAGCTCGAGGCGCTCCTTCGCACCAATGGCGACCTTGGCCTTCTTCTCTGCTTGACCGAGGCTCTTTTTGAGAGCATCAATCTCACGAAGGGAGGTGTTGTGCTCCTCTGCATTCAAAAAATACAAGCGTCAGATAATAGGACAAGAATACACAAAGAAGCAAACATCAAGGCATAACATGACCTTGAAGCTGTTTGAGGCTGGCCTCCAGCACCAGGTGCTGCTGCACCAGTCATTTGGCATCCTGCACAAAAGTCTGCAGGAAACAGACCTACTAGTCAAGAGAAGGACTTGGAGGCTACGCCCAAAATAAAGAGCAGAAACAAATTACACACACGAAAGGCTCCCCCCGAGACTCGAAAAAAGAACACGCAACAAAAACTCCATTACAGGGCCGGGGCTTCCCCGTGGCGAGGCGAACTACTCACATGATCCGATGGCGGCGCCAAGGTCCGCTAGCAAAATTCCGAGTGACCACTGAACCTCCTGCGGAGGAGGGTTTAGAGCAGCGCCCTCAGAGGTAGCCACCGTCTGAGGAGGAGGAGGAGACGCGACTTTCGACTCCCCCATCATCTCCCGAGCACCATCACTAGAGGAGTCGTTGGAAGAGTGCCTGCACACGGACAAATTTGTACAAGTACAAAGTAAACAGGCAACGAAAAGCAATGCAGAACAAAGGAAACTTACGAGCTTCTCCTCTTTCTTCTCTTTCTTCTTCTCTTCCTTCTTTTCTTACTTCTACCGCTTCGCCGGCGGGTGCGGCGCTACAGCCCGCACGGGAACGGCAGGAATCGGAGTGGAAGAGCCTCCATGCCCATTACTGTGACGTTCAAGACACAGTGGGTTCCTAGGAGTCGAAGGACTCGAGGCGTCCAAAGACTCGCTGGAGCTCCGTGATCGTTTGCGACTGTGGTCCTCGCTCGACTCATTGGCCTCTTCAGCCGGATACCGCGCCGACGGCAGCTCGGACATGGAATCCACCACATCATTATCCGGAGCATCCGGAAATACTTTGGATAATGGAGGCGACATACCCGGCACTTCGAAGCTCTGCACAAGAGAAGAACAATTTGTTAGCAAACAAACGCAAATACAATGCAGTCGAAAATAGCGCTACGCGCATGGATCTACACCTGTGGAACAGGAAGCGCAGAAGAAAACGGAGGAGTCAGCGACTTCCCCGGGATATCCTCTCCAGCCTTAAACTTCAGCAGCGAACGAAGGGCCCTGTCGAGGTCTCCCTGGGAGAATTTCTCAGTCGACACCCTCGTTGGATCACGACGGCCAGCATAAAGGAACATCGGGTGCGCCCTAGCCTGGAGTGGCTGCACCCTACGCTCAAGGAAAGTGCGGATGATATCCACACCATTCACTTCCTTCTCCGGAATCAACTGGAGATCCTCCACTCGACGATAGAGAGCCTCTATCTCCGCCAACTCGCCATCCAAGATCTGGTTTTTCCAGGACCTTTTCGGCTCGATCTTTTGGGAGGGGTCGAAAGGAACAAGACCAAAATCCTGCCCAGGCACTACGGAGTCGCGGATAGAAAACCATCGCCTCCGCCAGTACTGGAGAGATTCAGACATGGAAAAAGAAAAGAAAAGCAGATTGGGTTTGAGGGAGATGATGCAACCCCCAATGGGATAAACACCATCCGAACCGGATTGCCTCTTCACAGAATAGAGTTTCCGGAAGAGGCCAAAGTGCGGCTCAATACCGAGCCAGCACTCGTAGAAAGTGATAAAACAAGCAACGTGAAGAAGAGAATTGGGGGAAAGATGGTGCAATTGGACACCGTACAGAAAAAGCAGTCCACGAAGGAAGTCGTGGACTGGGAAGGAAAATTCGCGAATGACAAAGGCGAGGAACATAACCCGAAACCAGTGGGACGGGGATTACCTCGTTGCTGGAGTTTGACCTCCTATCCCGGGACCAAGCCCCGCTCACGAAGCTTGCGGAGATCACTCTCCCGCGTATCCAATCGCCGCCAGCCACCGTCGGTGACACGGGTAGCGGCGACACTCTTCTTCCCTCCAGCAGCGCTGGTACCAACCGTAGAAGAAGACTTCTTCGGCTTTCCCATCGCGGTAAGGCGGCGCCGGCGGCGAGAGCGCAAGATGGAAGAAGGAAATGTGGAAGGATATTCTAGCGCGCAGCAAGAAGTCTCAGAGAACAAGGAAGCAGTGAAACGAGAATAGCTGCGGTGAAAACAAACTAAAGTTTTCCCCAATGATTATAAAGACGAAGACGATGCACGACAGCCGTCCATCGAGAATACCTAACGCCAACGGCAGGACTGGCCATACACGTGTCAGCATCACAACGAACCGTCGCTAACACGCCGTCCACTACGCACGTAAATCGAGGCAACACCGTAATTATCTCCACGCCGCGCATGACCGGTCAATTCAAGGCCAGACAGTGGGACTCATGTTCGTCCAGTCAAGTCATCTCTGGCGCAGCAGACGCTTGAGGTCATCAATCGTCAGCACCGACGTCATCAAAAGCTACACTAATGCACTACAATTTCTTGACAAAGCTAAGAGTACTCACTCGAATCTACGATTCGACCAATTACTCAGGGGCTACTCCTATCAGGAGCGCTAGCCGCGCACCCGAAAAAGAATAACACGTTACAAAATCGAAATGTTTCTTCGAGTCCTACGACGAGTTTACGACTCCACTACGGACTCGGGGGCTACTCCCATAGGGAGAATGGATTTAAGCATCCGAAAAAATTTGTGTCCTACGGACCTAACACTGAACAACGGCTGAATTAAAGCCTCCGCTCGAGTCTACGACTCGAACAGGCACTCGGGGTCTACTCCCACAGGGAGCGCTGGTCGCGCATCCTATAAATCTTCGACCGCGATCTTTCGGATCAGTACACAAAAAACTTTTTCGGCAACTCTGCCCCAATTAACGCTAAGTGAGTAGCATTCTCCTTGGCCACCCGAAACACCTCCGTGGTGACAAAATTCGGATGCTATGTCTACGATGCAAAGATAAGACCTACAAATATCATCTGATGCCCTAGTAACGCACATGACTGCGTTCTGCTAGTATAAATCCGTGCCAACAGGCGCGACGAAAAAATCCCGACGGACGCGTTGGGTACACCAATTAAATTCACTGGAATTCCACTCCTGTAAGTCCTCCGCGGCCTAAGTCGAATTACGCCGGCATATGTTCCGGGTTCGAGTCGAGGGACTCAAACCTGAAGAAGATCATGTTGTTTTGTCGTAAGACAGTTAACTGACCCTGATCGGTCGGGAGAGTCAGGCACATGCATCAAACAATCCCTACATATTTTCTTGAAAGACAGAGTTGCACCCAAAGGATTGAAGAGTCCTCAGCCGAATCTACGATTCGACTGAACACTCGGGGGCTACTGACATGGTTATACCATGGTACGATCTCAAAGATACTGGTCCAGCCCAAGGAAGGCCCACGACAAATATACGCCGGCCCATGAATATTTTTGGGTGGCCAAGGCCCATGACGCCTTCAGATCCTTGGAGAGCAAGACTAGGGTAGCTAGGAAATTCGAAGGGGTAAACCCTAGAACCTGTAACCGACTAGATCTGTGCCCGGGACCTGCCTAAGTCTATATAAAGGCCAGGAGGGTACGACCTAGACCTCTCTCATACTTCCTCATACACACCTCCACGCCAGATTGCATCTGCGCACCCCTGTAATCACCGGTTCCGCCGTAATCAAGAGAAGACAAGCAGGAGTAGGGTTTTCCCTTCGGGGGCCTGAACCTGGGTAAACCTCGTGTCCCCGTGTTACTTGTTTGCTAACCGTTCTGCGATCTCCAGCATCCTCATCTTCTCCAAAACCCAAGTCCATAACAATGGTCATTGACGAGTCGAACCTCGTCAGCATCAACTTTGGTGACGCGAGGAGACAAAGGCGTGCTCTGTGGGGAGCGTCATGCCCTTTGTATCCTCTCCACCGAATTCGAGGCTACTGGGTGGAGCCAGCCACTCGGCAGGTTCCTCTGGTCACCCGGCTAGACGGGCCGGTCGGGGAAGCTCGAAGGTGGACCGGTTGGAGCGTTACACCCGGAGGCAGGTCTTCTGTCTTGTGACCATCTGGCCTAATATCTCTGGAGCCGGCTAGTTTGGCCTAGCTTATCCCATCCGGGGTCATCCCCCCGACATTTTCTCTATGATGGAATTCTACAGTGAAGTTATTTGGGAGCAATTCTTCTAACAATAGCCTTTTCTTTAGTTTCGTTTTCTATATTTGCTTGCAGGTATAAGTTCTTATAGAGAAGACCCCGGGCTACAAGATTTAGTTAGGCATTAGTATATTTTTTTTATTGTTTTGTAATTTCATTTTTTCTTCTATGAAGAATAATGTAACGTTTATAAGATTCAATAAATTATTTCTATTTTTGTACTTGTAGTTATTTATTTGTGTAATGAACTTTTACTTATTTGTATCCTTCTTATCTTTTCAATATATAGAATGAGAAATAAATAAGAGCTTCTAATTATTTGTATTCATTTATATTACTTTAATGTCTTGAATTTCTTTTAATTATACACTTATTGTATAATATAATAATACTTCACACTAAAATACTTAAATTTCCTTCTAAAAACAATAAACTTCTAAATGTTTTTGGTTTGAATTATTTAAAAAGTAGATTCAAAATTTACCTCAAAATAACTCAAAAATATTTAAATTATTTAAATTATTACCCCAAATTATTTAAATTATTACCCCAAAATAACTCAAAATTCCCAGAGATCATATCAAAATTTATAGCAATCACCAAGATGAGCTAAACCCTAACTCAACATAGTGAAAGAAACTTTGACCCCTCCGGGGTTTTAGTTTGTGAAAAATTTACCTCAATTTTTTTCCAAACGAATGCATGCACATGCACATATTCTTATTTTTACCCTTCGTTGGTTCCTAAACATTGGGATGTTACAATCTTGGTATTTTCTCTCCAACCACATGCCACAAAATCTTTCTCTCCTTCACCATTCCACTTCCTACTACTTTGATTTGTCTTCTTTACTCCCGGCAGCCCTTCGTTCCTTCCAGCTTTACTCATTCCCATCATCCACCACTACTTGTTCACCACGCTAGTTCATTAAGATAGTGGAGCACGCTAACATGACCATTGAGGTTCATTTGGAAGTCGAAGCAAAGATTCTTCATGTTATTAAACTAGGGAAGATGGTGAACCTAGCAAAATTTATTTGTGATCACCCAGTCTATTTTGGACAAGGCTCTAGCGAACCATATCCGTGGTAGATGAGCCTCGTTTGATGAAAGCAAAGACTCCACTATTGATGGTGGTTATAGGTTAGTGAAACTGAGGTTGCATAAGGTATCTTAGCCACAAGCTCACATGTCATTTGCGACATACCCATTTGTGACATGTTGTAATGATTTGGGCGTCTATCCCATATTTTGTCTCCAATGTTGCAAAGTTGATTTCAAGTAGTTGCATCCATTGATTTTCATGTTTCAAATGTTGAGATCGATTTTCTCAAGATTTTGATGTGTTCGATGGGAGATGTTTCATATATTTGTTTTGCTTTGATACGTTGGTAAGTCACTGTTCCAAAAAAATTATGTAAAATTTGAGGACAATAGAAAAATATTCCATGTCATGTCGCATAAGAACGTTCAATATTGCATTAATCATACATTCAAATTTCACGCTATAGTGAGATCCAACCGCCGCAGTGACAGGTGATCGACCGAGTATTTCAAAACTACTCGTTCCTAGCACACCCCTACAAAGAAAAGAAAAGAGATCCTCGACTACGAAACCACCATTACCTAAAACCATTCGTGCAAGAAAATAAAACGCCAGCTTGTCAAACAAGTGAGGATATTAAAATTTGAATATCATTAGTTCTTCAAAAATTCACTTTTGATCCTAGGTATGCATGTGCTCCCTTACCCAAAAACATATTTTAAAATTTTAAAATATCCAAAAAAAAATCGTGTGTGCATCTCCATATTCTATGCGCTCACGTGAAGTTCTGAGAGAAAACCTAGTATATTTTTCGTGGGCCGTGTAAAAAGACAAAAAATGATTAACCCATATTCGATGGACCCGATCGAATATGCTTCAAGAGAGCAGGTGCAGCATGCAAGCCACTCGTGGAGAGCTCTCGCTCCCTTGTCCCTCTCACCGATCACCATTACGTGATTAAGCGGCTGCTCTCATCATTGTGGTGACTCTAAAAGTCCAAAGGCGATAACGAAAACTCCCTGCTACTGGAACACCAGCCACGGAACTAGGGGCAATCGACTGGGCATAATAAGATTCCTCCCGATATCGTGACAGATCCACGCAGTCTACCACATGGCCCTGATCGCGGTACGCACCCTCTCCTGATAACGCCGGGACGGCGTGGCAGCCTGGCAGGAGTGTGGCTGTGCGGCCGTCCAGCGGGACATGGCACGATCGACGGCGAGGTGGTGGTGGTGGCCCGGTGGATCCATGGCCGGCGTGGCGTGGCCCATGATCTGTACCACCGATCGTGATCGCTCACGCGCGGCTGCTGCTGCTAGCTGCTCGTTGCTCGCTGGATCGAGGAGTCTGTGGCTCGCGCTCGAGATGGCGACCGCGCCAACGGCTGCATTATGGACTTGTTTTTTGTTTGCGGAGCGTGCATTATTGATCGACAAAATCGTGGTCGATCGATCCGGGCCATACTCCCCATCCCTCTCGACCCACGAAACCGGCGACACTTGTCAGGCTGGCCGATGGTGTTCTGGCGCGGGTCGGCCTTCTCCTGTCACGTCGGCGTCTCATTGACGTCGAGTGCGGTTTGATCCACATGTATGTTTTGGGGGCGGGTGCGCGCACGATGTGCTCGTGAGGAGGACGAAGCGTCCGTCGCCTGTGCGCGCGGTGGCGAGGAGAGCAGCTAGCTAGCGAGGGATATAGTAGAAGGAAGATGATAGATCGGGGTGTGGTGTGGTGGGTGGTTTTTGTCGGGCGTGGATGTTCGCGGAGCGCCGTAGCAGATTCTGATCGGCCGCGTCGGCAGACTGACCGGAGATGGATGACTGACTGACTGGCCGGGCGAGTAATTTAGATATGTTCCGGGGAAGTACAGGCAAGTCGCTTTCAGCGGGCGCATGATTGAGACGTACGGGCCCGTACGGCGCGCCTTCCTGGAAGGTGCACGCACGACTCGGGATCGATAGACGGCGAGAGCCTGCCTTTACCACGACCGGCGGAAGATAACCCAAAAATACGTAATAAGAGCGGATCAAACAAACACGCAAAATCTTATCTTACGCGGTAAAAAAGCAAAAACACACGCGAAATCTTAGCCCACCGCACTCACCACGCCACGACATACAGATATACCCACTACGTTATTATTGATTTGGGAAGGGAGAAAAAAAAAAGACGAAGTTATCTATCCACGTACGATAGCGTGCACGGTCCCGCCGTTCAAAACGAACGCGGTTTGCAAAGCCGCTGGTAATTATCCACCAAGAAGAAAACAAAAAAGTAGTAGTAAAATAAGCTACCCGTCGAATCTCGCCCATGCCGAGCCAGAGCCGTGCCCATGCGCCCGCGCGGCGCGCCCACCGGACGGTCGGCCCCGGCCCGCAGTGTCAATCAGACGCATCGGCGATCCGCGCGCCGCCTTTCCGTCTCATTCCACGCGGTTCCTCCACCCCATCTCTTATAACGGCCGCGCACGGGGGGAGTTCCAGAGCAGAACAACGGGAGACCGAAGCGACCCAAGCGTCCAAGGTCCAAGCCGCGCGCGGCGCATCGAAATACCCGCCCGGCCCACCTCTGTCCGATTCATTGATTCTTTGATCCATTGATCCGCCACCACCCACCACCACCACCACCGCCGAGGGAACAAGGCATGGCGGAGGGGAGGAGGACGACGCGGGTGGGGCGGTACGAGCTGGGCAAGACTATCGGCGAGGGCAGCTTCGCCAAGGTCAAGGTCGCAAGGGACACCCGCGACGGGACCACCTGCGCCATCAAGGTGCTCGACCGAAACCACGTCCTACACCACAAGATGGTCGAGCAGGTCCCTTACCTCCACGCCCTTCCTTCAATCCTTCTCATCCTCTCGCTTCGCTGCTTCGTTCATCGATCGATTGATTGGGGAATCTTAATTATCAGTAATCTCGGATAATCGAATCTGCACCTAAATTATGACTGGCGGCCTCGCGTCTTAATTAGAATTAATTAGAATAAAGAATGTCCAGAATAGATACAATTGAATTGGATTGACGTCCCTGTCATGGCACAGATTCTCTGTCCGTGGGGATTATTTTTCTCTTGTTGGGGAAGAAGAGTCAAGGGCGCCATGTAATCGTCTGTATCTGCTAACGCTCGGCTTTTAATTATTGCTATTAAAAAAGGATTGATACCAACGAATCGTATGAAATAAGAACTGGCAATTTCGATCGTCAAATTAGCTAGTACCAAAAATGGGTTGGGGAGCCACGCCAAACACATTTATAAGGGGATTTTTGTCGAAACAGATTTCTATCATCTGTCTGTTCTCTGCAACACCTGCTAGACGTCCAGTTACTCCAACTCGCGTGTTTTCCCTACAGTACAGATTTGGTCGGAATGGGAGCACTGAACATCTCTTCCACCTTTTTTTCAGATTAAACGGGAGATCGCCACGATGAAGCTAATAAGACACCCTAATGTCGTTCAGTTGCACGAGGTAAGTCGTAGTCTTCAGTTGCAGAGACAACATGGTGAGAGTCGTATTTTATATATTTTTCATCTCACTCAGCGTGTGTGCACTTGATAGGTTATGGCTAGCAAGACGAAGATATACATGGTTCTTGACTTTGTCGATGGAGGAGAGCTATTTGATAAGATCGTAAGGCCCTCAAACTTTGTGTGCTGCTAGATGTTATGGATTTCACTTTCAGCTGTGCACATCGAAAGAGTTATAATAAGGCCACATCAACGGTTGGTTGTTACTCATTTCTCAATTGTAACTTCTTGGATAATCAGGTCAATTCGGGGAGGCTAGGAGAAGATGAAGCAAGGAGATACTTCCACCAACTTATAAATGCAGTTGATTATTGTCATAGTCGTGGAGTGTACCATAGAGATCTGAAGGTTTGTCCAGTTATCCTCCCTAGTTCCTGATGTATGTAATCTTATATGCGGATGCTCTGCCGTGAAGTTACTAATTCGTAAATGTCTTATGTGCCACTTGCAGCCAGAAAATCTACTCCTTGACTCATATGGAGCTCTCAAGGTCTCAGACTTTGGTCTCAGTGCATTTGCACCGCAAACAAAAGTATGATCCCTACCTAGTAGGCTAGTAGCTAGAAGTACGCATTTTTTTGGTGTCCAATTAACATTTTAGGGTATAGTACCATTCTTCAGGGTTGTTAAATTTGAAAGTAACTCTTCTTCGAGACGCTCCTTTTAATGTATTGTAAAGTTTACTAAAAACAAATAGAAATACAGATCGAATACTGTTTGTGCTTGGAGACAAGGAACAACTAAGAAAAGAGTATTGATCCACTTAATTTCAATTTTTTTAGGAGGATGGACTTCTGCATACTGCATGTGGAACTCCAAATTATGTTGCACCCGAGGTAAAATTTTGGCCTTCTGTTATTTATTGTTTTTTTACCTTCTTTAATATTGTGCTTCAAGTGGTGTAAGCATTTGAATGTTTCCTCAGGTTCTTGCTGACAAAGGTTATGATGGTATGGCTGCTGATGTGTGGTCTTGTGGCATAATCTTATTTGTCCTCATGGCTGGGTATTTACCCTTTGATGACCCCAACTTAATGACTCTGTATAAAATGGTAAGTTCCTGTAATAAGAATACCTTGCTTGTCCTGCGAATCCATACTGATATAATATTGATGTTATGTTTACAGATCACCAGGGCTAATGTTTCTTGTCCACCATGGTTTTCTACCGGTGCGAGAAAACTTATTAAGCGCATTATTGATCCGAATCCCCGGACCGTAAGTGTCAATTAACTGTTATGCTAACAAGTGGATTTTCTTCATTCTAGGCTTTATTTGCATCACAGTTTGAGAAAACAATGAGCTTTACGTTTTTTTTTTTTTGCAGAGGATAACAATTGCAGAAATTTTGGAAGATGAATGGTTCAAAAAGGACTATAAACGACCACATTTTGAGCAAACTGGAGACGTGAGCCTTGAAGATGTCGATGCTGCATTCAATAGTTCAGAGGTAATACAATCTGAATGTCGTCTCCTGGTATGGAGTCTGTTGTCCCAGGAATGTAGCCTTTTAAAGGAAATACTTATTATTATCTTTCTTTTATATTTTGTAGGAAGATCTTGTGGCGGAGAAAAGACAGAAACCAGAGTCCATGAATGCATTTGCTCTTATTTCAAGGTCGCAGGGATTCAACCTTGGAAATTTGTTTGAGAAAGAGATGATGGTACGTTCACAGAACTGTTGATTTATAATTTTCTCAGATTGCACTTGGATAATTCGCTATTCCTGATTGTTTGAATATTGTTACTGAAATAGTAACAAGCTGGTAGCATCACACTGCTATTCACTTCACTGCTCCTTTTTTTAAATCTAGGCATCTTCTTCGACACTAATTTGTATTATTAGCAAACCTTAATGGTTCTCAAATAATGTCATCCTTCTTTATAGGGATTGGTAAAAAGGGAAACATCCTTCGCGTCCCAACGTACACCACAAGAGATTGTGTCAAAAATAGAGGAAGCATGCGGGCCTCTTGGTTTCAATGTGCGGAAACAAAATTATAAGGTATATATTGGGTTCCTCACGTGTTCGTGCTGTAATTTTAACAGTTCAGGACTTCACGGATTTCTTTTCTTTTTTAATCTTCCAGATGAATTTGAAAGGTGACAAGACTGGAAGAAAAGGCCATTTATCTGTAGCAACAGAGGTACCAGCTCTATCATCAATATCGAGACATTAAATTCTTATTTGCAAATCCCAGTTGAATTTTCCTGTTACATCTAAACTAGATTCTTTTTTTAATAAGGGTGCCCATCATATTTTGTTTGTGCTTCTCATGTGAAGTGCTAATCATTCTATGCTGGTATTCTGGCACATGAACATTTTATGTGCTTAACTATGTGCCTTCTAATCATACGTAATCTCTCGCAGGTTTTTGAGGTTGCTCCATCGCTACATATGGTTGAGCTTCGCAAAACTGGAGGGGACACCTTGGAGTTCCACAGTGTATGATCTCAAATGTTACATTTTGCACTCTAATTGCCAGTCACCCGAACTAGTCTGACACTTATAACTCTGGAAAAAGTAACGCTGTTTCTTCGAAATCGTATGCAGTTCTACAAGAGTTTCTCAACAGAACTGAAAGACATAGTGTGGAAATCTGAATCTGACACAATCACGAAACAGTCGCGGTAAGCTTTGCTGTTCCAAAAATTCCGAACTGTACTTCCTCGTCCTCTTGCTTTCCTGTCTCTAACACTTCGCGTTGCTCCATCGTCCAGATGATGGCATGGAACTGGATCTGTCTTCTGGTGCCATATCGATCGATGGACCGTGTCTTCAGAGGATACCGCTGGGTACTGAATATTTTTCTGGCACCAAATCGATAGTCCCATCTCTAGTGTACTCAAAGACAGCGCCCTTCTTTTTTACCGAGCGCAATTGTACATTGTATAAAGAGGCCCTCCCGTAGATGCTCCTTGTATCACAATGTGGATGTCTAACAGGCATCCTGAATACTTTTGGTTGGCACCAGGGTTGTGTGCCGTTATTTTTGTATTGGAAGGATATAAAAGGTCAATAAGTGCAGTTTATAGATTAAATAAGTGCACAACTTCATTGGTTGTACATGTGAACTTTGGGATGTGTCAAGCAGGCTTCCGTGGGCATACACGTCTGATCTCGCGCAATTTTTTTTGACAATCAATACCTTATAAATATATATTCCCTCTGTCCCAAAATAAGTGACTTGGATTTCTCTAAATTCGCCATATATCAATATACTAAAATATGTCTAAATACATATGAATCTATACAAACTCAATTCAGCAGAAATAGTACATGATAAAGATACATGAGTTGTCTCTAGCATACAAAATAAAATCTAAAAGAAATTAGCAAATCATCGAGATTTTCAATCTTTCTTCTTCCATGACGCAATTTCAATCTTTTTTCTTCCATGACGCAATCCTGTACTTTTAGAAAAGATGAACCGACCATCCTGGTCAATGTCACTATGAAGCCGAGAGTATGAATCACCACGTAAAATATTACAAGGATAAACCTTCATGTGACAACCATACAAATCATCCAAGATCCATCTAACGAATCAAGATATGAGATCATACGAAAAAGTCCATATTACCCCACTGAACTTCCTCTCCATCGACACGAAGGACAAGAAGACGACCGCCAGAGAGCTGGAGCGGCTAGGGTAAAAAGACAAGAAATAATGTGATCTCGTGCAGTGTTAGTTTCTCCACGGAAGCAGGTAACTCATCCAAGGCCAAACAGAAGGAGACCAAAAAAAGCAAACCACACATGTCTTATCAAATATATCATGGGTTTGAATGTGCTGACAGAGCTTGTCGCCCTGTGCTACCCTCCTTCTGGGAGGAGCTTATAAACACGTCCAATTAATCTTAGGCGAGCGATGTGGTACTAAAAACGTGAAGCAGCACCGAAATTCGAAGGTATGGTCCGTGCCTGCCACGGTGTACTGCTAGGCTGAATTTGGGCCGGGATCCTGTATAGGAACCCACGGTTTTTGGGCTTACTAATCATGGAGCTGTGTCCACAGTCGGGCAATCCGGTGCGAGTTACTCTCAGCTTATTTCATTCTGAGATAAATACACGGTTGGTCACTCTACTCTACCGTATGTCTCACTTTGGTCACTGTACTTAAGAGTACGGAAGACTGTAGACACGATGATGTGCAGTACAAGGTCACTCGACACGGTACAGAGATGTACGCGATGATGTTGCATGCGAGGGTCCCACTGTAAGCCACCACTTGTTCTGCGTCGGCTGGTTGATTTGCAAAATCCCCCTCGCGAGATCTACTGCCCACGGATCTGTCCTTCCACCAGCCCAACAAAAGCGGCATGTCAGGTGTTATGCGCGATCATTCCGTCTTGATAGTTGCTCCGTGGCGGCGAGAGGAAGAGAGGAGCTATGCGCGATCATTGAGGAGGCGGTTGCGGCAAGAGGAAGAGAGGAGCTCTGTCGCCGGGCTGGTCTGTCTGAAGGAGATCCTCTAGTCGCCGGGCTGGTCTGCCTGAAGGAGATCCTCTAGTCGCCGGGCTGGTCTGCGTGAAGGCGGTTACGGCGATGTCTCCGGTGCGGCGGCGTGAAGGAGATCCTCTTCTTGTATACGGTTAGTTCGTACTGTAAAAATGCAATCCTATAGCATGATTTAGGATTTCTTGTCGAATCTGTGTTGTTGTTCTTGCCATGGTCGATTTGGGGGTTTCTGCATGTTTTCTTCAGTTTGAGGAGGGGTGAGATTTGAGGGGTTTATCAAGCTCATGCTTTTTCAGTGTTAATATTGCACTGTTAGGCACGATTTTTATGGATTTCACTCTTCAATTGTTCTGGCAGGTAGAGGTACCAAACGGTTCTCTATAGGAATACATCATGGGGGATATTTTGTTGGCACTGGATCCAATAGGAGCTATGTAGAGGGTTCTGTGATATGGTTTGATAACATTGATACAGATACATGGTCACCTCTGATGGTGGAGAACATTGTGGAGGAGATGGACTATGAAATGCAGGGAAGGGTGAAGGTGTACTACTGCATTCCTATTCTTACAATGGCAAACAATGGGTTCAGACAGATCAGAGATGAGCATGACACATCTCAAATGTGTTTCTTTGTTAATATTGGCCACCGTTTTATCAATTTCTACCTTGAACATGCAGATGGAATCAGGGCAGTGAACTTGGGTGATGTCCATCAATTCACTGTTGTAGAAGAACCTACTGTCATCAACCCCTGCAATCCTGTGCATCCAGTTCATGCTTCTGCTGAAGATGACACCCCAATCCCAATAGTATTAATGCATCCAGAGATAGGTGATAAAGGCATATCAGAAAGAAGAGAAGGATTGAGGCCAAGGTCCATGTATGAGTATGAATGCAACCTTGATGATCAACACAACATGGATGGAAGTAATGAGGGAAGGGATGAAGAGGAAGGAGAAGACAATGGTTCTGATCCAGATTATGCTGATTCAGAGAATGAAATTAGTGAGGATGATGATGACTTGGAAGCTGATAACATAGATGCTGAGGAGAAGATAGAAATGAAGATTAGAATGCAGGGAAAGCCTAAGGAGGAGTTCCTCAATGATGGCGACTCTGAAGAAGAGGACTTGTGGCCACCAGATTCAGATGAGGAGAATACTAGTTTAAAATTCAAGACTTTCAGGCAGGAGGATTTGCATTCAGTGAAATTCCATGTTGGGCAGCTGTTTGAGTCAGTTCAGATGCTGAGGCAGGCAATCAAGGAGTATAGTTGCCAAAATAGATGGGATATTAAGCTGCCAGTAAATGATTCAAAGAGCATCAAGGCTAAATGCTATGGTGGCAAAGAAAAGGAATGCATTTGGTACATGTGGGCATCTAAAGACAGCAAAACAGGTTCTTGGATGATCAAAAGATATGAGGCTGAACATACATGTAGTAAGAAATGGAATTTGAAGTCTTTCACATCAAATTTTCTAGCAGAGAAATACTTGGAAAGTTTTAGAGCATATCAGGATATGAACATGAAGAATTTCTCTAGAATTGTGCAAAAGGAGTGGAATATGTCACCTACTAGGAACAAGCTGCAGAGAGCAAGAAGGCTAGCACTGAATGTTATATTGAAGGGAATATGCCCTGAGAGGCAATAATAAAGTGTTTATTATGTGTATTCCAAGTATATGATAGATGTTTATTTTGCATGTTATAATTGTATTAATACGGAAACATTAATACATGTGTGTTTAATAAACAAACAAAAAGTTCATAGTTATGCCTCTCTCATAAACTAGTTCGTTGATTAACAAGATGATCATAATTTCCTGATCATAGATATTGGATGCTGTTAATAACGAGATCACAACATTAATGTAATGATGTGATGAACATTCATCCGAAGTATAGCATTACGATCAAAGTCATTGAGTTTATATTGCTATAAACAACTTACGAAATGATCTAATCCTTAGACCATGAGATCACGCCAATCACTAACACCGGAAGAGTTTCTTGTTGACATCAAACGTCACACCGTAACTAGGTGATTATAAAGATGGCTTCAAAGCTACTAAAGTGTTATGTTGAGACTCATGGATCAAGAGTGGAATTTGTTCATCCCGATGACGGATAGATATACTCAGGGCCCTCTCGGTGATATCACATTGGTTAGCTTGCAAGCAAGTGATTTGATCACTAGAATGTTATATCATAGGAACGAGACAAGAGTGCATGTCAATAACGAGATCAAACTAGATATGGAGATACCGATGATCGAATCTCGGACATGTAATATATCGTGAAACAAAGGGATTAAGATATGAGCGTAAACGGTTCCGACGATCACAGGAAAGTCATTGTTGAATGTGTGGGAGTCAGTATGGATCTCCAGGTCCCGCTACTGATTATTGATCGGAGAAGGGTCTCGATCATGTCCGCATTATTAGCGAACCATAGGGTGACACACTTAAGGGACATTGACATCCAGTTGGAGCAAATGTTTCATGCCAGAAAGAATAACAAGCGCATAAATTTATTTCACTAGATACCGAAACAGGTTTTCAGGTGAAATTGCATAAAGTGTTTTTGCACGTGAAATAGAATTCTATCAAGGGGTTATATGTGAATGTTTGTCATTAAAGTAATTGACAAAATTCTGAATAAATAAAAATAGTTTTATTTAATGAGAGTTTGCATTAAATTTGGTGGAAATTTAATAGCAAGTTTGAGTGGGATTTTGAATGGAGGGATTTGAAGAGGATTTTGTGAGTGGAGTGTCCACCCACATGAATGCGGGAAGGGCAAGGGGGCAGACCCATGCGCCGGTCACCCCCTTGGGGTCCCCCCTCTCCTATAAAAGGCACCCCTCTCCCCCTCTCTCTCTCTCACTCACACCTCCTCGTGAAGGATCTCTCTCTCCCCCTCTAGAATTTATCCCCCATGGTCTCAGAATAGTGAGATACATGTTCCCGGTGGCTATTCGGCAAGGAAGGGTTGTGCTTCTGCTGCATCGCTGGAGCGAGGAGGCGGATGTTTCTCGGTGTCTTATACGTGTGTGCGAGCATGGATGCGCTGCTGCTTTGCGGCGCTAGGATTTTCTCTGGATCTTGAGATCGGCAAGAGATCGTCTACATCAACCACGAGTTCAACTCGTTAAGATTTGTCGGTCTTCAAGGGTATGTTCTCTACAAATATACATCCGCCCGTTGTATCTAGTAGATAGATCTTGGTACATAGTTCCCATCGTATGAATTTTTTTGTTTTCTATGTTGCGAACCCTACAGTGGTATCAAAGCCGGATATATGCGTAAATGCTTTACACGGGTAGTACACATATGAGTATGTGGGCGATGATGATCATGTTGTTGCTCCTTAGTTGTAATTTTGGATATTGGTGGCATAGTGGGATGAAGCGGCCCGGACAAACTTTGCATGTCCTCGCACATGAGACCTGTTCCACGCTTGACATGCAACTAGTTTGCATAAGTGGCTAGCGGGTGTCTGTCTCTTCTACTATAGTCAATATCTATTTTGCAACGAGTTGTCAACAATTTGGTTATCCTCGTTGTGGTTCATGTTCTTAGGTAAGAACGGTTCTATCTTCGAAAGCCCTAAGACACGTAAAACTTGCAATGGATAAATTAGAGGCGTCTAATTTAGATTGTTGATGGGCTAGTGTTATGATATGGTGATGTTGTAAGTAGAAGTATGAGATAATACTCTTACAACACACATAGCGTGTAAGTTCCACAGACCTTGGCCTTACAAATAAAGGTATGATAGTGATCATACCACGGTGCACATGATAGAGATCATATGCGGGAACCGTATCATTTCATTAATAAACATGTGATGTTTGATAGCATCTTATATTGCTTGTTTAGCGCTTTATTAGCATAATAAGATGACCCCTCATTTAAATATCAAGATAAGAATGTGTTCTTCCTTTAGTATGCACCGATTATGTTTTTGTCGCTTCGAGACATCACGTGATGATAGGGTATTCTCGGATCCACGACCATATATCGGGTGTAAGACAGTTACACACGCGAATACTAAGGTTCTAACTTGGCGAGCCTAGCATGTACAGACATGGCCTCGGAACACGGACCGAAAGGTTAAGCATGAGTCTTATAGTAGATATGATGCCCATTTGATGCTCGTCTTTGAAGCTACACCGACTCACGTGATGATGGGACTTGGTGTAGTGGATTTGGTTCATGTAATCATCAAAAAAGGCATGAGGGATGTCGTTTTTGAGCGGGAGTTCATTCGTAATGTGGAATAGTTGAACTCAATCTATCATAAACTTAGTCTAAACTTTACAAATTCTGTTGTAGATGGCACCACCTGCTTTTAATTTTAATGTGTTCATGGAGAAAGAGAAACTTGCAACGAACGGTAGCAACTTTACCGAATGGGCCATGAATTTGAGGATTCTCCTCTTTGCTGCACAAAAGCAATATGTGCTATAAGCGCCGCTAGGCCCCCCACCTTTTGAGGATGCCCCTGACGAGGAGAAGAATGTCTATCAGACTCGTCAGGAGGACCACAACTTAGTTCATTGTGGCATATTGTATGGGCTAGAGCCGGAACTTCGAAAGCATTTCGAAAACGGCAATGCATTTGATACAATGGGTGAGTTGAAAATGATTTTCGACACACATGCTGCTGTAGAGAGCTACAATTCTTCAGAAAAGTTCTTTAGCTGCATGATGGAAGAGCACAACTCCGTTAGTGAGCATGTACTCAAGATGTCGGGTTATGCCAATAAGCTTGTGTCCTTGGGAATATCGATTCCCATTGACTTAGGCATCCATCGTGTTCTGTAGTCTCTGCCACCTAGCTATAAGAGCTTCGTGATGAACTATAATATACAAGGCATGAAAAAGTCTCTCCCCGAGCTTTTGTCAATGCTTAAAACTACAGAAGTGGAGATCAAAAAGGAACATCAAGTGTTGATGTTCAATAAGAACACTGGTTTCAAGAAAGACAATAAGGGAAACAGAAGGAAAGTAAGGGCGGCAAGCCGGTTACCGTGCCTGAAAAGAAACCCCGAGTTAGACCTAAGTCTGATACCGAGTGCTACTATTGTAAGAGGACTGGCCACTAGAAGCGCAACTGCCCCAAGTATTTGGCAGACAAGAAGGCCGGCAAGGCAAACAAAGGTATATGTGATATACATGTTATTGATGTGTACTTGACTAGTGCTCGCAGTAGCACCTGGATATTTGATACCGGTTCAGTTGCTAATTTTTGTAACTCGAATCAGGGGCTACGGAACAAGCGACCGCTAGCAAGGGGTGAGGTCAAGATGCGTGTCGGCAACGGATCAACGTTGATGTGATCGCCATCAGAACGCTACCTCTCCATTTGCCGTCGGGATTAGTAATAAACTTGAATAATTGTTATCTGGTGCCAGCACTGAGCATGAACATTGTATCCGGATCGTGTTTGATGCGAAGTGGTTATTCATTTAAATTCGAGAACAATGGTTGTTCTATTTATATGAATGAAATCTTTTATGGTCATGCACCGATGATGAATGGTTTATTTATTTTGGATCTCAATAATAATGTTACACATATTCATAATGTTGATGCTAAAAGGATTAAACTAAATGATGATATATCCGCATATATGTGGCACTACCGTCTAGGTCATATTGGCGTTAAACGCATGAAGAAGCTCCATTCGGATGGACTTTTGGAATCACTTGATTTTGAATCATTTGATACATGCGAGCCATGCCTTATGGGCAAAATGACTAGAATGCCGTTTTCCGGATCAATGGAACGGGCGACAGATTTATTGGAAATCATACATTCTGATGTATGTGGTCCAATGAGTGTGTCAGCGCGAGGTGGATATCGTTATTTTGTTACTTTCACGGATGATTTGAGTAGATACGGTTATATCTACTTGATGAAACACAAGTCTGAAACATTTGAAAAGTTCAAGGAATTTCAGGATGAAGTGGAAAATCATCGTAATAGAAAGATCAAATTTCTACGGTCCGACTGTGGAGGTGAGTATCTAAGTTACGAGTTTAGCACTCACATGAAAGAGTGTGGAATTGTTTCACAACTCACACCTGCCAGAACACCACAACGAAATGGTGTGTCGGAACATCGTAATCGTACTTTATTGGATATGGTTCGATCTATGATGTCTCTGACGGACTTGCCGTTGTCATTTTGGGGTTATGCACTAGAAACTGCTGCATTCACTTTAAATCGGGCATCATCTAAATCCGTTGAAAAGACACCGTATGAATTATGGTTTGGAAACAAACCTAAGCTATCATTTCTTAAAGTTTGGGGATGCGATGTTTATGTGAAGAAAATTCAACCGGATAAACTCGAACCCAAAGCGGAAAAATGCGTCTTCATAGGATACCCTAAGGAAACTATTGGGTATTCCTTCTATCACAGATCCGAGGGCAAGGTTTTTGTTGCCAAGAATGGATCCTTTCTAGAGAAAGAGTTTCTCATGAAAGGTATGAGTAGTCGGAAGGTAGAACTCAAAGAGGTTATTGAACCTTCTCTTCAAAGTATGGCGAGTAGCGCAGCGCCGGAAGTCGTTCCGGAGTTGGCTTCACCAGTTGAAGAAGGAACTACTGATAATGATCATGAAACTCTGAAAATAGAATACTACCAAACCTCGCAGGTCTAGCAGGACGTGTGGAGCTCCTGAGCTGTACGGAAATCCTGTCATGAATTTCATGGTCGATGAAAATGATGACCCTGCGACGTATGAAGAAGCGATGATGAGCCCGGATTCCAACAAATGGTTAGAAGCCATGAAATCCGAGATGGAATCCATGTATGAAAATCAAGTTTGGAACTTGGTGGACTTACCTCATGACCGAAAGGCCGTGGAGAATAAATGGATTTTCAAAAGGAAAACTGATGCTGATGGTAAAATAACCGTCTATAAGCTTGACTTTTCACAAAGGGGTTTCAACAAATTCAAGGAGTTGACTATGATGAGACATTCTCTCCCGTAACGATGCTAAAATCAGTTAGGATTATGTTAGCAATTGCTGCATATTTTGATTATGAGATATGGCAGATGGATGTCAAAACCGCGTTTCTCAATGGTAAAATTGAAGAAGAGTTGTATATGATACAACCAAAGGGTTTTGTCGATCCTAAGGATGCTAACAAGGTGTGCAAGCTTCAGCGATCCATCTATGGATTGAAGCAAGCATCACGAAGTTGGAATCTCCGCTTTGATGAGGTGATCAAAGAGTTTGGATTTGTCCAAACTTATGGAGAAGCTTGTATTTGCAAGAAAGTGAGTGAGAGCAATGTGGCATTTCTGATACTATATGTGGATGACATATTATTGATCGGAAATGATATAGATATTTTAAACAATGTTAAAAGTTATCTAAACAGCAAATTTTCAATGAAGGACCTAGGTGAAGCATCATACATATTAGGCATAAAGATCTATGGAGATAGATCTAGGCGCCTAATAGGGCTATTGCAAAGTACAGACCTTGATAAGATTTTAAAGAAGTTTAAAATGGAATATAGTAAGAAGGGGTTCTTACCTATGACACAACGCACGACATTGAGTAAGACTCGAAGTCCGGCTACGACGAAAGAAAGAGATAAAATGGACAAAGTCCCCTATGCTTCAGCCATATGCTCTATAATTTATGCCATGCTATGTACAAGACCGGATGTGGCACATGCTATTAGTTTGACTAGTAGGTACCAATCGAATCCAGGTTCGGAACACTGGAAAGCGGTCAAGAATATCCTTAAGTACTTGCGAAGAACTAAGTATATGTTTCTTGTATACGGAGGTGAAGAAGAGCTCGTCGCTAAGTGTTATGTCGACGCTAGCTTTGACACCGATACAGATGACTCTAAGTCTCAATCCGGATACGTATTTCTCATGAATGTTGGAGCGGTTAGTTGGAGGAGCTCCAAACAACCTGTGGTGGCGGGATCAATGACGGAGGCCGAATATGTTGCTACTTCGGAAGCGGCTCAGGAAGCAGTTTGGATGAAGGAGTTCATATCCAAACTAGGTGTGGTTGCAAATGCATTGGACCCAATGGTGATCTATTGTGACAACAATGGTGCCATTGCCAATGCCAATGTCTGACAAGCATTCCAAGCATATTAAGCGCCGGTTTCACTCCATCCGCGAGCATGTCAAGGATGGAGATATAAAGATTTGTAAACTACACATGGATCTCAATGTAGCAGATCCGTTGACTAAAACTCTCCCTAGAGAAAAACATGATCTACACCAGAACTCCATGGGTGTTAGATACATCACTATGTAACTAGATTATTGTCTCTAGTGCAAGTGAGAGACTGAAGGGAATATGCCCTGAGAGGCAATAATAAAGTGTTTATTATGTGTATTCCAAGTATATGATAGATGTTTATTTTGCATGCTATAATTGTATTAATAGGGAAATGTTAATACATGTGTGTTTAATAAACAAACAGAAAGTTCCTAGTTATGCCTCTCTCATAAACTAGTTCGTTGATTAACAAGATGATCATAGTTTCCTGATCATAGACATTGGATGTTGTTAATAACGAGATCACAACATTAGTGTAATGATGTGATGAACATTCATCCGAAGTATAACATTACGATCAAAGTCATTGAGTTTATATTGCTATAAACAACTTACGAAGTGATCCTAATCCTTAGACCATGAGATCATGCCAATCACTAACACCGAAAGAGTTTCTTGTTGACATCAAACGTCACACCGTAACTAGGTGATTATAAAGATGTCTTCAAAGCTAATAAAGTGTTATGTTGAGACTCATGGATCAAGAGTGGAATTTTTTCATCACGATGACGGATAGATATACTCAGGGCCCTCTCGGTGATATCTGTTGGAGATATGCCCTAGAGGCAATAATAAATATAGTTATTATTATATCTTTGTGTTTATGATAAATGTTTGCATTAATGCTATAGCAGTATTAAAAGGAAACATTAATACTTGTGTGATTTGTAAACTAAATTAGAGTCCCTAGTAAAGCCTATTCATAATACTAGCTTGTTGGTTAATAGATGATTGTGGTTTCTGTTGGAGATATGCCCTAGAGGCAATAATAAATGTAGTTATTATTATATCTTTGTGTTTATGATAAATGTTTACATTCATGCTATAATGGTATTGACAAGGAAACCATTAATACTTGTGTGATTTGTAAACTTAATTTGAAGTCCCTAGTATAGCCTCTATACTTCACTAGCTTGTTGGTTGATTAATGATTGTGGTTTCCCTATCATGAACATTGAGATGTTATCAACAACAAGATCATATCGTTAGGAGAATGATATGGTGGACATACTCCTATAGATAAGCGTAGCATAAAGATCAAGTCATTTCATTAGTTCAATTGCTATATGCTTTCTGATACATAGTAACCTAATTCCTTCGACCATGAGATCATGCATATCACCTTTACCGGATGGATGCTTTGATGACATCAAACACCACACCGTAACTGGGTGGCTATAAAAGTGGCATTGAGTGTTCGGAAAGTATGGGTTGAAACACATGGATCAAGAGTGGGATTTGTCCATCCACATGACGGATAGATATACTGGGCCCTCTCGGTGGAATGTCATCCAATTAGCTTGCAAGCATGTGACTTGGTCACAAGGGATCACATATCACGGAACGAGAAAAGAGTACTTATCAGTAACGAGGTTGAACTAGGTATGCAGAGATACCGACAATCATAACCTCGGATAAGTAACATATCGTGAGACAAAGGGAAATTGGTATCGTATGTAAGTGGTTCATTCGATCGCAAAGTAATCGAGAAATATGTGGAGCCATATGAATTTCCAGATTCCTCTATTGGTTATTGTTCGGAGAAGTGTCTCGATCATGTCCGCATAATTCACGAACCGTAGGGAGACACACTTAAGGATTCGACGTTGTTTGAGTAGTTATGGTATTATGAGAAAGAGACCGAATGTTGTTCGAGTCTCGATGGGATCCGGATATCACGAGGTGATCCGGAATGGTCCGGAGAATAAGATTCATATAAGGAAAGTCCTGCTTTGAGTTCGGGAATAATTCTTGTTTTCATCGGAATGTTCTAGAAGGTTCGGATTGTCCCAAGACCGGGGAAGGGTACATGAATGTGTCATTGCTCATTGAATGATTGCATCATGTACTAAGTGTTATTGCTGTCCCAAATAAAAGGATTAAATTGAATCCTAAAATAGAAAAGTCAAATGTCCAGTTTGAAAGTCAAACCAAAACAAGAAACTGGGAAACAAGCAAGAGGAGTTGGAACCAACACGGAGGAGGAGTTGGACCTCCAGCCGGCGCCAGCCCTAGGCCGAGTTGGGAGGGACTCCTCCCTCCCCCAGCGCCAAGGACCCTCCCATATAAGGAGGGGCAGAGCTCCCATAGACACATAACTTTCTACTCTAGATCTCCGTTTAGAGCTGTTTTGGTTTAGCGCTTCTAATTGCTTTAGCCAACAGTTTAGAGCCTTCTAATTGGTTTAGAGCCTTCTAATTGGTGTGTCTAATTACTAGGCCACTAATATCCTCTCTCATAAGCTCCACCATACTCGCACCGGCTTAAGGCGAAGCCTCGGGATCTCCTCTACTTCGGTACCACGCCAGTTGCCCGGAATCGCGAGGAGAGTGCTACAACCTCCGCTGCCTGCTGGAACAAGGAGAGGAAGGTCTTCGTCGAAAACCGAACGTGTGACCGATCGGGAGCGCTTAGGAACGTGGCCTGGAAGGATCGTCACGATCTTGAGATCGGAAGAGTACGACTACATCACCCACGAGAATCCGATCTCGTTAAACGCTTTGGAATCTTCGAGGGTAAGTTATACCATCGACTGCTGCTACAATCTAGTAGATAGATCTTGGCTTGTTTGTTTGTATGCGATAGAAAATTTTGTTTTCCATGCTACGAACCCCTACAAAGGGTATCGAGCCGTGTCTATATGTAGATCTGTTGCCTGAGTAGAACACAATGGTCATTGTGGGCGTTGATGCTTTTATTGTAGATTGCTTTTTGTGTACTTTGCATCTTGCGGTATGTTGGGATGAAGCGGCCGGCTAACCTTACATGACATCGTTCATGAGACTTGCTCCACGCTTGACATGTAACTTGTATTGCATAAGTGGCTTTATGGTGCATGTTTCTCCTAGCATAGTTAAGATCCAATTTACAACGGGTGATCAACAATGCTAGTATCAATGTTGTGGTTCTTGTTCGTAAGTTAGAACGACACTTATTGAAAGCCCCAAACCACGTAAAATATGCAAAGAAAGTAGAAGCGCCTAACTTTGTTTTGCGGTGTGTGATGATGTGATATGGCCATGATTGTGATTATATTCGATGTATGCAATGTTCCTTATTGTAAGTCGACAACCGCAGGAGCCATATGGTTGTCTTTAATTTATGTTAAGACCCGTGTCTATTCAAGTAGTTGTAATAGTTGAAGCCGTGGACGACAACCATGGAGAAGCGTCATTGACCTTGATGCAATGCCGTGATGATGGAGATCATGTTCGTGCTTGAAGATGGAGATCGGAGGCACGAAGAAGAAAGGCCATATCATATCACATATATATTGAATTGCATGTGATGTTAATCCTTTATGCATCTTGTATTGCTTAGTAGACGACGGTAGCATTATAAGATGATCCCTCATGCACATCAATTTCAAATCATAAAGTGTTCACCCTTAGTTAGCACCGTTGCTAAAGCTTGTTGTTTCAAGCACCACGTGATGATCGGTGTGATAGATTCGCAAGTGTATACAACGTGAGCAAGCCAGATTTGCTCATGCGTAAACTAAGGTTTGATCTTGACGAGCCTAGCATGTATGCACATGGTCTCGAACACGGATTACCGAAAGGTAAAGCATGAATCGTATAGTAGATATGATGAACATGATGATTGTTCGCCATTGAAACTATATCAACTCTCGTGATGATCGGTGTTGATGTAGTGGATTTGGTCTGTGTGATCACTAAAACAATGTGAGGGATGTTGTTTTGAGTGGGAGTTCACCTAGTTTAATTTCATTAATTAATTTGAACTCAATTTGTCATAAACTTAGTCTAAACTATTGCAAATATGTTGTAGATCAATGGCAGCCCTACCATCAATTTTAATGCGTTCCTAGAGAAAGAAAAGTTGAAAACAATGGAAGCAACTTCATGGATTGGTTCCGCAATTTGAGGATTGTCCTCACGGTGGTAATTTGACCTATGTCTGGATGCACCATTGGTGACCCACTGCGTGATGCTTCCGATGAAGTAAAGAATGTTTACCTCGCTTCGGAAGAATCAAGACTCCATAGTTCAGGTGCTATCTTGTATGGTTTAGAATCGAGCTTGTAAAAGGTTTGAAGAGTCGACCCATATGATATTGTCGAGGATCTCAAATTGATTTTTGAGACTCGTGCGGCAATTGAAAGCTATGAGGCTTCAAAAGTTCTTTAACCGCAAGATGGAAGAGGGCAGCTCACAAGGTGAGCATGTGCTTAAGATGTCTGGGCACGCAAACAAACTTCAAAGCTTGGGTATAGTGATTCCTAATGCTTTGGGGATTTACCGTGTCCTCCAATAACTACCACCAAGTTACAAGAACTTTGTGATGCACTAAAACATGCCTAACATGAACAAGACGTTGTAACTCTTTGCCATGTTGAAATCTGCAGAAGTGGAGATCAAGAAAGAGCACCAAGTGTTGTTGGTCAATAAGACCACCAAATTCAAGAAAGGCAAGTCTAAGCAAAAGGGACACTTCAAGAAGGGTGGTAAGAAAGCTACCACGCCGACGAAGAAGACCAAGGCTGGACCTAAGCCTGATACTGAGTGCTTTTACTGCAAGGGAGAAGGTCAACGTACTTGGCGGATCTGAAGAACGGCAACATCAAGAAGAAAGGTATATCTGATATACATGTTATTGATGTGTATCTCACTAGTACTGTAGTAGTGCTCGGTATTTGATCTCGGGTTCGGTTGCTCATATTTGTAACTCAAACAGGCCGCAGAATAAACGGAAGCTAGCAAAGAACGAGGTGACGATGCGCTGGAAACGGATCAAAGGTTGATGTGATCGCTCGGCACGCTACCTCTTCATCTACCATCGGGATTAGTTTTATACTTAAATAATTGTTATTTGGTGCTTGCGTTGAGCATGAACATTATATCGGGATCTTGTTTATTAAGTAGACGGTTACTTGTTTAAATCTGAGAATAATGGTTGTTCTATTTATATGAGTAATATGTTTTATGCACATGCACCTTTGGTAGATGGTTTATTCTTATTGAATCTCGATAGTAGAAATACACATATCAACAACATTGAGGCTAAACGCTTGAAATCAGCGATAATTCGACCTATATGTGGCATCGTTGCCTTGGTCACATCGAGTGAAACGTATGAAGAAACTCCATTAGATGGACTTCTTGAATCACTTGATTTTGAATCACTTGAAAGATTAAGCATGTCCGATGGGAAAAATGACTAAGACTCCATTTTCGGTATGATGGAGCGAGCTACGGACTTATTGGAAATCATACATACCGATGTGTGTGGTCCAATGAGTGTAGCGTCATGGTGGTTATCGTTATGTTCTTACCTTCACGGATGACTTGAGTAGATATGGATATATCTATTTCATGAAACATAAGTCCGAAACTTTCGAGAAGTTTAAGGAGTTTCAAAGTGAGGTAGAGAATCAACGTAACAAGAAGATTAAATTTCTACGTTCTGATCGTGGAGGTGAATATCTAAGTTACGAGTTTGGCGAGCATTTAAAGAAGTGCGGAATACTTTCACAATTGACACCGCCGAACACCACACGTAATGGTGTGTCCGAACGTCGTAATCGAGCTCTCTTAGATATGGTTCGTTCTATGATGTCACTTACATTTACCGCTATCATTTTGGGGTTATGCATTAGAAACACCGCATTCACTTTAAATAGGGCACCGTCTAAATCCGTTGAAACGACACCGTATGAATTATGGTTTGGGAAGAAACCTAAATTGTCGCTCCTTAAAGTTTGGGGATGCGAAGCCTATGTAAAGAAGTTACTGGGACAAGCTTGAACCCAAAGCGGAAAAATGCGTCTTCATAGGATACCGAAGGAAACTATTGGGTATACCTTCTATCATAGATCCAAGGCAAAACATTCGTTGCTAAGAATGGATCCTTTCTAGAAGGAATTTCTCTCGAAGAAGTATTTGGAAGGAAAGTAGAACTCGACGAGGTTGTTGAACCTTCTCTCGAAATTGCGAGTAGCGCAGACCGGAAGAAGTTCTGTGGTGCTCGCACCAATAAGGGAGGAAGCTAATGATGATGATCATGAAACTTGGTTGAAGTTGCTCTGAGCCTCGGAGGTCAACGAGAACTCGTACCACTCAGTTGGTATGATTCCGTTATGAATGTCATGGTGGTGGACAACACCGATGACCCCAAGACATATGAGGAAGCGATGATGAGCCCAGATTCCAATAAATGGCAAGAAGCCATGAAATCCGAGATTGGATCCATGTACGAAAACCAAGTATGGACTTTGGTGGACTTACGGATGGCGGAAGGTGCCGAGAACAAATGGATTTTCAAGAAGAAAGCAGATCTTGATGGTAATGTTCTGTCTATAAAGCTCGACTTGTCATAAAGGGTTTCGACAAATTCAAGGAGTTGACTACGATGAGACTTTCTCACCGGTAAGCTAAAAGTCTGTGAGGATTATGTTAGCAATCGCATATTATGATTATGAGATATGGCGGATGGATGTCAAACAAAGATTCCTCAATGGAGACATTGATGAAGAGTTGTATATGATGCAACCCAAAGGTTTTGTCGATCCTATAGATGCTAACAAGGTATGCAAACTTCAACGGTCCATCTATGGATTGAAGCAAGCATCGAAGTTGGAATCAGCGTTTTGATAAGGTAATCAAAGTTTTGGTTTTATACAAACTTATGGAGAAGCTTGTATTTACAAGAAAGTGAGTGGGAGCTCTGTAGCATTCTTAATCTGTATGTGGATGACATATTGTTGATTGGGAATGATGTAGACCTTCTTAATAGTGTCAAGGAATATTTGAATAATAGTTTTTCAATGAAGGATCTTGGCGAAGCAGCTTATATATTAGGCATAAAGATTTATAGAGATAGATCGAACGCCAAATATCATTGTCACAGTACATATTTGGACAAAGTTCTAAAGAGATTTGGAATGGAAGAAAGCAAGAAAGGGTTCTTGCCCATGTTGCCAATACAACCTTGAGTAAAACTCAAAGTCCGACATCGGCGAAGATAGAGAAAGGATGAGTAAGACTCCTATGCCTCGACCATAGGATCTCTAATGTATGCCATGCTATGTACTAGACCCGACATTGCATATCTTTGTTAGTTTAACTAGCAGATATCAAAGTGATCCAGAGTGGATCATTGGACAATGATCAAAAACATCCTTAAGTACTTGAGAAGAACTAAGGATATGGTTCTTTCTTATGGAGGTGATGAACAGCTCGTTGTTAATGGTTACACCGATGCTAGTTGGAACACCGATCCAGATGATTCTAAATCACAATCGGATAATTTATTTTGAATGGTGCAGGTTAGCTGGAGGAGTGCAAAGCAAAGCGTTGTGGCGAGATCTTCAAGCGAATCGGAATACATGGTTGCTTGGAGGCTTCACAAGAAGCGATATGGATGAAAGAGTTCATTACTGAGTGGGTGTGGTTCCAAGTCTGGACCCAATGTCTATCTCTTGTGATAACATGGGCGCCATAGCCAATGCGCAGAACCAAGGTCACACAAGAAGTCAAGCATATCAATGCGTTTCCACGCTATTCGAGAACATATCCAGGATGGGGATATAAAGATTTGCAAAGTACACAGATCCGAATGTGGCGGATCCGTTGACTAAACCTCTCCCGAGGGCAAAACATGACCAACACCAAAGCGCCATGGGTGTTCGGTATATTACCATGTAATCTAGATTAGATGACTCTAGTGCAAGTGGGAGACTGTTGGAGATATGCCCTAGAGGCAATAATAAATGTAGTTATTATTATATCTTTGTGTTTATGATAAATGTTTACATTCATGCTATAATGGTATTGACAAGGAAACCATTAATACTTGTGTGATTTGTAAACTTAATTTGAAGTCCCTAGTATAGCCTCTATACTTCACTAGCTTGTTGGTTGATTAATGATTGTGGTTTCCCTATCATGAACATTGAGATGTTATCAACAACAAGATCATATCGTTAGGAGAATGATATGGTGGACATACTCCTATAGATAAGCGTAGCATAAAGATCAAGTCATTTCATTAGTTCAATTGCTATATGCTTTCTGATACATAGTAACCTAATTCCTTCGACCATGAGATCATGCATATCACCTTTACCGGATGGATGCTTTGATGACATCAAACACCACACCGTAACTGGGTGGCTATAAAAGTGGCATTGAGTGTTCGGAAAGTATGGGTTGAAACACATGGATCAAGAGTGGGATTTGTCCATCCACATGACGGATAGATATACTCTGGGCCCTCTCGGTGGAATGTCATCCAATTAGCTTGCAAGCATGTGACTTGGTCACAAGGGATCACATATCACGGGAACGAGAAAAGAGTACTTATCGATGTGAGGTTGAACTAGGTATGCAGAGATCTGCGATCATAACCTCGGATAAGTAACATATCGTGAGACAAAGGAAATTGGTATCGTATGTAAGTGGTTCATTCGATCGCAAAGTAATCGTAGAAATATGTGGGAGCCATATGAATTTCCAGATTCCTCTATTGGTTATTGTTCGGAGAAGTGTCTCGATCATGTCCGCATAATTCACGAACCGTAGGGAGACACACTTAAGGATTCGGCGTTGTTTGAGTAGTTATGGTATTATGAGAAAGAGACCGAATGTTGTTCGGAGTCTCGGATGGGATCCGGGATATCACGAGGTGATCCGGAATGGTCCGGAGAATAAGATTCATATAAGGAAAGTCCCGTTTGAGTTCGGGAATAATTAGTGTTTTCATCGGGAATGTTCTAGAAGGTTCGGATTGTCCGGCACTCCGGGGAAGGGTACATGAATGTGTCATTGCTCATTGAATGATTGCATCATGTACTAAGTGTTATTGCTGTCCCAAATAAAGGATTAAATTGAATCCTAAAACAGAAAAGTCAAATGTCGGTTTGAAAGTCAAGCGCCAAAACAAGAAACTGTGGGAAACAAGCAAGAGGAGTTGGAACCAACACGAGGAGGAGTTGGACTCCTCCAGGCGCGCCACCCTAGGCCGAGTTGGGAGGGACTCCTCCCTCCCTGGCGCCAAGGACCCCCTCCCATATAAGGAGGCAGGCTCCTCCCATAGACACATAACTTTCTACTCTAGATCTCCGGTTTAGAGCTTTTTGGTTTAGAGCTTCTAATTGATTTAGCCAGTTTAGAGCCTTCTAATTGGTTTAGAGCCTTCTAATTGGTGTGTCTAATTACTAGGCCACTAATATCCTCTCTCATAAGCTCCACCATACTACCGGCTTAAGGCGAAGCCTGGGATCTCCCTCTACTTGGTACCACGCCCGTTGTCTTTGGAATCGCGAGAGAGTGCTACAACCTCATGCCTCTTTGGAACAAGGGAGAGGAAGGTCTTCGTCGAGTACGAACGTGTGACCGGCTGCGGGGCTTTCGGAACGTGGCTGGAAGGATCGTCTACGATCTTGAGATCGGAAAATACGACTACATCACCCACGAGAATCCGATCTCGTTAAACGCTTTGGAATCTTCGAGGGTAAGTTATACCATCGACTCGTTGCTACAATCTAGTAGATAGATCTTGGCTTGTTTGTTTGTATGCGATAGAAAATTTTTGTTTTCCATGCTACGAACCCCTACAGTTTCCCTGTCATGAACATTGAGATGTTGTTAACAACAAGATCATATCATTAGGAGAATGGTATGATGGACATACTCCTATAGATAAGCGTAGCATAAAGAACAAGTCATTTTTAATAGTTCAATTGCTATAAGCTTTCTGATACATAGTAACCTAATTCCTTCGATAATGAGATCATGCTAATCACCATCACCGGAAGGATGCTTTGTGGCATCCCGCAAAAACCACTACTAGAAAATCGCGTTGAATTTGGGCATTGCATCGTCATCATCATGCATTGGTCGCCAAAACTGTTTTCGCAAAGCCCGTTTTGTTTTATAAAACGCCCCATCTTTAATCAAGTATCAAACCCGGGTCGCCGGAATATTTTGTTTGTTGCCATCGGTTTGCAAATGGTGTTATTTAAACAAATAAAAGTTATATTATTTTTAGTGGGGCAGTCGAACGGGCCGAATGACCCGAACGACCACCCCTGTTTTAAAATCGGTCCACCCTGCACCCGCCCTTCTAAATCCTAAACCTACCCATCTTCCTACCCAGCCATCTACCTCCACCTCACCCCGGCCTATCTAGCTGCGACACATCAGCCTCGCCAAAATCCCAACCACTCATCTGCCTCCACCTCATCCTGCCACCTCTCTCTCTCCTCCCTCAACCCATCCCCACCAACCACCCAAAGCACACACCACAAAGACACGACGCACCTTCCCCACACCTTGTCACCTGGGTCCCACGCCTCGCATCCCGGCCCCACAGCGCCCACCTCCCTCCTCCTCCCTGTTCTTCTTCCGAGCAGCCCCACAGCCCTTGCGCTCCTCCACCTTCTCCTTCTCCCTTAGCTGGCTCCTCCCTCTTCCCCTCGCGGCCTCCGCCTGCCGTCCTCGCGCCGCCCAGTGCAGCGCCGCTCCCGGCTTCGTTCCCCTCGCCCGCGCGATCCCGACGCCGCCTCTGCTCCTCCAGAGCCACCGGCAGCCTCCGCCCGCCTCGTCCTCCTGCGAGCCCGTCTCCTCGGCCGACGCGCAAGCCGCGCCCCGCCTCACTGGCGCCGCCCAGCCGCCTCCACCTGCCCGTGCTGCACCCCGTCGCCGTCGACCTCCTGCCTGAGCTCCCGCTGCCTCCCGTGCCCGCGGCCGACTCGGCGAGCACCGCCGAGCCTCCTTCTTCCGACCAGCGCCCGTCGCCTCGCAAGGCTCGTGGCGCCTCCTCGCCTCCGCTCCTCAAGTCCCGCCCGTCGCCCTCGTTCTCGCACCGCGCTCGAGGGCGCCCGGCCAAGCCGCCGCCTTGCCATCGCCCCTCGCCGTCGCGCCCTCCTCTCCAGCCCTTGCGCCTCCTTTCTTTCCGGCTGTCCTTTCCCGCCACCGGTGCCGCGTTCCTGTTCGTCGGCCTCTGCGCTCGACGCCTCCTTGCGGTACCAACATCGCTGGTTCAACCAAGCCTCGTGTGTGGAAGAACGACCTTCGCGGTACTCTCTTGATGCCAAGGATAACCCACCCGGAGGGCGTTGACAAGGCACCGAGATCCCTCATCGACAAGACCGGCTCGTCGTCGGCGTTTGCAGGATGTCGCGTGCCACTCGCAGGTCTCGACACCGGTCCAAGATCGTCAACATCGCTCGAATCCAAAATACAAGTACTCCATCATGGACCCGATCGAAGCAAACCCGAAGACGGTGGATACGACAAGTACTTCCCAGATCCGATGCCCGAGGACGCCGACATGATAAACCAAGACCGACATGAGGCCGACAAGGTGCCTTCATGGATCCGAGACCGATCCGAACGCCAAGACCCTCAAGCGGCAAGAACGATCCCGGAACCCGACAAGACCTTCACGATAACAAGGGCGGCACCGACCGGAAGAATCCGATCGCCCCGACGCCGCACCAAGTCCTGCCGGTTGCGAACGAGCCCGCCAAGACCGTTCCGATCCGTCGAACCCCGGACCAAGGCCGTCGAACCCTGGACCCCGAGACCGACCCCGAACCCCGGAACCCCAAGATCGTCGAGACCCCTAATGTGTGAACCCTTTTCCGAGAACCCTATTTTTTATAAATGGTCAACTACATGAATTGTTGCATATTGAATTGTTCTACTCGCATGCATCTTATCATGTGGTTTGGGGGCCTTATGCCGATTCACCTAATAATTAAATATGGGGCCCATATGCGGGCAAATCTAGCCTTATATTGGCCTCATTTAAACTTGTGTAGCGAACCAATACTATAATCTTGCCTTGTTAAAACAACATTTAAATTGAGGGGTAGCTAAACAACTTGAACCATCTAATTATTGTCGGGACCCCGGTTCCGCTTAATATGACCTAATTGCATCGCACTTTTGCCATGCCATGCATCATACATGCATCATGCCGATCTTCTGCCGTTGTATTGAATATTGCATCCGGTGTTTCTTCTAGTGTTTTGGTTCTTCGCGGATAAGGCCGTTGAGTTGATGTGAGCTTAGCGATCTTGGTTGAACCTTGACAATGTTTTTGAGCATCTCCCCCTTTTCTACCAATCTTACTTTTATAGTGTTTTACTCCTTCCTGTTGATCTATTGCTATCTGTGTTGCGATGCTTTAGTTTCCGTACCTGTGATATACCGTGCAGCCCTATATTGCCTTGGACACACCCTATTACCTGTTGTTTGGTAGATAGTTGGACTTATGCGTCGTAGTTGCTTGCTCAAGTCTTGATGTGTGTGTCATATGCCACGATTCTTGATGTATTGCCGCATGTTGATGTTGGAGATGATTCTAGTTTTACTTATCGTCACTTTAATTTCTGTTTAACAACTAAAATTGAAATAAGCAGAGGCATCGGTGGGTGATAGATAATATTTGGTTTCGACGCCCACTTGTGTCCCGTAAGACCCAGTACTTGATACTGTTCCTTGATTTATCGCTATCCACATCCGGAGGTATATGGGACCCCGAGCGAGCTTGATTGATCTTATTTCTTGGGGCCACAAACTAGTTTGAGGTTTTATTTGATCCTGTACTTATGCCATGCTACTTTTTGTATTTAAATTGTGCGAGGAGCACTGCTTGTCTTTATTTAGGTAAGCGGAGTGATTACGGTATCGGCATCCCGATTGGGGATCTGTCGCTTCTGACCATTGTCGCCAAACCTTGAGTCCGTCTCGAAGCTTGCTTGCCGTTGGTGTACTCAAGGGTGGCCCCGAAATATTCTGAATCCTGTGATTGTTCGATCGTGAAAGCCTCGTTGGGTTTTGATTTGGTTTTCGAGGTTGATCGGCGTGTGTTGCTATTGGTGCACCCGGCGGGTAAAACTTTCGAAAGCCGTGTCCGGATATGGACGACTTGGAGCACATATCTCGATCATAGACAAGCATAACTAAAGTTTATTGCTATAAATTTGACTTTATAATGACTAGTAATCAGCTTCACTATAATGGAATGGTTAATTAATCGCCCACCATTGCTTGTTTGAGTGTCGCTTAACCATTGTACACGACTAGTAAGTATTGCAACTTCTAGCGGAATGGCTGAATAAAAGTACCAACAAGCTGCTGGGTTTAAGGGTTATCTCATGCTATTCATATCGATTAGTAAGTGTCACAACTATAACGGAATGGTTAACTAAAAGTGCCTCTTTACTTTATCGGGATGAATATCTAAACGACTAGTAATTGCTGAACGATAATTGAATAAGTAAAAGCGCCAGCGGTGTGAGTTCCTCGGTTGACTTCCTCGTTTGGTCTCGAGGGGAAACATCGAGGATGGGTTTGTTTGGTGTTAGCTTGAGTTGGATCCGAATAGGTCTTTCTTACCCTCTCGATTGCCGCCGGTTGTATCGAGTCTCTATAGGTTGTTTAGTGCATCTTGCCGCTGCCGCTTGATCCATCATACCTATGTAGGCGAGGACCATGGGAATTCTAGCCTCGCCGTGTCTTGGCCTCGATCTTGGCGCTCCTCTTTTCCTTTGCCCTTTCGGCACCCTTTTGTTTAAGCGGGTTTTGAGATCGGCGTCGTTAGCGAGGTTACCCTTGGCTTGGCACAGGCGGTTATGGGCGCCATTGGTTATTCTTGGGGCTCTTAGCCCCATTTGCATCTTGTCCGTAGCTGGACGCTCTATCGTTTTCAAGGTGATTTGGATCTTTGTATATTATATCTGTATTCTTGACCCTTTGAGTCATTTGTTATATATATACTTACGTGGGTCCCATCGAGGACTGTTGTGTAATGTTATTACTTCGTTTTCCACCCGCGAAAGTGCTGGTGCACCTTTGAATCGTTTCTATGCGGGTTTGGCGAATTTTGCTCAAACTTGCATAGGTCCGATCGAGGTGTTCTGAGTGGTATCGAGCTCAGGTTCGATACCCCACAAGTCGACTGTGGATAACCTAGCTAACGGTCAAGTAGAGTGTCAAAACTATTTTGCAAAATCGGTTGGATAGTTACGATTAGGTCGATTTTACTCCTTACCCTCTGCTATTCTCCTCTTATCTCGGCGTGTTTTGGATCCGCTCTCTTCTCTTTCTTGAGTCCAGGAATTCTCGTGGTTGGTTTTCGTCGTACCTTGAGGTTTCGCTTCCTTCTTCGATAACGGTGTTGCTACATCTGGTCTTCATGCTATCAGGAATCCTTCGGTGGTGCCATTCTTTGTTCCTTGCTTGTGCCTTACGGTGTTTTTCCGGTGACGACATCCCTCGCGGATCCGATGCAGAGTCTGCGTCCCTCCCTTGTTCCGAACCTCGCTTGTCGAGATCTTCAGTCTGATTCCGAGAGTTGGTTGCATAATCCGCCTATTCGTGTGCAGGGTAATGGTTTGGGTGCGCGATGGACTGATCACCATCCGACTACTCTTATCATTCGCTCTTGTACCTCGAATCAGTGGATCCCGCAGTTTTACTCCATCCATCGGAGCTAGAGGTGGCTTACTTGTTGATACCTCTACCTTCGACCTTTTTGATCCGGAGAGTTCTCCCGACGATCACGGACGACGACCTCTTGTTAGTGGTGTCGCGAGGACCTACATGAAGCGCGAAGAATCAGATCGCCGACCTTCTTCCCGGTACCATGAGGCGGATCTCGATGGCGAGATCCATTGTTAGTGGTGTCGAATTGTGGCATCCCGCAAAAACCACTACTAGAAAATCGCGTTGAATTTGGGCATTGCATCGTCATCATCATGCATTGGTCGCCAAAACTGTTTTCGCAAAGCCCGTTTTGTTTTATAAAACGCCCCATCTTTAATCAAGTATCAAACCCGGGTCGCCGGAATATTTTGTTTGTTGCCATCGGTTTGCAAATGGTGTTATTTAAACAAATAAAAGTTATATTATTTTTAGTGGGGCAGTCGAACGGGCCGAATGACCCGAACGACCACCCCTGTTTTAAAATCGGTCCACCCTGCACCCGCCCTTCTAAATCCTAAACCTACCCATCTTCCTACCCAGCCCTCTACCTCCACCTCACCCCGGCCTATCTAGCTGTGACACATCAGCCTCGCCAAAATCCCAACCACTCATCTGCCTCCACCTCATCCTGCCACCTCTCTCTCTCCTCCCTCAACCCATCCCCACCAACCACCCAGCACACACTCAGTCACAGCACACGCACGCACACACCTTCCCCCACACCCGCTGTCACCCTGGGTCCCACGCCCCCGCATCCCCGGCCCCACCTGGCGCGCCCCACCTCCCTCCTCCTCCCCTGTTCTTCTTCCCGAGCAGCCCCCACAGCCCGCACGCTCCTCCCCACCTTCTCCTTCTCCCGCAGCAGCGCGCGGCTCCTCCCTCTTCCCCCTCGCTGGCCGGCCTCCGCCTCCCTGCCGTCCTCGCGCCCTTGATGCACCAGCCGCTCCCGGCTTCCGTTCGCCCTTGCAGACGCCGCCGCCTCTGCTCCAGAGCCCTTGGCGACAGCCTCGCGCCTCGTCCTCCTGCGAGCCAGCCCGTCTCCTCGGCCGGGCCGCGCAAGCCTGCGCCCCTCACCGCGCGCCCGAGCCGCCTCCACCTCGCCCGTGCACCCCGTCGCCGTCGACCTCCTACTGCGGAGCTCCAGCTGTCGGCTCCGTCGCCCGCCAAGGCCGACTCCGAAAGCACCGCTGGCCTCCTTCTTCGAGCCGACCAGCGCCCCGTCGCCTCGCCAAGGCTCGTCGGCGCGATCCTCCGCCTCGCTCCTCCAAGTCCCGCCCGGTCGCGCCTCGTTTTGCACGCGTCCCGCTCGAGGCGCGCCTGCCCAGCCGCCGCCGCGCCGCTCGCCCTGCCCGTCGCGCCCTCCTCTCCAGCCCGCCGCGCCTCCTTTCTGCTCGGCGCTGTCCTTTCCCCGCCACCAGTACCCACGCGTCCCGGATCGTCGCTGGCCTCTGCCAGGCTCGCACGCTTCCTTGCAGTACCAACATCTGCTGGTTCAACCAAGCCTCGTGTGTGGAAGAACGACCTTCGCGGTACACTCTTCGATGCCAAGGATGACCACCCCGGAGGACGTTGACAAGGCACCGAGATCCCCTCATCGACAAGACCGGCTCGTCGTCGACGTTTGCAAGGATGTGCGTCGTGCCACTCGCAGGTCTCGACACCGGTCCAAGATCGTCAACATCGCTCGAATCCAAAATACAAGTACTCCATCATGGACCCGATCGAAGCAAACCCGAAGACGGTGGATACGACAAGTACTTCCCAGATCCGATGCCGAGGGGCGCCATGATAAACCAAGACCGACATGAGGCCGACAAGGTCTGCTTCATGGATCCGAGACCGATCCGGAACGCCAAGACCCTCGCAACGGCAAGAACGATCCCGTGGAACCCGACAAGACCTTCACGATAACAAGGACGGCACCGACCCGGAAGAATCCGATGCGCCCCCGACGCCGCACCAAGTCCTGCCCGGTTGCGAGAACGAGCCCGCCAAGACCGTTCCGATCCCGTCGAACCCCCGGACCAAGGCCGTCGAACCCTGGACCCCGAGACCGACCCCGAACCCCGGAACCCCAAGATCGTCGAGACCCCTAATGTGTGAACCCTTTTCCGAGAACCCTATTTTTTATAAATGGTCAACTACATGAATTGTTGCATATTGAATTGTTCTACTCGCATGCATCTTATCATGTGGTTTGGGGGCCTTATGCCGATTCACCTAATAATTAAATATGGGGCCCATATGCGGGCAAATCTAGCCTTATATTGGCCTCATTTAAACTTGTGTAGCGAACCAATACTATAATCTTGCCTTGTTAAAACAACATTTAAATTGCGGGGTAGCTAAACAACTTGAACCATCTAATTATTGTCGGGACCCCGGTTCCGCTTAATATGACCTAATTGCATCGCACTTTTGCCATGCCATGCATCATACATGCATCATGCCGATCTTCTGCCGTTGTATTGAATATTGCATCCGGTGTTTCTTCTAGTGTTTTGGTTCTTCGCGGATAAGGCCGTTGAGTTGATGTGAGCTTCGCCCCGATCTTCGGTTGAACCTTCGACAATGTTTTCAGGCGAGCATCTCCCCCTTTTCTACCAATCTTACTTTTATAGTGTTTTACTCCTTCCTGTTGATCTATTGCTATCTGTGTTGCGATGCTTTAGTTTCCGTGCAGTGATATACCGTGCAGCTATATTGCCTTGGACACACCCTATTACTGTTGTTTGGTAGATAGTTGGACTTGCGGCGTCAGTTGCTTGCTCAAGTGCCGATGTGTGTCGTCATATGCCATTCTGATGTATTGCCGCATGTTGATGTTGGAGATGATTCTAGTTTTACTTATCGTCACTTTAATTTCTTTAACAACTAAAATTGAAATAAGCGAGAGGCATCGTGGGTGATAGATAATATTTGGTTTCGAACGCCCACTTGTGTCCGTAAGACCCCGAGTACTTGATACTGTTCCTTGATTTATCGCTATCCACATCCGGAGGTATATGGGACCCCCGAGCGAGCTTGATTCATCTTATTTCTTGGGGCCACAAACTAGTTTGAGGTTTTATTTATGATCTGTACTTATGCCATGCTACTTTACGTATTTAAATTGTGCGAGGAGCACACTGATCATTTAGGTAAGCGGAGTGATTACGTGGTATCGACAGTCCCCGATTGGGGATCTGCTGTCGCTTACAGCCATTGTCGCAAACCTTGAGTCCGTCTCGAAGCTTGCTTGCCGCTATGGTGTACTCAAGGGTGGCCCTGAAATATTTCGAATCCTGTGATTGTTCGTCGTGAAAGCCTCGTTGGGTTTGATTTGGTTTTCGAGGTTGATCGAGCGTGTGTTGCTATTGGTGCACCCGACCGGGTAAAACTTTCTCGAAAGCCGTGTCATGGATATGGACGACTTGGAGCCTGATATCTCGATCATAGACAAGCATAACTAAAGTTTATTGCTATAAATTTGACTTTATAATGACTAGTAATCAGCTTCACTATAATGGAATGGTTAATTAATACCGCCCACCATTGCTTGTTTGAGTGTCGCTTGCAACCATTGTACCGACTAGTAAGTATTGCAACTACAACGGAATGGCTGAATAAAAGTACCAACAAGCTTTGGGTTTAAGGGTTATCTCATGCTATTCATATCGATTAGTAAGTGTCACAACTATAACGGAATGGTTAACTAAAAGTGCCCTCGCTTACTTTATCGGGATGAATATCTAAACCCGACTAGTAATTGTTGCAACGATAATTGAATAAGTAAAGCGCCAAGTGTGAGTTCTCGGTTGACTTCCTCGTTTGGTCTCGAGAAACATCAGGATGGGTTTGTTTGGTGTTAGCTTGAGTTGGATCCGAATAGGTCTTTCTTACCCCTCTCGATTGCCCGGTTGTATCGAGTCTCTATAGGTTGTTTAGTGCATCTTGCCGCTTCAGATCCATCATACCTATGTAGGCGAGGACCGAATTCTAGCCTCGGTGTCTTGGCCTCGATCTTGGCTCCTCTTTTTCCTTTGCCCTTTGTGGCACCTTTTTGTTTAAGGGTTTGAGATCGACGTCGTTAGCAGGGTTACCCTTCCGCTTGGCACAGGGGGGTTATGGACGCCATTGGTTATTCTTTAGGCTCTTAGCCCCATTTGCATCTTGTCCGTAGTCTGGACGCCTATCGTTTTCAAGGTGATTTGGATCTTTGTATATTATATCTGTATTCTTGACCCTTTGAGTCATGTTATATATATATACGCTCATGGGTCCCATCGAGGATGTTGTGTAATGTTATTACTTCGTTTTCCACCCGCACGAAAGTGCCTGGTGGGCACCTTTGAATCGTTTCTATGCGGGTTTGGCGAATTTTGCTCAAACTTGCATAGGTCCGATTCTGAGGGTGTTACATGCTTTGATGACATCGAACACCACACCATAACTGGGTGGCTATAAAGGTGGCATTGAGTGTTCGGAAAGTATGGGTTGAGGCACATGGATCAAGAGTGGGATTTGTCCATCCATATGACAGATAGATATACTCTGGGCCCTCTCGGTGGAATGTCATCCAATTGGCTTTCAAGAATGTGACTGGCTCATAAGGGATCACATACCACGGGAATGAGAAATGAGTACTTATTAGTAACGAGGTTGAACTAGGTATGCAGAGATACCGACGATCAAAACCTCGGATAAGTAAACTATCGCGAGACAAAGGGAAATTGGTATCGTATGTAAGTGGTTCATTTGATCGCAAAGTAATCGTAGAAATATGTGGGAGCCATATGAATTTCCATATTCCTCTATTGGTTATTGATCGGAGAAGTGTCTCGGTCATGTCCGCATAATTCACGAACCGTAGGGAGACACACTTAAGGATTCTATGTTGTTGAGTAGTTATGGAATGATGAGTAAGAGATCGAATGTTGTTCGGAGTATCGGATGGTATCCGGGATATCACGAGGAGATCCATAATGGTTCGGAGAATAAGATTCATATAAGGAAAGTCCTGTTTCGGATTGGGGAATGATTCCGGTGTTTTCACCAGGAATGTTCTAGAAGGGTCTGGAAGGTCCGACACTCCGGAGGGGAAGGGTACAGGAATGTGTCATGACAATATGGAATGGTTGCATCATGTACTAGGTCACTTGGCTGGGCAAAATAAAGAGAGAAATCAAATCCAAGTTTGAAAGTCAAACGCCAATTTGAAAAGTCAAACGCCAAGTTTGCTTGGTGGAGGGAGAGTAGGAAACCTACTTGGGAGGAAGTCCCCTCCCTCCACCCGCTGGCCAAGGAGACTAGTTGGGGGAGGACTCCCTCATCCCAACCTGCCACCCTGCACCTATATAAGGAGGGGTAGGGCGCCCCCTACCCCTCACACCCAAAAACCCTAGCCTCCAAGTCGCTGGCCACCTCCAAGCCACCGCCTAGGGCCTCTCTAACTCGGCGAGTTAGGGTTTCCCCAAACCCTAGCCGCCGGCCAGGCCCTCCCCTTGGTTCCCTCTAAACCCTAGATCACCAAGACCTCTCTCATACTCCACCATACTCGCTCCGGCTTAAGGCGAAGCCCTGCGAGATCTCCCTCTACTTAGGCACCACCTTTGTCGTCTGCGGAATCGCGAGGAGAGAGCTACAACCTCCGCTTCTTTGGAACAAGGGAGAGGAAGGTCTTCATCAATCTTAGAACATGTGACCGATCGCGGAGCGCAGGAGCATAGCGTCGGAAGGATCGTCTACACGATCTTGAGATCGGCAAGAGTACGACTACATCACGCACGAGAATATGCTCTCGTTAACCGCTTTGGAATCTTAGAGGGTAAGTTCCTATATCGACTCATTGCTACAATCTAGTAGATAGATCTTGGCTTGTTTGTTTGCATGCGGTAGAATTTTTTTGTTTTCCATGCTATGAACCCCTACAGTGGTATCAGAGCCGTGTCTATATGTAGATCTGTTGCACGAGTAGAACACAATGGTCATTGTGGGCGGTGGTGCTTTTATTATCAGTTGCTTTTTGTGTACTTTGCATATTGCGGTATGATGGGATGAAGCGGCCTGGGCTAACCTTACATGACATCGTTCATGAGACTTGCTCCACGCTCAACATGCAACTTGTATTACATAAGTGGCTTTGCGGGTGCCTGTCTCTCCCATCATAGTATAGATCCAATTTACAATGGGCACTTGATAGTTCAAACGTCAACGTTCTGGTTCTTGTTCGTAAGTTAGATCGACACTTATTGAAAGCCCCAAACCACGTAAAATATGCAAAGAAAATTAGAGGCGTCTAACTTTGTTTTGCAGGGGTGTGCTGTGATGTGATATGGCCATGATTGTGATTATATTTGATGTATGCAATGTTCCTTATTGTAAGTTGGCAACCGGCAGGAGCCATATGGTTGTCTTTAAATTCTGTTAAGAACCGGGTGTCTATTAAAAGTAGTTGTAATAGTTGAATATGGTGGAAGACAACCATGAAACGGCGCCATTGACCTTGACGCCATACCGGTAATGATGGAGATCATGTCCTTGCTTGAAGATGGAGATCGGAAGCACAAGAAGAAATGCCATATCATATCACATATTATGAATTGCATGTGATGTTAATCCTTTATGCATCTTGTATTGCTTAGTTAACGACTGTAGCATTATAAGATGATCCCTCAAGCACACAAATTTCAAGTTTTAAAGTGTTCATCCTTAGTAAGCACTGTTGCTAAAGCTCGTTGTTTCGAAGCACCTCGTGATGATCGGGTGTGTTAGATTCGGCGAGTGTATACAACGTGAGCAAGCCAGATTTGCTCATGCGGAAGCTAAGGTTTGATCTTGACGAGCCTAGCATGTACAGACATGGTCTCAGAACACGGATCATCGAAAGGTAAAGCATGAGTCATATAGTAGATATGATGAACATGTTGATTGTTCGCCATTAAAGCTACATCAACTCTCGTGATGATCAGTTTTGATGTGGTGGATTTGGTTCGTGTGATCACTAAAACAATGTGAGCTATATTGTTTTGAGTGGGAGTTCACCTAGATTAATTTAACAATTAATTAGAACTCAGTTTGTCATAAACTTAGTCTAAACTATTGCAAATATGTTGTAGATCAATGGCGGCCCCTACCATCAATTTTAATGCGTTCCTAGAGAAAGAAAAGTTGAAAAACAATGGAAGCAACTTCGCGGATTGGTTCCGCAATTTGAGGATTGTCCTCAATGCTGGTAATTTGACCTATGTGCTGGATGCACCGCTGGGTGACCCGCCTACAGCTACTGCTACCGATGAAGTAAAGAATGCTTACCTTACTCTCCAGAGTTCAGTGTGCTATCTTGTATGGTTTGGAATCGGAGCTTTAGAAAAGGTTTGAGAACCATGACCCACATCATATTATCCGTGAACTCAAAATGATATTTGAGGCTCACGCGGCAGTTGAGAGTTATGAGGCTTCTAAAAAGTTCTTTAACTGCAAGATGGAAGAGGGCAGCTCCGTCAGTGAGCATGTGCTTAAGATGTCTGGGCACGCAAACAAACTCCAAAGTTTGGGTATAGTGATTCCTAATTCTTTGGGGATTCACCGTGTCCTCCAATCACTACCACCAAGTTACAAGAACTTTGTGATGAACTACAATATGCAAAACATGGACAAGACATTGCCAGAACTCTTATCCATGTTGAAATTTGCAGAAGTGGAGATCAAGAAAGAGCACCAAGTGTTGTTGGTCAATAAGACCACCAGATTCAAGAAATGCAAGTCTAAGCAAAAGGGAAACTTCAAGAAGGGCGGTAAGAAAGTTGCCGCGCCGGCGAAGAAGACCAAGGATGGGCCTAAGCCTGATACTGAGTGCTTTTACTGCAAGGGAGAAGGTCACTGGAAGCGGAATTGCCCAAAGTACTTGGCGGATTTGAAGAACGGCAACATCAAGAAGAAAGGTATATCCGATATACATGTTATTGATGTGTATCTCACTAGTACTCGTAGTAGTGCCTGGGTATTTGATACTGGTTCGGTTGCTCATATTTGTAACTCGAAACAGGTGCTGCGGAATAAACGGAAGCTAGCAAAGAACAAGGTGGCGATGCACGTTGGAAATGGATCAAAGGTTGATGTGATCGCGTTCGACACGCTACCTCTTCATCTACCATCGGGATTAGTTTTATACTTAAATAATTGTTATTTGGTGCCTGGGTTGAGCATGAACATTATATCTGGATCATGTTTATTGCGAGATGGTTACTTGTTTAAGTCCGAGAATAATGGTTGTTCGATTTATATGATCAATATGTTTTATGCACATGCACCTTTGATAGATGGTCTATTCTTATTGAATCTCGATTGTGGAAATACACATATTAATAACATTAAAGCTAAACGTTTGAAATTGAGCGATAACTCGACCTATTGGAGTGAAGCGTATGAAGAAACTCCATTCCGGTGGACTTCTTGAATCACTTGATTTCGAATCACTTGAAAGATGTGAAGCATGTCTGATGGGTAAAATGACTAAGACTCCATTTTTTGGGATGATGGAGCGAGCGACAGACTTATTGGAAATCATAGATACCGATGTGTGTGGCCCAATGAGTGTAGCATCGCGCGGTGGTTATCGTTATGTTCTTACCTTCACGGATGACTTGAGTAGATATGGGTATATCTATTTCATGAAACATAAGTCCGAAACATTCGAGAAGTTTAAGGAATTTCAAAGTGAGGTAGAGAATCAACGTAACAAGAAGATTAAATTTCTACGTTCTGATCATGGAGGTGAATATCTAAGTTACGAGTTTGGCGAGCATTTAAAGAAATGCAAAATACTTTCACAATTGACACCGCCGGGAACACCACAGCGTAATGGTGTGTCCGAATGTCGTAATCGAACTCTCTTAGATATGGTTTATTCTATGATGTCACTTACAGATTTACCCCTATCATTTTGGGGTTATGCATTATAAACAGCCGCATTCACTTTAAATAGGGCACCATCTAAATCCGTTGAAACGACACCGTATGAATTATGGTTTGGGAAGAAACCTAAATTGTCGTTCCTTAAAGTTTGGGGTTGCGAAGCTTATGTAAAGAAGTTACAGCCGGACAAGCTTGAACCCAAAGCGGAAAATGCGTCTTCATAGGATACCCAAAGGAAACTATTGGGTATACCTTCTATCATAGATCCAAGGGCAAAATCTTCGTTGCTAAGAATGGATCCTTTATAGAGAAGGAATTTCTCTCGAAAGAAGTGATTGGAAGGAAAGTAGAACTCGACGAGGTTGTTGAACCTTCTCTCGAACTTGCGAGTAGCGCAGCACCGGAAGTAGTTCCTGTGGCGCCTACACCAATAAGAGAGGAAGCTAATGATGATGATCATGAAACTTCGGTTGAAGTTGCTACAGAACCTCGCAGGTAAACGAGAACTCGTACCACTCCTGATTGGTATGATCCCATTATGAGTGTCATGTTGGTGGACAACACCGATGACCCTGCGACATATGAGGAAGCGATGATGAGCCCAGATTCCAATAAATGGCAAGATGCCATGAAATCCGAGATTGGATCCATGTACGAAAACAAAGAATGGACTTTGGTGGACTTACCGGATGGCCGGAAGGCTGTCGAGAACAAATGGATTTTCAAGAAGAAAACAGATGCTGATGGTAATGTTACTGTCTATAAAGCTCGACTTGTCGCAAAAGTGTTTCGACAAATTCAAGGAGTTGACTACGATGAGACTTTCTCACCGGTAGCGAAGCTAAAGTTCGTGAGTATTTTGTTAGCAATCGTTGCATATTATGATTATGAGATATGGCAGATGAATGTCAAAATGGCGTTCCTCAATGGAGACATTGATGAAGAGTTGTATATGATGCAACCCAAAGGTTTTGTCGATCCTAAAGATGCTAAAATGGTATGCAAACTTCAACGGTCCATATATGGATTGAAGCAAGCATCCCGAAGTTGGAATCAACATTTTGATAAGGTAATCAAAAGCTTTGGTTTTATACAAACTTATGGAGAATCTTGTATTTACAAGAAAGTGAGTGGGAGCTCTGTAGCATTCTTAATACTATATGTAGATGACATATTATTGATTGGGAATGATGTAGACCTTCTTAATAGTGTCAAGAATTATTTGAATAATAGTTTTTCAATGAAAGATCTTGGCGAAGCAGCTTACATATCAGGCATAAAGATTTATAGAGATAGATCGAGACGCCTAATATCATTGTCACAAAGTACATATTTGGACAAAGTTCTAAAGAGGTTTGGAATGGAAGATAGCAAGAAAGGGTTCTTTCCCATGTTGCTCTGACCTTGAGTAAAACTCAAAGTCCAAAGAACGGCAGAAGATAGAGAAAGGATGAGTAAGACTCCTATGCCTCGACCCATAGGATCTCTAATGTATGCCATGCTATGTACTAGACCGACATTGCATATCCGTTAGTTTGACTAGCGATATCAAAGTGATCTAGGAGTGGATCATTGACAATGGTCAAAACATCCTTAAGTACTTGAGAAGAACTAAGGATATGGTTCTTTCTTATGGAGGTGATGAACAACTCGTTGGTAATGGTTACACCGATGCTAGTTGGAACACCGATCCGGATGATTCTAAATCTCAATCTGGATACGTATTTACTTTGAATGGTGCAAAGATTATGGAGGAGTGCAAAGCAAAGCATTGTGGCAAGATCTTCAACTGAATCGGAATACATAGCTGCTTTGGAGGCTTCACAAGAAGCGATATGGATGAAGGAGTTCATTACAGAGCTGGGTGTGGTTCCAAGTGCGCTGGACCCAATCTCTATATACTGTGATAACATGGGCGCCATAGCCAATGCGCAAGAACCAAGGTCACACAAGAAGCTGAAGCACATCAAGCTACGTTTTCATTCTATTCGAGAACATGTCCAAGATGGTGACATAAAGATTTGCAAAGTACACACATATCTGAATGTGGCGGATCCGTTGACTAAACCTCTCCCGAGGGCAAAACATGACCAACACCAAACTGCCATGGGTGTTCGGTATATTACCATGTAACCTAGATTAGTTGACTCTAGTGCAAGTGGGAGACTGTTGGAGATATGCCCTAGAGGCAATAATAAATATAGTTATTATTATATCTTTGTGTTTATGATAAATGTTTGCATTCATGCTATAACAGTATTAAAAGGAAACATTAATACTTGTGTGATTTGTAAACTAAATTAGAGTCCCTAGTAAAGCCTCTTCATAATACTAGCTTGTTGGTTAATAGATGATTGTGGTTTCCTTGTCATGAACATTGAGATGTTGTTAACAACAATATCATATCATTAGGAGAATGGTATGATGGACATACTCCTATAGATAAGCGTAGCATAAATATCAAGTCATTTTTAATAGTTCAATTGATATAAGCTTTCTGATACATAGTAACCTAACCCCATTCCTTCGACCATGAGATCATGCTAATCACCATCACCGAAAGGATGCTTTGATGACATCAAACACCACACCGTAACTGGGTGGCTATAAAGGTGGCATTGAGTGTTCGGAAAGTATGGGTTGAGGCACATGGATCAAGAGTGGGATTTGTCCATCCATATGACGGATAGATATACTCTGGGACCTCTCGGTGGAATGTCATCCAATTGGCTTGCAAGCATGTGACTGGCTCACAAGGGATCACATACCACGGGAACGATAAAAGAGTACTTATCAGTAACGAGGTTGAACTAGGTATGCAGAGATACCGACGATCAAAACCTCGGATAAGTAAACTATCGCGAGACAAAGGGAAATTGGTATCGTATGTAAGTGGTTCATTTGATCGCAAAGTAATCGTAGAAATATGTGGGAGCCATATGAATTTCCATATTCCTCTATTGGTTATTGATCGGAGAAGTGTCTCGGTCATGTCCGCATAATTCACGAACCGTAGGGAGACACACTTAAGGATTCTATGTTGTTGAGTAGTTATGGAATGATGAGTAAGAGACCGAATGTTGTTCGGAGTCTCGGATGGGATCCGGGATATCACGAGGAGATCCGAAATGGTCCGGAGAATAAGATTCATATAAGGAAAGTCCTGTTTCGGAGTTGGGGAATGATTCCGGTGTTTTCACCAGGAATGTTCTAGAAGGGTCCGGAAGGTCCGGCACTCCGGAGGGGAAGGGTACATGAATGTGTCATGACAATATGGAATGGTTGCATCATGTACTAGGTCACTTGGCTGGGCAAAATAAAGAGAGAAATCAAATCCAAGTTTGAAAGTCAAACGCCAATTTGAAAAGTCAAACACCAAGTTTGCTTGGTGGAGGGAGAGTAGGAAACCTACTTGGGGAGGAAGTCCCCTCCCTTCACCCGCCGTCCAAGGAGGCCGAGTTGGGAGAGGACTCCCTTCTCCCGACCGGCCACCCTCCACCTATATAAGAAGGGGTAGGGCTCCCCCTACCCCTCACACCCAAAAACCCTAGCCTCCAAGTCGCCGGCCACCTCCAAGCTGCCGCCTAGGGCATCCTCTAACTCGGCGAGTTAGGGTTTCCCCAAACCCTAGCCTCCGGCCAAGCCCTCCCCTTGGTGCCCTCTAAACCCTAGATCACCAAGGCCTCTCTCATACTCCACCATACTCGCTCCGGCTTAAGGCGAAGCCCTGCAAGATCTCCCCTCTACTTGACCTGCCACGTCGTCTTTGCCGAAATCGCGAGGAGAGTGCTACAAACTCCGTCTTTGTAACAAGGGAGATGAAGGTCTTCATCAGTCTTGAACGATGTGACCGATTGCGGAAGCCAGCCAGCTTAACGCGGAAGGATCGTCTACGCGATCTTGAGATCGGCAAGAGTACGACTACATCACCCACGAGAATCTGCTCTCGTTAACCGCTTTGGAATCTTCGAGGGTAAGTTCCTATATCGACTCGTTGCTACAATCCTGTAGATAGATCTTGGCTTGTTTCTTCGCATGCGGTAGAATTTTTTTGTTTTCCATGCTACGAACCCCTACAATATCACATTGGTTAGCTTGCAAGCAAGTGATTTGATCACTAGAATGTTTTATCATGGGAACGAGAAAAGAGTGCATGTCAGTAACGAGATCAAACTAGGTATGGAGATACCGATGATCGAATCTTGGACATGTAATATATCGTGAAACAAAGGGATTAAGATACGAGCATAAAAGGTTCCGACGATCACAGGAAAGTCATCGTTGAATGTGTGGGAGTCAGTATGGATCTCCAGGTCCCGCTAGTGATTATTGATCGGAGAAGGGTCTCGATCATGTCCACATTATTCGCGAACCATAGGGTGACACACCTAAGGGACACTGACATCCAGTTGGAGCAAATGTTTCATGCCGGAAAGAATAACCAGCGCAGGAATTTATTTCACTAGATACCGAAACAGGTTTTCGGGTGAAATTGCAGAAAGTGTTTTTGCATGTGAAATAGAATTCTAGCAAGGGGTTATATGTGAATGTTTGTCATTAAAGTAATTGACAAAATTCTGAATAAATAAAAAGAGTTTTATTTAATGAGAGTTTGCATTAAATTTGGTGGAAATTTAATAGCAAGTTTGAGTGGGATTTTGAGAGGAGGGATTTGAAGAGGATTTTGTGAGTGGAGTGTCCACCCACATGAATGAGGGGAGGACAAGGGGGCAGCCCCCATGCGCCGGCGACCCCCTTGGGGTTCCCCCCTCTCCTATAAAAGGCACCCCTCTCCCTCTCTCTCTCACTCACACCTCCTCGTGAAGGATCTATCTCCTCCTCTAGAATTTATCCCCATGGTCTCGGACTAGCGAGATACATGTTCCCGGTGGCTATTCGGCAAGAAAGGGTTGTGCTTCCGCTGCATCGCTGGAGCGAGGAGGCGGAGGTTTCTCGGTGTCTTGTACGTGTGTGCGAGCAGATCTTGTTGCTTTATGGCTAGGACTTCCTCTCTATCTTGAGATCGGCAAGAGATCGTCTACATCAACCACGAGTTCAACTCGTTAAGCTTTGTCGGTCTTCAAGGGTATGTTCTCTATGGATATACATCCGCCCGTTGTTTGTATCTAGTAGATAGATATTGTTACATAGTTCCCATCGTAGGATTTTTTTTGTTTTCTATGCTGCGAACCCTACATATATATGGTGATGAAGAGCAATAGTTCAGTGAATTGTGGGACTTTGGAAATGAAATTAGAAGAAGTAACCCCAGACAGTTCCTTCTTTGTTTGTTTAGATGAGGTAGGGAGGTTCCAGAGAGCCGACAAGTGCTTGGATGCATCTAAAAGAGGATTTCTCCAAGGATGCATGCCAATTAATTTTCTTGATGGTTGCTTTATAAAGACAAGATATAAGGATGGTTGCAGAGACAAAGAAGGAGATGGCTCCGGAAAGAAAGCAGAGGGCTGAGGCACAAAAGAAGGAAGCTCTAGCTAAGAAGCAAGAAGAAAAGAGGCTGGCAGCAGAAGGGGCACCTGCAAAAAGAGCAAGATATTCAGAAGAACAAAGAAGGACTGAAGTCGTAGCACCTCTAGACCATGCTGAAGAAATCATTCAAATTCAAGTTCAGCAAGGCCCTGTGCACAAGAAAGCAAAGAAAGTGAATATGTTTGATGAACTACTGCCAAAAAAGTGAAATGTGTGACCTGTAATAATAAGTAAACAAAAAATAATGCTTACAATGACATGATTTTGTCATGCCTTTATACTAGTCTTTGTGTTTATTATGCCTTTATACTAGTCTTTGTGTTTACTATGTGTGACCTGTACAATGCCATGGATTTGAATGCTTAGTTGATTTGTCTTTGATTGCAATGTGTTCACAGTGAGTCATTTGAATGGTTATTGAGTTGGCAATGAGTTCAAACACAAACTTAAGAAGATGATTTCATCAGGGTCATACACAACCAGTAGAACAAGGTTCTTAACATGACAGATAACCAACAAAACAAGTTACTAGCCACTTCACTAGAGGCTTACATAGGCTTACTAGCCACTTCACTTCCTCAGCACTGTGAGAACACATACCATAAAACTTTAACCTATAACTATTTTTAGTAGAAACACAGCTTCCTTCAACAGAGCAATCACATTGCTCGGTTATTGTTCTTGTACTCCTAGACTTGCTGCAGCTAGCTCCTCCTTCTTCAGGTTCAGATCAAACCTTCTGCCCTCTGCCCACCCCAAAGCCTCAACTGCATCGTCTCCGGTCATAATGTTGCACTCAAGCAGATAGATCACATACTCAAGCTCCCAATGCCAGAAATTGCAGCCTTGCTACACAATGCCATGTAAGAAATAAGATACAGAGATCAAAACATAAATCAAAACAGTTAACCACTAAACAAAATCTAGTTCTGCTGAGAAATTGAAGAGAAAGATTGCTAATTCAGGACATAAAAATATCACTAACAGTATGCTTCTCGCACTTGTAGAAGACCCAGCCCTTGTGCTTCGGCGTGCCGGAGGTGAGCCGCTTGACGATCCTACCACAGTCAGGGCACAGAATGCAGGGGATGAAATGGGTGTTGCAACGACGCGAAGTGCGGGAAGAGGCTGAGTGACTCATGGCGGCGGGATGGCGAGCCAGCTCCGGCGGCACCTACGGCGATGATCTAGGGTTACAGAAAAGGAGAGGGGGATCGCAAGCTCGGCTTGGAGTAGGTAGCTCGGATAGGAGAAGGTATGATTTTACGCACAACCCCCCGCCACCACTTGATTTCGCAATACCACCCCCACGCGCCTCTACAGTTTGGTGACCTCGCATGCCACGTCATCGCGTACACCTCTGTACCGTGTCGAGTGACCTTGTACGGCACATCATCGTGTCTATAGTGACCGTAACTTCCCTATTCTTAAATACAGTGACCAAAGTGAGACATACGGTAGAGTACAGTGACCAACCGTGTATTTATCTCTTTCATTTTCTAGCCAAAACAGAAACCACAAGGGCTGTTGGCTTCAAGTCCAAGCACAAACAGATGGGATGTCTCCCACGTTGTGCCCGCCATGCATGATAATCTTTCACTTTAACTTGTTGTACATCTGAACGACGGGACATGTAAGTTAGTTAGGCTTTTGTGGGCATGCATGTTTGGTCTCGTGCAATGTTAATCTCTTCACGGGCCATCATTCTCCAGATTTCTAGGATAGAAGAATTTACATGTTCCTCACTACTAAATAAATAATTGGTGCCATGGCATCCTAATGGGTGGGATCCACTGTCAGTTTTTGTGTCAATTCGAGTTTAACTAATGTCTAGCGCAGATTGTAAAAAAAACGCAATATGGTGTTCTTTTTTGTGATTTAAATGTAAAGTGGTGGTGTTTCTACATTTATGCAAAAAAATTGGTGATTTTATGCTCCATACTCAAAAACACGTGAATCTCATGCATGGTTGATCAAACAACAGATGTAGAACAAGTGCTAAGTGCAATGCATCCAGCTGGGTCAGGGTATGGTGGCCATAATTTTGATTCTCACCAGCTACAACTATACCGGCTGGCGATCTTTGCTATGTTAGCAATTAGCAATTGGATCTGTTCGCAGTGCGATCCTTGGAACATCTCCAATTGCATTTCCAAGAGTGCTTTTCTAGTCCCATTTTTTATTCATCCAGAGCGAAAATTCGTCCTGTCGTATTCCTAGAAACGTATTTTTTGTTGGATTTGATCCAAATTACATCCGGCTTCTAGGCCGAATTCTACGTTGGTGTCCCCATCCTATCAGCGGGCGAAGACGATTCGTCCTCATCCCGTTGCTTCGACTCCTGCGATGGATCTCTGGGCAACGGCCGCTTGACCACTCGCCCACGGTCGTCGTAATGGCTCACCATCGCCCGCCCAGCTTCCCGCTTTCCCATTTCTCACCCTCGCCGCTACACCTGTCTCCCATCGCCGCTCTTTCCCCATTTGCTATAATTGTCGGTCGTCCTCGCCGTATCCAGAGCACAAACTCCCATTCCTCCATTCCCCACCCACCAAAAGCTCCAAGTTTCGACAAAGAGAAGAAGAGCTCGTCGGCTGGCATGGCAGATAGGTAGCCTGGTGATCTGGCGGCGGCGAATGGCTTTGGCCGCCGGTCCCTGCAGCCTTGGGAGGCTCATCTCCTCCACGACGACGGCTACCCGGCGCCGCCGGATTTCTGGTGCCCGCCAACATGGAAGCTCAGCGCGGGTGGCATGCCTGTGCCGCCGGTGCTGGAGGTGCAGGACCGGATCGACGAGATCCAGGTCCTGATCGCCAGCATGGACCCCAACGAGGCCAAGAAAGCGGAGAACCACACCCACTGGAATGAGTTCTTCTGTGAGTGGCGGGCGCTACAGTTGGCGCACCACGAGGGCGGAAGTCCGGAGCCGGCGCGGAACAACGCCGAAGGCTGGCAACGCTGGTGGAGCATGCCTGGCCACACCCTCGACGTCTTCCTCGACTACATCACCGACGACAACACCCCTCGTCCGGGATACCCGTCGCTCTTGCCGGCACGGGTCCTCTTCCTAGATGCCAAGGAGGATGGTCGGTGCGTCCTCGTCATATTTGGCGTCGGCCTCGCACTCCTCCGGCTCGGCGCCAAGCAACTCGCCACGCTTCACGACACCATTTTGGCTGGTGAAGCGGGAGCCAGAGTCTCCAATTCGCTCGCCAGTGCGCACACGTTCGGGCGGCCTCGTCATCAATGAGCGTTGTGCACCATTGTTGTGGAGCGTCTACCATCGCCTGGCGAGACCGAAGCTGCGCACACCGAAGATAGAGCCGTCAGACTGGGCGGTGCTGGTGGCCGAGGACGATTTCCTCCTGAAAATGGCGATGGAGGCGTCGCCAAATGACGCCGTGCCAATACCGCCCCCCGACGCGTACGCCTGGTCCAAGACGGACTGGGAGCAGGAGGAGACCTAGTGTGTTCGTCGCCTGCAGGAGCAGGCCGAGCGGCAGGCCATGCGTGCCGCTCGCCGAGTGGGCGCCTACCAAGGTGCGCTACTCATCTGCCTCGACGATGATGAGGACGAGGGAGGGCCGAACTTTCGTCACAGCACTGGCGCTGCGGCGACGCCGGCCAGGGCAGCTCCAACCCACCAAACCCGCCGAGCGACAACGACACCAAAGACGTCGACTACACTGTGTTCTATCGCCGCCTCGGTGTGTGAAGGCCGCCGCCTCACCATAGCTCGACGTTTATGTTATTTCCATGTTTTTTTTTATGTTTTTTCAGCCTATTACATGTCAAAATTTGGGTATATGCCAAATTTGACATAATATGAACGAACTCGTCTATATTTTAATGCAATCATCTAAATTAGTATTTAATATACCTTTTTTTTTTGGCTAAAATTTTGAATCTTCGAGAACGGGCCCTAAAAACATGAGTGACCTTTCCGCCAAAGGCGTGGAGGTGTTCTTAGTTGTGAGGAAACTATGGCAACAACACACTAAATAAAAAGCAAACCCACACATGTCGTGTGGTCAATCCTTGGGTCCTAATGAATATTATTCCAATAAATCATGAGTTGAGTTGCTGACAGAGCTTGTCGCCCTGTGCTACCTTGCCTCTTGGAGCGGTTTATAAACATATCAAACCTGCCTCACGCGAGCGATGTGGTACTAATAAATCGGTAAGCAGCACCTCAAATCGAAGTGTGGTACGTGCCGTGGTGTGCTGGGCCTAGTACCCTCTTGCAAATAACCATAGTTTCCAGGCTTACCCATCATGGACCTGCATCGGGCAGTCGAACAGCAAGCCCATCTATAATACTCCTTCCGGCCTATATTAATTGACTCAAATTTGTCTAGATTTAAATGAATTTAAATACTATTTAGTATATAAGTTTATCTAAATTTTGACAATCAAAATCAATTAATATGAATCGAAGAGACAGCAGATCAGTTCTCAGTTCCACCAACGAAAGGCTGAGGCGACCAAAAACAAAACAAGAAAACCGTAGGCTTGGCAACGGCAAGGAGCCAAGGAGTTCCCGGTCAAATCATCAGAACGTTACGTGTAGCACCTCTTGCGCCTATGTGCAGCTCGGCTGGCAACGTCCATCGATCTGCCCACTGTTGCATGGAAAACGAGGGCACTTTTTCCAGTGTTACATCAGATCCGACGCGGCGTGGTCCGCGTAGATGGATACGTTTGCATCATAGTTTCACGACAAGGTCGTCGACGGAGAGAAGGCCAAATTTTGGACATTCCCTGCCTATTTGGTGCCGAGCTGCAACATACCAGCATTTAGGAATCAGCGAAGGATAGATTTAGAAATTTGAGATATTGCATGCATTTATCTGTAAAAATGTGGGTAATTTTTTCGCCAAATAAAAACCTAAAATAATCAAAATTTCTTTCATGCTTTGAGCTCAGGTATAGTCTTGAAGGATGATTGTTATAGACTTTGGTATGATCTTTGTGGACTAGAGTGTTTTGGAAAATGAAATTTGAATTTAAAACTTGAGTGTTTGAATTATAATTCAAAAAGATTTTGAATGATGTTTGAGTATTTTATTTAATTTAGTGTTAACCAATAATAACTCAAACTTTAAATGAAAGAAGATAATCAATAAAATGAATATTCCAAAACTTCATTCAATAATGACACTGGTAGAGAAAGCCCCATGCGTCCCGGTTGGTAAGGGCCATTAGTCCCGGTTGCCCAACCGGGACGGGGCAATCGGGACTAAAGCTCTAACCTTTAGTCCTGGTTGCCCCACCAACCGGGACAAATGGGGGCACACGTGGCGGCATCAGAGCGCGAGCGGGGTGGAGCATTAGTCCCGGTTCGTAACATGAACCGGGACAAATGGGGGTACACGTGGCGGCGTCAGAGCGCGAGGGGGTGGAGCATTAGTCCCGGTTCGTAACACGAACCGGGACAAATAACCTTCTGCCGCGGCAGAGATTTGGCCCATTTCTCTGCCGCGGCAGAGAATTCATTTTGGCACATTTTGTTGCCGCGGCAGCATTTTCGCCACTTTTTGTGCCGCGGCAGAGAATTCATTTAGGTTGTTTTATTGTTTATTTAGTGTTTTGCACTTATCAATGAAGGAACCTTATATTACACAAGATCATCATGACAACATTTTACAATCCCTTGAAAGTTGCTATTTTTACAATCCCTATTGTCTATACACATCCGGATAGTATTCTCCTTTTGGGTCTAGGACTTCTGCATCCAAGAATCCCGCCAATTCCTCCTGTATTGCTCGTATGCGATCCTTTGGCAGAAGACCGTCCCGTAGACGTTCGATCTGATTTAAAAAAGGAGTCAGCCTATATGAATATGAAACTAAACACAATTTGATTGTAATTAAAAACTATAGAAATTGTTTACATACGTGGAGTTGCTCTAAATTTCTGCCCTTCTCATCGCCGCGTCTGGGATGAACTCGCATATATAGTATCCACATAGATTGTTACCTGGTCCTCGTCAGCACTTTACGAGAACAGAGTTCAATCAAAATAATAATCAAGCATGATAATAACTGTATCAAAACTAGAATCAAAGAGATGCGCGGATATAGCTAGTGGTGCTTACATCTAGTGGTTGAAATGTAAGCTCCTCTTTCCAAACACCCTAGCCTTCTTGGTGAACCGTTTCCAAGCGCTGCGTGAAAGCGAATAAAATAAGTTATTAAGTACTTGATATCATAAAATTCACGAACGTTGCCGATATAGTGTCGTAATGATTAGAATTACCGCTGGAGAAGTATCTGCATGTCCTTCCACGTCTCAAGGGGTTTATGTTTCGAGTCCATGACTAGTACACGCCCTTTGTCAAGTTGAATGATTAATGTAATATAGTGGTACCTGCGAATGCAGAACTAATCAATTATATACTTAACATCGAGTAAGCGAAATAGAAAGTATATACAAGACAATAACACTCACTGGAAGTTGTAAGGAAATAGTATTTCCCTTTTGGTTTCTTGAAACCTTAACGCGTGTACTATATTATCCTCTGTATCCTGGGGGCTTATTTTGATATTAGCTTCATGAACCCAATATGGGTCAATGAAGCCAATGTCATAGATTTGTCCTCTGCTGCATTCGAGAATCTTCATTCTGCATATTAAAGTATGATTATATACATGCAATAAACAAAATAATATAGATGGAGACTAAATTAATTACAGAATTAGTACTTACAGACAATAGGCACTCATGATCGATTTGTCCAAGGCGTCTTGATTGAATAATTGAAATAGTTCATCAAATTCAATGGATATCATGTCATCCTTATCTTTCCCATGATGCTTTTTTGTAACCCTCAGCACTATCCAGTTAGCCCCGGCACTTGTGGCATGCATGTACCAGTTATGCAATCTTCGCATTTTTGTTGAAAGATTGTTTACCTCCTCAGGTTTGACGAGAGGTTTTCCGTACTGGTATTGGTATGCTACTTCACTCACGGGGAAGAACTCTAACTGGGATAAGTACTGGGCAATACTCATACCTTGAGCAGCATGACTTCTCCAGACAGTAACTACCTACGGATCATACCGCTTCGCCCCATATTTGCTCGACCCCACATTGGTTTGAGAAATCACCTTGAGAGGGGCGCAAGTCTGTTTTGCTTGTTCTCCGAGCTGGGCAACAGATTTCCGCTTGCATCAAGATCTTGCTTCGAGGCTTTTTGTGCCGCATGTGACTTGAGAATAGAACGCTCATAGTCCGATGACAGCTTTGGCTCGGGTTGATGAAGAGTCTTTAGCATTTTCAACACTTTGCCTTTTTCTTCTTTGGTCCGGGAACTCTGGCTCTTTCGTCTCACTTAGCTTAAAACGCTGCTGCTTCAAGATCAACGATCGCTTGATCTCCTCTTCAAGATACCATAATCTCTCTTGGGAGGAACTGGTACTTTTGGAAGAGGCTCTTGTTTACGTTGGCGATCGCCACGACGACAAGAGCAGGCACGCTTACGCTTTTTATCCCGAGGCGCCGCGATGGCTCCGCGGCGATGGCTGCACCGAGACGGTGAGGCGGCGGAGCCGGTGAGGCGACGAAGACGGCTGCCAGCGGCGACCTACCGCTGAGACGGGTGAGACGGCGAAGATGGCCTTGGCGTGTGATTTGAAGCACGATACAATCCTTCGCCATAGAATGGTGACGTTTTGCGTCACCCAAAGACGATCACATCCCTTCACCAGCAGGGTAGTGAAGATCCAAAACCTCAAAGGTGGGCATGATTTCATCCACGCCGACAACAGTGTAGCCCTCTGGAACCGGACGACAGTGGTAAGTTGGTGTGGGTCCAATTGGTAAGGCATAGCCGACCGCCACCTTCATTGATATGTTCACAACTTTGACATGTAGCTCGCAGTGTGTCATCTACGTGATATCATCCACGGGTAGCCAACATGAGCCATCGCTTTGCATCATCGGCATCGCCATTGTCATCACCCGGACCTCGGAAGCCACATCGCTTTTCGATTATTCGATAGGCGGTAGCATCGAATGCGGTGTCTTTCGAGATGGGCCGGTACTTTGCTCTTTAAGTGAGTTAATTTCATCTTGTTGTTGCTTTAATCGTTCTTCAATTAAACGATTCGCTCTTCTCGACTTTCGCTTCAACCGCCGCTGTCCTTACTCCTCCGACGGCTTCTATCAGATATTTCTTCCTCTCTTGGAAACCCAGGTCCTCCATGATTGGGAGTCTATTGTGCCTCGTGTTCGTCCATCATGTTCCTTATTTCCAAGGCGAGTGTGAGCTCATCATTCTCTCTATCGGGAATGAAGTCCCCATCTTTAAGCCTTTATCGCTTTTCTCATCCTCTCGATTGGCAAGGGTCTTCTTTATGTCGTATGTTATATATACACATCCCTTCCGAGTCCAACGTGCCCCCATACCCGTAAAACCAATTCCTTGCACGTTCTACCCAATCGTCTGTCTCCGGGGTGATATTTTTATCACGCAGTTCCTGCTCAAGTTTCTCCCACTTAGGAATGCCAACCCTGTAGCCACCTTGCCCCATAGTATGGTGATACTTCTTAGCAAGATTCACTTATTCGTTTGAGACATTTTCTTAGCTTTTTCGATTTCTTGTATTCCACAAACTCATCCCGAATGGTTTTATCTTCTCAAACCGAATATTCTTGAAATCGAGTCTTCTTTTCACGACATAGTCAAGGTGCAATATTTTCTTCCATTGGTGAAACACTGGCCATCTTCTTCAAAGCCCACTCCACGACCTTAGCCTCCATGGCTCTCCCATGTTGTAAGGCGTCCTCAATCGGATCCTCCGCATTTGGATCCAGCTCTATCTTCGTAGTTTGAAATTAACCATGAGCCTCTTCCACAAGAAATCTTTGGCGTGGTTAGGGACAAATAAACATGTTCCCTCTTCATCCGCTTTAGAGGCCTATTCGATTTCTAATGGTGATCGGGATTAAGTCCCTAACGATTACTCGCATTGTGCCACAATTTGGTTGCGACAACTTCGAGTCAGTCGCCGCCTTCACGACATCTTCGATCCTAAACCTCTCATGGTCTTGCAACTTTTGGTTGGGCCTCGCTCTTTTTCAAGAGATTCCTTCGATCCGAGGGCTAAAAGAAGAAAGATCGTCATTACTATTTCTATATAGATAGCAGATGATTAATTAATGAATTGATTTATATTACATGCACCTCGCCGAGCGTCGTCTTCTCGATTACACAAGGCATAGCCTTCTCCTCGCGGAAGTTAACACCTTCAACCTCAAACAAGTTGTCTACTCCTAAAAGAGGATCACCTCACCGGAGTTGTTCGTAAACGTTGATACGTCTAAATTATCTTCCCACGGATCACACCTTGGATCAACTCTTCCTTTTCTTCGCCTCCGACGTGTGGGTCCATATTTTCGCATAGGTGGAAAACGAATAAGTCAAAGCGGCTAAAGGAGAAAGTTACGAATAAGTCAAAGCGGCTAATATTTTCGGATCAAGGTGAAACCCTAATATATACATACACAATAATAAAATGAAGAGAAACCCTAAACCCTAAGGCTATGAGAGGGGAACATGAGTATAAGGCTACAAAAGGTCTTCGATCTATCTATGGTCTTGATCTCGGTCTTCAATCTCAATCTCGATATTCCGGAGTTCCGAGGGGTGTAACCTAGTTCGGAGAAACCTCCGATGCATATGAGAGGGGAACATGAGTATAAGGCTACAAAAGGGAAACTATCCAGCAGAGGGTTTAAGAGGGTTCAGAATGCCCTGGCGAAGGCACATCGTCGAACCCACATGCACCTAAGGGGTATTAATGATTCCTTATCTAACCACAATGACTGACAATGTGAATCGGGTCTTGGGCTACCCACATTGACTGACCAGTGGGGTCGAATACCAATAATACCAAACTAATTAATAAACCTAATAATACCTAACTAATAATAAACCTAATAATCGAAACACCGAAAAGAAAGGGAAACAATCAACACATGGCATCGATGCAATGCTCAAGCAAGTATGATGATATGACAAGTTAATTTGCATTGGAATGTAACCCTAAGACATGCTCGACGATTTAATCGGGGTTACGATGGGTGAAAACCCTAACTCGGGAAACTCCTAACATATGAGAGGGTGCATTTGTTCTTCTAATTATACTTGTCATTTAAATTGTTGAACTTGCATTTTGGTTTAATAAAGAAAGAACAAATCAAACCCTAAACCCTAACTTCCGCCTCCATTTGAAAACCATTCAAATGAGTTTTGTATTTAAACAACTAACTACATGAGTTGAGCCCAAAGTGTATAAAAGGGTCTCACACTATTTCATAAACTTTATAAAAGTTTCTGTAAGTTGAAAAGATTCAAAACAGATTTGAAATTCAAATTACAAAAGGGAAATCAGAAATAGAAATAGAAAAAATTTGGAAATAAAAATGTATCCAACCTAGCTCTCGGGCCGAGCCCATCTCTCCTTCTCTCTCTAGCCTGAAGCCCACCGGCCCAAGAGCAGCCCAGCCCATCGGCCTTCGCTTCTGTCTTCTTCCTCCCGACGCAGCAGCTCGGTGGCCGCCGCCACCCGTCGCCCCCAACGACAATTCCCGACGCCTCGCCTACCGTCGATCCTCCGCCGCGCGCCTACTCAAAATTGGCGCGCTGCCCTCTGAAGGTGGTACAACGACGCAGCCGGCCGTAACGCGGAATCTAACGGCAGGCATGAACTACGGTGAGAGGGAAGGAAGGAAGCATCCGAAGGTTCGCTTGCTCACCCCGAGCGTGAGGTTGGTCGGAGAGAGCGGGAGGTCGAGGTTGAGCGAATCGCCGCGAGCACGGCGGGTCGAGAAGATGGAGTCGTGGCGGCGGTGCGCGCATTTAACGGAGGCCAGGCGGTCTTGGACGGATGGAGCTGGCGGCGACGCTGAAGCGTGGCAGCGTCGACGGCTGGGCGGCGAAGCGTCGGCGGTCAGGCGTCGGTGAAGCAGAGAAGTGATGGGGAAGGGAAGAAGAAGAGGAAGGGCTAAAGGGTTATAACCAAAGGACCTTTAGTCCCGGTTGGAGGCTCCAACTGGGACTAAAGGGTTATACGTCCCGGTTGGTGGCTCCAACCGGGACCTATACTCCAATATTTTCAGACCAAGGGTTGGCGCGCAGGGGGTCTTTAGTCCCGGTTGGTGGCTCCAACCGACATATTCTGCTTTCAAAAAATTTCGTATTTTCTCTCTCCCGCCTTATTTTTTTATTTTGGGGTTTAAATTTGTATTGTTTTTAAATGATAATTAATTTGGAATTTAGAAAAACTTTAAACATAAAAGTGTTTGGATTTGAATAAATAATTCAAAACCATTTTCTGCTTTAAAAATAATTAATGTAACCATTTAAAATATGAACCATTTACAATTAAAATGAATTAACTTATATTTTTTAATATCAATTTGGAATTTAGAAAACTTTAAACATAAGAAGTGTATGGATTTGAATAAATAATTCAAAAACATATTCTATTTTTAAAAAATAATTAATGTAACCTTTTAAAATGAATTATCTTATATTTTTGAATATTAATTTGGAATTTAGAAAAATTTTAAACATAAAAAGTGTTTGGATTTAAATAAATAATTGAAAAACATTTTCTATTTTAAAAAATAATTAATGTAACCATTTAAAATATGAACCATTTACAATTAAAAATGAATTAACTTATATTTTTTTAATATCAATTTGGAATTTAGAAAAACTTTAAACATAAGAAGTGTATGGATTTGAATAAATAATTCAAAAACATATTCTATTTTTAAAAAATAATTAATGTAACCTTTTAAAATGAATTAACTTATATTTTTGAATATTAATTTGGAATTTAGAAAAATTTTAAACATAAAAAGTGTTTGGATTTAAATAAATAATTCAAAAACATTTTCTATTTAAAAAATAATTAATGTAACCATTTAAAATATGAACCATTTACAATTAAAATGAATTAACTTATATTTTTAATATCAATTTGGAATTTAGAAAAACTTTAAACATAAGAAGTGTATGGATTTGAATAAATAATTCAAAAACATATTCTATTTTTAAAAAATAATTAATGTAACCTTTTAAAATGAATTAACTTATAAATAATTCAAAGATAGGGGACGGGCATCGTTAGAACTTGCATTGCATCTACGAAGAAACCACATATTGCGAGTCTAAAATGATTTTTCAAAAATCACAGGCGATAGATCATGTACTGTAGTACAAAGGACCCACTTCCTGTGATTGCAGACATTTGTCCTTTTACCGGGATGGACGAAAGGTTTGAGATGTCGGTTGGGATATAGTCCATGTAAGGTGGTCTAGTATTTTAGGAAAATAGGACGGTAGCATTCTGAAACGGCATTTTGGTGGTTACTTCACAAAACGACCCGTTTTTTGCGCTCGGAAAATGGAAAAGGGATTTTCCGTGCGACAAAAAGGAAAACTTCCTCCTGCAACATTGTTCTACATACCAATGTCCACACACATGCATAATATGGGCACAATATCACAAACTATGCCGTGATTCAGCACATAACATCGGTCATTTGGACCGAAAGCCATGAAACCTCGAACATGATAGGTCATTTTGTGAAGGTTTTTTCGAAACATGATCATTGTTCGGCACAAATTTAGTCCCGGATGTAGTCACAAACCGGGACTAAAGGGATTGCGGCAGAGTGGGCCAGACAACACTAATAATAGGGGTGAGTGTCGACATTATGTCGTGCGGCTTGTACCTTGTCCCAGATGGTGTCACCAACCGGGACTAAAGATGAACCTTTAGTCCCGGTTGGAGACACCAACATGGACTAAAGATGAGTCAACACTAATAATAGGGATGAGTGTCGACATTATGTCGTGAGTGTCGACATTATGCCGAGCTGCTTGTACTATAAATATGCATCCTTGTGAGTGTCCTCCGGCCTTTGAGGCATCTCAAGATGGTTTTAGAGAGCAGGACACCACTACGGCCTTTCGGGGAGATTCAGCGAGCCCAGTCCTCGGCATCTCCAGAAAAGTCATAGAACACTCCTAATATGTGAAATTAGTTAGCTCCGTGTATTGATCTAGTTAGTGAAGTTACAAGCTGCAAGATGGTTTTCGAGGCGAGGACACCACTTGTGGCCAGTTTGAGGAGATGCCGATGGAGCCAGTCCTCCGGCATCTCCGAGAAACTGGTCATAGAGGCACTCCCTAATATGTGAAATTAGTTAGCTCCGAGGCGTATTGATCTAGTTAGTGAAGTTACAAGCTGCAAGATGGTTTTCAAGAGCAGGGACACCACTGCGGCCAGTTTTAGGGAGATGCCGACGGAGCCCAGTCCTCCGGCATCTCCGAGAACTGGTCATAGAGGCACTCCCTAATATGTGAAATTAGTTAGCTCAGGCGTATTGATCTAGTTAGTGAAGTTACAAGCTGCAAGATGGTTTTGGCGAGGCCACCACTACGACCAGTTTGAGGAGATGCCGGAGCCAGTCCTCCGGCATCTCCAAGAAAGCGGTCATAGAGGCACTCCGCTCCAGCCACAAAATGGGACTAACACTCAAGACATTTATTAATATTAAAGCGAGACTACAAAACCGGGACTAAAGGCCACAAACTGCGAAAGATATCCTTCGGTCAAGCCACAAACCGCGAAAGACATGAACTAGAGTTACATAATATGAGCATGAACTTCTTGGCATATGTCATTCCTTATGACCGCTTCAGACGTAACCATGGAGCATCTTCTTTACTTAACGGAATGCTTGGGTCAGTTTTCCTTTGTGAAGGGAATTTCATCAAACTTATTATAATCTTGACATGTACATCTTGTCCTCGATTCCCACGATGTTTCTTTTCCTGAAAGAACTATGTGACGCTTTGGCTCATCATATGATGTATTCGTTTGCATATTTTATCTTTTTCGGTTTGGAGGACATGTCCTTCACATAGAAAACACGAGACACATCATTGGCTAGGACGAATGGTTCATCTCTATAACCAAGATTGTTGAGATCCTTGTTGTCATTCGCATAACCTGGTCTATCTTTACCCTTCCCCATTCAGTTGACCCATTTGCAATGAAACAAAGGGACCTTAAAAGAGACTCCATAGTCTAGTTCCCATATCTCCTCTATGTAACCATAATATGTGTCCTTTTGTCCATTCTCGTCTATTGCATCAAAGCGGACACCACTATTTTGGTTGGTGCTCTTTTTATCTTGGCGATCGTGTAGAATGTATTCCCATTTATTTCGTGCCTTGGAAATTCAATACGAGAAGATGGTGACGCGCCAACAAGTATAGCTGATCTCCAACGGTGGTGTCATTCAAGAGATGTGTCCGCATCCAACCACCGAAAGACTTCATGTGTTCATCGTAATCCATGATTCAGCTTCCCGGGTTTTTGAGCGTACAATATTCTTGTGTTCCTCGATATCTGAGCTGCCAAGGTGGAATTATGTAGAAGCTGTGTAGTGTGCTTTAGTGAAAGAATCCCGTCCCTACATATCATTGCTTTCTTTCCCGTGCCTTTTCCACTTAGTCTTCCCTCATGCGAGTCGAAACACCAATCGGCTTAAGGTCGGGAATAAAGTCAACACAAAACTCAATGACCTCCTCATTCCATATCCCTTGGAGATGCTTCCTACAGTCTAGCACGGTTATGAACATATTTCTTTAAGACTCCCATGAACCTCTCAAAGGGAACATATTGTGCAGAAATACGGACCGAGAATGGCAATCTCTTCCACTAGATGAACCAGAGATGCGTCATAATATTGAAGAAGGATGGTGGGAACACCAATTCAAAACTAACAAGACATTGTACCACATCCTTACGTAACCTTGGCGGAATATACGGATTGATTACCTTCGAGATATTGCATTGAGGAATGCACACAGCTTCACAATGGGTACTCGAACATTTTTAGAAGCCCCTCAATGCAATCGGAAGCAAGCGTCATAATCACGTGATACCATGAGACTTCAGGTTTTGGAACTTTTTCTGCCATATTTATTATCCCTTTATATTAGATGAGAAGCCCGACGGCACCTTGATCTTGTAAAGGACTTCAAAAGATTTCCTTCTACCTTTGGTAAGAGCATATTTGTACGACTTAAGTGACGCCCTTTATCCGTCTTGTTATCTGTATGCATGATCTTTGGGTCTTTCATAATTTGTTGGTCCTCCCGTGCTTCAGGTGTATCTTTTGTCTTACCATACACGCCTAGGAATCCTAGCAGGTTCACGCAGAGATTCTTTGTCACGTGCATCACGTCGATTGAAGAGCGGACACGCAGGACTTTCCAATATGGCAGCTCCCAAAATATAGATTTCTTCTTCCACATGGGTGCGTGTCCTGTAGCGACGTCGTTCGGAACTGATTGACCGCCGGGACCCTTTCCAAAGATTACTTCTATGCCCTTGACCATACCAAATACATCATCACCAGGAGTTCAGGCTTCTTCGGTGATCTGCCTCACCTTTAAAATGCTTGCCTTTCTTTCTTACGGGATGATTGGTGGAAGAAATCGTCGATTCGCTAGGTACACAACCTTCTTGCATTTATGCAAATATGTACCTTCGGTCTTATCTAAACAGTGGGTGCATGCCTTATATCCTTTGTTTGTCATCGAAGGTTACTAAGAGCGAGCCAATCATTGATGGTTCTGAATAACAACCCTCGTAGATTAAATGGCTCTGTTTGTTCTCATCCCATACGTACACTGTTTTGCCCCACAACTGTAAGAGTTCTTCAACTAATGGCCTAAGGTACACATCAATGTCGTTGCCCGGTTGCTTCGGGCCTTGGATGAGCACTGGCATCATAATGAACTTACGCTTCATGCACAACCAAGGAGGCAGGTTGTAGATACATAGAGTCACGGTCCAGGTGTTGTGACTGTAGCTCTGCTCCCCAAAAGGATTCATGCCATCCGTACTTAGACCAAACCATAAGTTCCTTGCGTCACCTGCAAAGTCTGGAAAGTCTCTCTCGACTTTTCTCCACCGTGACCCATCGAGGTGTCTCAACTCCCGTCTTTCTTACGGTCTTCTTTGTGCCATCGCAACAACTGGCATGCTCTTTGTTTACGAACATGCGTTTCAACCTTGGTATTATAGGAGCATACCACATAACCTTAGCAGGAACCCTCTTAGGAGGCTCTCCTCAACATCACCAGGTCATCTCGTCGATCTTATACTAGCAACGCTGCATACCGGCATTTATCTAAATTCTCATACTCCTTACATGGTAGAGGATGCGATCATTAATGCATGCATGTATCTTTTGCACATCTAATCCCGGAGGACGAGAGTCTTCTTTGCTTAGAGGTACTCTCGGGAAGTTCGTTATGTTTTGGAAACTTGGCTTCATTATTTTCAGCATCTTTTCAAATGAGGAGTCGGTTAGACCACACTCGCCTTCCATCGCAACAATTCCAAATGTACCGAGCTTTGTGCTGCCATCTTCACAATTTGGGTACAACAATTTCTTGTGATCTTCTAACATGCCCTAACTTCAACTTCTCATTTTCTGTTTCACGTCTCGCTTTGCATCGAAATGACCCTACCAAGTTCATCGGTACTCATCGATGCCCGTTCTTCACCTTTTCCTCTCCATTGTCTTCCATAGCGGTATCACCGTATTCAGAAACATATGATGATAGTTGTTATCATCATCTTCTTCTTCACCATCTTCCATCTTAACCCCTCTTTCCCGTGCTTGGTCCAGCAATTATAGTTGGGCATGAAACCTTTCATAATCGGTGGCGAATGATTTTCGAGGAAGAGTACTCCTTATTGTTCCGACATTGAACACATGGACAACGTATAAATCCATTCTCTTTGTTTGCCGTAGCCACATCGATAAATTTATCCACGCCTTTGATATACTGGCTACCCATGGTCACCGTATATCCATTCGACCGTTCATCGCATCATATAAGTAAGTTTATCAAAAACAGGACATCATAAATAGTGAAATAACAAATTCACACCGACACATGAATTGTATCAATGACCTAGAAAAGATAGGATTGCTAACCTCGATCGAGGGAAATAAAGAGGAGAAAGCTCAAGTGCGTCGGACACCTTCTATATTTTTGTTCTATGAGAAATTCAATGGATTTTCACTCAAACATTTCAACAAACACCTTCAATGCATGCATGAAAAACTAGCACACACCCTCACCTTACACCATTGAAAAAAGCAGTGGAGGCGGAGGGGCTGGGCGTTGCATTTATAGAGGGCAGGGTCTTTAGTCGGTTGGAGCAACAAGGACTAAAGGTGCGTACACGCCACGTGTGTGGCCAAACCTTTAGTCCCGGTTGGTGGCTCCAACCGGATGCCCTTACCAACGGGACCCATGCCCTGCCCGTGACCGCTCCAACCGGGACGCGTGCCAGCATTAGTCCCGGTTGGTGGCGCAACCGGGACTAATGCTCCCAGGGGTGGCGAACGGATGGCCCTTTTTCCTCTAGTGTGAGTTACAAAATGTAACTTATGAAAATGAGCAACAGAATTTACAATAGTAATTAAATAGAAGAATAATATTTCTTTATTGAATAATAGTACAATCTTTATTACAAAAGGATAAAAATAAAATTACAAAAGAATAAAGAAATATTACATATGACTTTTATACAAAGAAAAAGAAAACCTAAACTAAAATCTTGAGTTTCCAAGTCTGGTACCTGCAAAACAAACACAAACAAAAAGAAAGAAAGTTAAGGTTAAAATTATATTACTCTCAGAATTGACAGTGAAGTGCACTGTTCAAGATTTCATCATTGAGTAATCTTTCAAAGGGGCAAGTTTCACCAATATGAAAGAATATATCTTTCATAATTTTAAGACACAAGTCAAATAAACAGCAAGGAGGGGCAAGTTTCACCAGCCAAGTAAAAGGTAATCTGATAAAAGTAACTTTTAAATTCAGAACATATCCACAAGTTGTGCAGCAGACACACAGGCAGCACACACATCAAACTGCATGATGTGTGCTGTCAGCACCACAGCAACAGCTCAATCACACAAAACCATCAACACAACCGTGGGAAGCCAACCCCACACCACTTTCTTGTTCATACACACCAAGAACAGCAGCCCAGCTAAACCAAGCCAAAGCCACGCAAGATCACACCAAACAAAACCCTGGATCACATCACCAAAATTGTGACATAAGGAGGGGGTAGATCAGTTGGATAGCAAGGACAAGATCAAGCCATCATGACCAGGAGGTGAAGGGCTAGATCAAGGACAAGCCTAGGAGCTGGAAATACCAGGACAGCACCAGATCAAGCTACCACAAGATCAACCACTAGCAACCCCAACATCAAATGAGTGTGGTGAGTAAAATAGACCATCACATGATCTATCTGTCTAAGATTAGACAAGCATTCATGATTTGTCTCTTACTCAAATTCTCAGAAAACACCCAAGTGGGGTGAATCCATCACTGAAGTTTTAAAACACTAAAAGCAATCAGAAAACTATAAAGATCCAACTAAGATCTCAGGAAACATCATTGATCTAAGCTATGAAGCTATATTTCAATTTAGGAATGAATATAGCCAAGATCTAAACTTCTAGGCACATCTATTCAATTGGAGTAGCACCTTAGAATTTAATCTTATGGATCTATATAAGTTATCAAGCCACAATCAATTTTCCCCAACTTTGTTTCAAGAAACAGTAGATGCTATCACTAACAGAACCAATCCATGAGAAACAACAAGACAAAGGCTTAATCCCTAAACCTCATACCAACATCATGGGTTCTAGGGATGCAAGGAAAGAGAATTCCACTTATCTATAATGCCAAGCTAATGTTAAGCTTGAACAAAACCAAACCAAGTAGTAGAATCTAATCTTGTGTGCCATACAATGATGGTGTCACAAGAACAGTTCTAAACTAAGCAGTTTAAGCATCCAATCTTCACAGATACAACCAACCAACTATAAATCATTTTCCTGACATCACAGGAATCATAATCAGGAAAATCCATATACATATCTTCACTGTAAGAGACCATTTGATCTCAAGCTATATATGAATTATTAAGCCAACAGTACTAATACAGTGACTTCATCACACAACACTCACTGTCATTAACCAAGTAATTACAGTGGTGAGCTATTAAAACCACTAGATTTCCCAAGTATTGCTTCTAGAGCAACTTTACCATCTGGATCATATAAAAAATAATCTATAGAATCATCCGGTAAACCACTAGCATCACCAAAGCTAATCATAAGCAGCAAGCCACAGCTAATAACCACTTATCATGCTTAGAGACCATCAAAACATGATCCAACTCATCAGATATCTAATCCACAGAGGGGTATGAACCCTAAGCAGAACAAGCCATTTTAATCAGGACATAACACTAACCAGGAAAGGCCACTACCAACATCTAGCATGGGATGGCCTAGCACAGAGAGGACGAGAGGGAGAGGAACAACTTACCGAAGGTCCTCGCTATAGATTAGAAGAGGAAGCAGAGGGGGCCGACGAACACGACGGCATAGGGAGCACCCCCAAGGGGGCGCTGCGACCCACAGAACGCCACAGCGGCGACCATAGCCACGCCTGGGGGCGAGGAGCATCACCACGACACACGACAACAGCGGCGGCGGCAGCACCAACACCACCCAAGCCCTAGGGTTCAGAACGACATCGATCCGGCCTGAGGCTCCAGTCCATCGAATTGGACGGGGAGGTAGGCGGGCCGACAACCTCGTCCTGTACCACGACGGTGGCCAGAGAGGTCCACAGCGGCATGAATCGCCAGCGGTGACACCGCTGACCACGGGGTCGGGGGAGGAGAAGAAGAGAAGTGAGCTCGATAGAGAGACAAAGAGTGTTGGGCTGGGTTGGGCCAATACCCCTTCGGGGTGTTGTTTTGACTTTTCCCTACTGGGCCACAAGGGCCCAATAAACCCAAACAGTCAGCCCAAATCCTTTAGAGCCTGTTTTCATAATTGGAAAAGACCAAAATGCCCCTGAATTTAAATAAATTCTATAAATTAAAATAAAAAATCCAAAAATTATAAATAAAATATATTTGGATTCACAATAATCCAAACTATCCAAATAAATTAAGAAATAAAATTTTAGACATATAAATTTTATTAAGAATTTTGTAATATATATATTTCTTATGGAATTTTACAAAATTATTGAAAGATGATAAAAATAACTTTCATTATATAGTAATATTGTAGTATTTTATAAAAATACTAAACAAATATTTAATATCAATTTTTTGGTATTTAATGATAATTCTTAAAGAAATTATTAATTAAATAAAATGAAATAAAATAAAAGAATACAATGTTCAATAAATATTAAAAAATTAATATTTATATATTCTTTGTTATTAAAAGAATTTTTATAATTTAAATAAATGGGGGAGAATATATGTAAAGCTAAATGATGCATTACATTACTTTGCATAATCATTTTGCTTCTTTAAATATTGTCCTTACCGGGCAATAATGATGTTTTTGTAGACATAGAAGCTCAAGGTCCAGTGCAAGCATCAGACTTCACAGCCTTGCCATCACAAGGAAAGTTCATCACTTGCTCATGTTCTTTGAAGAGTCTTTATCAAAGTATTTGCGAATTGTGTGTTATCATCTATATTATAGAAAAAGAAAACAATATTTTCTTAAGATACTAAATCTTAGATATCATCCTAAGTGATGATATGATGGAGCAATAGAATTTAGGGTTATAATTGCACTAATGATGAACAATTAGGGATTAATAACCCTTGACATCAGTGATTCTAGCGCCGTATATTACGCGTTAACCATGAGATTTGGAATGGGACGGAGAAGTCAGCTGTATCCTTTTCCTCTTGTATGGAGACAAGACGACCTTAACGTGACGTTGTGATTCCATGTGCGGATCCAAAATATGGGTGGGAACCCTTACGCCCCACACTTTTGGTGTCTAGATTATCTATGAATCATGTTTAGGTATATAGTCCATGTAAATGGTACTATTCCGGGCATCACTAGGTCATAGAGTCTTTGGGAACTCATCAGGGTTTTAGCCTGCCCGAAAGGGGGATTAATGAAGGTGAGCCAGCCCCCAAGGATCGTGCAAACATGTGAGGTCACGGAGAGGGCAGTGATTGCCTTGGACCAATTACTGGGCCCCACATCATGGAATTGTGGACGGGAAAGTACGCCCGATTGTGCAACAAGGAGTTGATATCTCATGGGAAAAGTAACGCACCTCTGCAGAGTGTAAGAATTGTATCTTGTTACTCCCTGTTCCGGGAAGGAGCTACGAACGCGGCAGGAAAGGAACTCCATGAAAGTTCTGGTCAACCTGTGAAGGCTGATGGTCATAGATTTTTATAATAAAATCAACCTTTAAAGAAAGATTTACGAAAATTGCATAGTGCCAAAGACTGATAGTCCGAGGTGGTAGATAGAGCATCAAACTTCCTACCTTGCATATAATGAATTTGCTGGGTAACGCTGTTACTCATCATTTCCTTTGAATCCTTTCTTAGATTCTGAGAATCCCGAAGATACTCCAATGTATGCATCTGAGAGTCAAGAGGAGGTCTTCTATGAAGTGCACAACCTGTATGGAGCCGTAGAAGAGAAGGACTACGACATCGTCTACGGAGGGGAGTTCCAAGAGTCTGAATAATTACTATAGTTCTAGTAGCCACTTGTGCCGAGCAACACGAACAATATATAACAATAAGTTGTTGAGCTCAATTTGGAGTTTAAGTTTTAAATTTTAAACTTCCGCTAAAACACATATATTTTGGTTTGTAAGTTGAATCTTTTGGAAGTTTTGAACTTCCGGAATTTTAATAATAATAACGTGTGTATGTTTATACTATGGACCCGCAATGTTTATGTTGTACCACTCTGAGGGATGTGATATTTACGGAACGGTGTTCTGTGGATGTCATGTTGTGGCATCCCGCAAAACCACTACTAGAAAATCGCGTTGAATTTGTGCATTGCATCGTCATCATCATGCATTGTTTGCCAAAACTATTTTCGCAAAGCCCGTTTTGTTTTCTAAAACGCCCCATCTTTAATCAACGCCAAACCCGGGGCTCGAGTATTTTGTTTTGTTGCTATCGGGTTGCAAATGGCCCAATTAAATTAAATAAAAGATTTAATTATTTTAGTGGGGCAACGGGCAGATCGACGACGACCACCCCCAGATTTTTAAACGGCCCAACCTGTCCCGCTCCTAAATCCTAGAGTAACCAACTAGTCTACCCCCACCCTTTGGCCACATCACCTCAGCCTATGCCCATCCGCCACCTCACCCTCTCTCCCCTCTACCCAATCATAATCGCCACATCACTTCCTCTCCTCCTTCTCTCTCCCTCTCTCACGGCCACTCCCCACTCTTCCTCCTGCACGCGGGCCCTTCAACAGCACTGCGGCCTTACGCCACCGCCCTCGGGATCCAGCCCCCGCTCCCCGGTCCCACTCCCTCTCTTTCCGCGCCCCCTGGTCCGCCCCTGGGCCCCACCTTCCCCAGACCCGCTCTCTCCCAGCCCCCGCGTGCCCCTGCCCCCCCACTATCCCTGTTCCGTGGACCGTTCCCCTTTGGGCCCACGCTCAGCTCCACAGCACCTCCCGATGCCGATCCCAGGCGCCTAGCCCTACCCTCTCCGTCCTCATCCCCCGCCCCCGCCTGCTCCTTCTTCCTCCCCAGGCTCTGCGCCCCCGCCTCCGGCCCCTTCCCTCTCCCGCCGGCATCCATCCTCCCTCCTCCTTCCTTCTTCCAACCTCGCCGAACTCTCGCATGGCGCCGCTCCTTCGCCGCACCCTGCAGCGCGTCCCTCGCCGCCACGTCGCCTGCGCGCTCGGCCTCCGCCAGCCGGGCGCCGCGAGCGTCGCCCTTCTCCCCTTCTGGCTCCGCCGCCACCGCCTTGTCCCGCCTCTCCAGCGCCGCGCGCCAGACCGGCCTCCTCCACTCGAGCCGCGCTGGCGTCGCCGCCTTCGCTTCCGGCGTCCGCGCGCCCTTCGCCTTCTCGCGCCTCCGTTCGCCCCGTCGACCGCCGTTCGCCCGTCCGCGCCTTCCACGCGCGGTCCGCCGCCCCTCCCGCGCGGCTCTGCGCCGCCCGCCTCCGAGGCGCGCGCCGCCCGCCAGCGACTCCGCCGCCAGCGCCGGCCGCCTACGCTCCGCGTCCCGCCGGCAACCTACATCTCGCGGTCGTCTCGCCACCCCTTCCGCGCCGCCTCCGGCGCCGCCTCTTCCTCGGCCCAGGCCGTCGCCCAACGCCCGCCGCGCATCCTCGCTCGCCCGAACGCCAGCGGCGCTCCGCCCGCCTCCCTTCCGCCCGCTGCGTCGTCGGCCGAGCCAGCCGCAACCGGCCCGCGCTTCTTCCGACCTCGTCCGCGTGCCGGGCCTCTGTATCCGTTGGTGTGAGATGTTGTGGCAGCCTTGATGCGTTGTGGGTACCGCCCTCCAAGACAAGGTCGACACCGACACGACGATCGGACGCGAGACCCAAGTTCTCTACATGGACAAGAAGATCGCCTACCGAACCTGTGGTCGATAAGCTCGTCTTCACGGAACCCGAAGGCGGCACCGGTACCCCAAGATCTACCACGCAGACGCAACACGGTCTCGGAGAAACCCTCGAAGCGACAAGTTCGCCATCGACACCGAGCGATGCGCTAAGACCGTGCCGGATCCGGAGACCGAACCGGTACCCAAGGTCGCCGATGCGGATCGACAAGTACTTCCTCCCGAACACCAAGGTCCGCGAGACGCAATGACCGACAACATGACCGAAAACCTCGGACAAGTACTATCCCGGACGCCAAAACCCATACCGAAGGAACGCCAATACCGACCCGACCGAGACCGACGCGACAAGATCTGCCGGTAAATTCGGGAACGACCTGCGAACCACGGACCCGAGACCGACCCGGAAACCCAAGATGCCGAACCCTAATGTGTGAACCCTTCGAACCCTATTTTTATAACATAATAACAACTTGTTGCATATTGAAATGTCATACTCATGCATATCGTGGTTTGGGGCCTTACGCCGACTCACCTCATAATTAAATATGGGGCCCATATGCGGGCAAATCTAGCCTTATATTGGCCTCATTTAAACTTGTGTAGCGAACCGGTGCCATCTATTGTCTTGCTAATGCAACATTTAAAATGCGGGGTATCTAAATAACTCGAACCACCTAATTAATTGTCGGGACCCTGGTTCCGCTTAATATGACCTAATTGCATCGCACCTTTGCCATGTCATCCATCATACATGCATCATGCCGATCTTCTGCCGTTGTATTAAATATTGCATCCGATGTTTCTTCTAGTGTTTTGCTTCTTCGCGGATAAGGCCGTTGAGTTGATGTGAGCTTCGCCCCGATCTTCGGTTGAACCCTTCGACAATGTTTTCAGGCGAGCATCTCCCCCTTTCTACCTATCTTACTTTTATAGTCTTTATTTCCCTCCTGTTGATCTATTGCTATCTGTGTTGCGATGCTCTAGTTTCCGTACCCGATATATCCCGTGCAGCCCTATATTGCCTTGGACACACCCTATTACCTGTTGTTTGGTAAATAGCTGGACTTGCGTGTCGTAGTCGCTTGCTCAAGTGTTGTCGCGTGTCGTCAAATGCCACAGTTGTTGATGTATTGCCGCATGTTGATGTTGGAGATGATTCTAGTTTTACTTATCGTCACTTTAATTTCTGTTTAACAACTAAAATTGAATTAAGCAGAGGCATCGGTGGGTGATAGAAAATATTTGGTTTCCGAACGCCCACTTGTGTCCCGTAAGACCCCGAGTACTTGATACCTGTTCCTTGATTTATCGCGCTATCCACATCCGGAGGTATATGGGACCCCCTGAGCGAGCTTGATTCGGTCTTATTTCTTGGGGCCACAAACTAGTTTGAGGTTTTACTATCCTGTACTTATGCCATGTTTACCGCTTTATTTACGATTGTGCGAGGTGCACCTTTGTCTTTGTTAGGATCGGGACACGTTCATGTATCGACAAGCCCAGCCACACTTCGGGTTCCCGATCGTTTCCGTCCACCCAAACCTTGAGGCCGTCTCTAGCTTACCGTTGCGGGTTCTACTTGGGGTGGCCTGAAATATTTCTGAATCTGTGATTGTTCGGTCGTGAAAGCCTCGTTGGGTTTTGATTTGGTTTTCGAGGTTGATCGGCGTGTGTTGCTATTGGTGCACCCGGCGGGTAAAACTTTACGAAAGCCGTGTCGCGGATATGGACGACTTGGAGCACGATATCTCGATCATAGACAAGCATAACTAAAGTTTACTGCTATAAATTTGACTTATAATGACTAGTAATCAGCTTTACTATAATGGAATGGCTAATTAATACTGCCCACAATTGCTTGTTTGGTTGTCGCTTGCGACAATTGTACCTGACTAGTAAATCTTGCAACTTCTAGCGGAATGGCTGAATAAAGAACCAACAAGCTGCTGGGTTTTGGGCTATCTCATGATAATTGTATCGACTAGTAAGTGTTGCCACTATCACGGAATGGTCAACTAAAAGTGCCCACTTACTTTATCAGGATGATTATCTAAATCTGACTAGTAAAGTGCCGCAACTATAACTGGATAAGTAAAACTGCCAACGGTGTGAGTTCCTCGGTTGACTTCCTCGATTGGTCTCGAGGGGGAAACGCCAGGATGGGTTTGTTTGATGATAGTATCATGTTGGATCCGAATAGGTTTTTCTCACCCCTCTCGGATAACCGCCCGGTTATCGAGTCTCTATAGGTTGTTTAGTGCATCTTCACGCCGCTTGACCCACCATACCTATGTGGCGAGGACCGAATTCTAGCCTCGCTGTCTTGGCCTCGATCGACGCTCCTTCTTTTCCTTTGCCCTTTGTCGGCACCTTTTGTTTAAGCAGGTTTTGAGATTGGCGCCGTTAGCGGGGTTACCCTTCCGGCTTGGCCTGGGCAGGGTTATGGGCCATTGGTTATTCTTGAGGCTCTTAGCCCCATTTGCATCTTGTCCGTAGTCGGACTCTATCATTTTCAAGGTGATTTGGATCTTGTATATTATACGTATTCTTGACTCATTGAGTCATTTGTTATATATATCGTTACGTGGGTCCCATCGAGGACTGTTGTGTAATGTTATTACCGTTTTCCACCCTTGCGAAAGTGCTGGTGAGCACCTTTGAATCGTTTCTGCGGGTTTGGTGAATTTTGCCCAAACTTGCATAGGTCCGATTCGAGGGTGTTCTGAGTGGTATCGAGCTCAGCGGTTGCGATACCCCCACAAGTCCCTGTAGGATAACCTAGCTAACGGCAAGTAGAGTGTCAAAACTATTTTGCAAAATCAGTTGGATAGTTCTGGTTAGGTCTGATTTTACTCCTTACCCTTGCTGTTCTCCTCTTACCTCTACGTGTTTTGAATCCGCTCTCTTCTCTTTCTTCGAGTCCAGGATTTCTCGTGGTTGGGTTTCCGTCGCACCTTGGTTTCGATTCTCCCTTTGTAACGAGGCCTTCGATCATCAATCTGCAACTTGTCGGTTGTACCCTTCCTCCAATCTTTTGTTCTTATCCCCATGTGTTCCTTCTTTGGATATCGGTGTCGTTGAGAAACATATGAGGGCGAGCTTTGGTGAAGTTGGAGTCGACCTTGAGCACGTGTTGTTCATGCCAATGGAACCATCGCGAACCTAATCATTGTGTCTTTCATACGATTTCTGCTGGCAACATTCTCTTGTTTAGAACACGCTTGTCGAGATCTTGATCTAATTCCGAGTTGGATGCTTAATCCGCTTATTAGTGTGCGAGTAATGTTATGAGTGTGGGATGGAGTAGCTACCCTACCACTTGCTCTTATCATTCGCTCTCAAATGCGTTGAATCGATGGATCCAGCAATTTACTCCGTCCACGGAAGTTAGGGTGGCTTTATCTGCGATACCTCTACCTTGAACTTTTGTTCCGGAGTGTTCTCGGCGATCAGAACAACGACCCTTTTGTTGGTGGTGTCGCGATTTCCAGATGAAGAAGGACCCTCGTTAGTGGTGTCGCGAGGACCTACACAAAGCGAAGGCGAGAACGCCGACCTTCCTTCGGTACCATAAGGCGGATCTCGGCGAGATCCCTTGTTAGTGGTGTCAATTGTGGCATCCATAAAACCACTACTAGAAAATCGCGTTGAATTTGTGCATTGCATCGTCATCATCATGCATTGTTTGCCAAAACTATTTTCCCAAAGCCCGTTTTGTTTTCTAAAACGCCCCATCTTTAATCAAACTCCAAACCGGGCTCGGAGTATTTTGTTTTGTTGCTATCGGTTTGCAAATGGCCCAATTAAATTAAATAAAAGATTTAATTATTTTAGTGGGGCAGCCGAGCAGGCAGATCGACGAACGACCACCCCAGATTTTAGCGGCCCAACCTGTCCCGCTCCTAAATCCTAGAGTAACCAACTAGTCTACCCCACCCTTTGGCCACATCACCTCAGCCTATCCCCATCCGCCACCTCACCCTCTCTCCCTACCCAATCACTGCCACATCACTTCTCCCTCTCCTTTCTCTCCCTCTCTCACACCTCCCCACTCTTCCTCCCCTGCAGGCCCTACCAGCCCCTGACGCCGCGCCATTGCCCCCTCGGGATCCAGCCCCGCTCCCCGGTCCCCCTCCCTCTCTTTCCGCCCTGGTCCACAGCCCCCACCTTCCCCAGACCCGCTCTCTCCCAGCCCCCGCGTGCCCCTGCCCCCCACTCTCCCTGTTCCGTGGACCGTTCCCCCTGGGCCCACGGCTCCCCTGCACCCTCCCGATGCCGATCCCAGAACTTTGGCCCTACCCCTCTCCGTCCTCATCCCCCGCCCCCGCCTGCTCCTTCTTCCTCCCCAGGCTCTGCGCCCCCGCCTCCGGCCCCTTCCCTCTCCCGCCAGCATCCATCCTCCCTCCTCCTTCCTTCTTCCAACCTCGCCGCCCGCCTCTGCGCCCGCTTGCCGCACCCTGCAGTCCGCGTCCTCCGCCACCGTCGCCTGCCGCCTCGCCTCCGTCACGGCGCCCGGCCAGCGTCGCCCTTCTCCCCTTGCTCCGCCGCCCACCGCCTTGTCCCCGCCTCTCAGCCGCCGCGCCCGCCTCCTCCACCGAGCCGCGCTGGCGTCGCGCCTGCGCTCGCCGCGTCCGCCGCGCCCTTTCGCCTTCGCGCCTGCTTCGCCCCGTCGACCACGTTCGCCCGTCCGCCGCCTTCACGCGGTCCCGCGACGCCCTCCCGCCGCGGCTCTGCGCCGCCGCCTCGAGGCCGCGCCGCGCGCCGCGCGCCGCGACTCCGCCGCCCGGCCGCTCTTGGCCGCCTACTGCTCGCGTCCCGCGGCAACCTCATCGCGGTCGTCTCCGCCACCCCTTCCCGCGCCCGCCTCTCTCGGCCCGCCTCTTCCTCGGCGGCCGTCGCCGCCGCGCCCGCGTCCTCTGCTCGCCGGCAACGCCCGGCGCGCTCGCCCGGGCCTCCTTCCGCCCGCTGCGTCGTCGGCGAAGCAGCCGCAACCGCCCGCTTCTTCCGACCTCGTCGCGTGCCGAACCTGTATCCGTTGGTGTGAGATGTTGTGGCAGCCTTGATGCGTTGTGGCGCCTCCAAGACAAGGTCGACACCACGACGATCGACGCGAGACCCCAAGTTCTCTACATGGACAAGAAGATCGCCTACCCGAACCAGTGGTCGACAAGCTCGTCTTCACGGAACCCGAAGAGCACGGTACCCCAAGATCTACCACGGACGCAACACGGTCTCGGAGAAACCCCAGGAAACGACAAGTTCGCCATCGACACGAAGGCGATGCGCTAAGACCGTGCCCGGATCCGGAGACCGAACCCGGTACCGCCAAGGTCGCCGATGCGGATACGACAAGTACTTCCTCCCGGAACACCAAGGTCCCCGCGAGATACGCAATGACCGACAACATGACCCGAAAACCTCGGACGCCAAGTACTACCCCCGGACGCCAAAACCCATACCGAAAGGAACGCCAATACCGACCCGACCCGAGACCCCGACGCGACAAGATCTGCCCGGTAAATTCGGGAACGACCTCGCCGAACCCTGGACCCTGAGACCGACCTCGAACCCCGGAAACCCAAGATCTGCCGAACCCTAAATGTGTGAACCCCTTCCCAAAACCCTATTTTTATAACATAATAACAACTTGTTGCATATTGAAATGTCATACTCGCATGCATATCTGTGGTTGGGGGCCTTACGCCGACTCACCTCATAATTAAATATGGGGCCCATATGCGGGCAAATCTAGCCTTATATTGGCCTCATTTAAACTTGTGTAGCGAACCGGTGCCATCTATTGTCTTGCTAATGCAACATTTAAAATGCGGGGTATCTAAATAACTCGAACCACCTAATTAATTGTCGGGACCCTGGTTCCGCTTAATATGACCTAATTGCATCGCACCTTTGCCATGTCATCCATCATACATGCATCATGCCGATCTTCTGCCGTTGTATTAAATATTGCATCCGGTGTTTCTTCTAGTGTTTTGCTTCTTCGCGGATAAGGCCGTTGAGTTGATGTGAGCTTCGCCCCGATCTTCGGTTGAACCCTTCGACAATGTTTTCAATGAGCATCTCCCCTTTCTACCTATCTTACTTTATAGTCTTTATTTCCCTCATGTTGATCTATTGCTATACGTGTTGCGATGCTCTAGTTTCGTACCGATATATCGTGCAGCCTATATTGCCTTGGACACACCCTATTACACATTGTTTGGTAAATAGCTGGACTTGCGTGTCGTAGTCGCTTGCTCAAGTGTTGTCGGCGTGTCGTCAAATGCCACGATTGTTGATGTATTGCCGCATGTTGATGTTGGAGATGATTCTAGTTTTACTTATCGTCACTTTAATTTCTGTTTAACAACTAAAATTGAATTAGCGAGGCATCGGTGGGTGATAGAAAATATTTGGTTTCGAAACGCCCACTTGTGTCCCGTAAGACCCCTCGAGTACTTGATACTGTTCCTTGATTTATCGCTATCCACATCCGGAGGTATATGGGACCCCCGAGCGAGCTTGATTCAGTCTTATTTCTTGGGGCCACAAACTAGTTTGAGGTATTTTACTATCCTGTACTTATGCCATGTTTACCGCTTTATTTACGATTCAGCGAGGTGCACCTGCATTTAGGATCGGGACACGTTCGCGGTATCGACAAGCCCAGCCACACTTTCGGGTTCCCGATCGTTTACTGGCGTCCACCCAAACCTTGAGGCCGTCTCGAGCTAGCTTCGCTATGGTTCTACTTAAGGGTGGCCCCAAATATTTCTGAATCTGTGATTGTTCGATCGTGAAAGCCTCGTTGGGTTTTGATTTGGTTTTCGAGGTTGATCGGCGTGTGTTGCTATTGGTGCACCCGGCCGGGTAAAACTTTCAAAGCCGTGTCCGCGGATATGGGCGACTTGGAGCACGATATCTCGATCATAGACAAGCATAACTAAAGTTTATGCTATAAATTTGACTTATAATGACTAGTAATCAGCTTTACTATAATGGAATGGCTAATTAATACTGCCCACAATTGCTTGTTTGGTTGTCGCTATACAATTGTACTGACTAGTAAATCTTGCAACTACAACGGAATGGCTGAATAAAAGAACCAACAACCGCTGGGTTTTGGGCTATCTCATGATAATTGTGTCGACTAGTAAGTGTTGCCACTATCACGGAATGGTCAACTAAAAGTGCCCATTTACTTTATCAGGATGATTATCTAAATCGACTAGTAAAGTGCATAACTATAATCGGATAAGTAAAACTGCCAGCGGTGTGAGTTCCTCGTTGACTTCTCGATTGGTCTCGAGGGGAAACGCCAGGATGGGTTTGATTGATGACAGTATCAGGTTGGATCCGAATAGGTTTTTCTCACCCCTCTCTGATAACCGCCGGTTGTATCGAGTCTCTATAGGATGTTTAGTGCATACCGCTGCCCTTCACCATACCTATGTAGGCGAGGACCGAATTCTAGCCTCGCTGTATCGGCCTCGATCGACGCTCCTTCTTTTCCTTTGCCCTTTGTCGGCACCCATTTTGTTTAAGCAGGTTTTGAGATCGGCGCAGAAGGAGGTTACCCTTCCGCCTTGGCACAGGTGGTTATGGGCGCCATTGGTTATTCTTGAGGCTCTTAGCCCCATTTGCATCTTGTCCGTAGTCGGACGTTCTATCATTTTCAAGGTGATTTGGATCTTGTATATTATATCGTATTCTTGACTCATTGAGTCGCTGTTATATATCTCTGCCGTGGGTCCCATCGAGGACTGTTGTGTAATGTTATTACTTCGTTTTCCACCCGCACGAAAGTGCCTGGTGGGCACCTTTGAATCGTTTCTATGCGGGTTTGGTGAATTTTGCCCAAACTTGCATAGGTCCGATTCTGAGGGTGTTACACATGTCAACGACTATAGTGTACTACACATGCAGTGGTATGCCGGGTCACCGCACGAGCCAACTGACCTTGCCGCGAAGCTCTTCATGGGAACCAAAAGAAAATAGTGCTCGATTTGATAAGCCCTCGAAGAATTTTTGGATTGATCAACTTGACACAAAATGGGTTTGACATTGATTGTATACAACAATTTGCCACTCTTTGAGAGGTCACCTCCAATATCAACCTCATCCTAGAACCGCCGACCGTCAGATGGAAATTTACCAATGATGGCAAATACTCTGCTTTGTCGGCCTACGAGATGCAATTCACCACAAAGAGTTATTTGCAATGGCCATAGTGGTCACAGCGACGGAGAGAAGGCCAAAATTTGTACATCGACAGAGAGAAGGCCAAAATTTGGACATCGACTTGCCTATTGGATTCCTAGCCAAAAGACATTGCCGTGAAGCTCTTTATGGGATCCAAAAGAGAAAAATTGCTCGATTTGGTAAGCCCTGGAATAATTTTTTGATTGATCAACTTGATGGGGTTTTACATTGATAGTATACACAAATTCGCCATCTTGACGATCTCCAATATCAACCTCACCCCCTCCTCCCCAACCGCCGACCATCCGATGGAAACTCACCGATGATGGCAAATACTCCGCTTGCAATACGAGGGCATCATAGCCACCTCCATGAATACATTCATTCACAAAGCATGTGCTCCTCCAAGTTAACATTTTTTTCAAATGGTTGGTCATGCAAAATAGGTTTCAAACATAGGGGATGATCAAATTGTCATAATTGCGCACTTTGCAATTAAGTTCAAGTATGTGCGGCTCACCTCCTCTTCAACTATTGGATGACAATTTTAGTTGGAGTGGCTTTCATGACACCATCCCTTCTTTTTTGACAAATGAACAAAGGTTCAAGATTAGTGGACAAAACTAGCTGCGGGGAAAGGAAGGAAGAGGAAGGCCTTGCCATGGGAAATTTGGAAGGTGCGAAACGCAATGATCTTCAGGCATCACGCAAACGGTTGTCAGTACTATTATCATTGTCAAGATCAAAGTGGAGAGCAAACATGGAGCTTGATCGGAGCTAGTTTTTTTAGCAATGTAATTTCCAGAGAGTAGACTTTCGTTTGAAGTTATAGAATGTCCTAAGCATTATTATGTCCTAAAAACCACTACTCCTTATTCTTAAATACTGATAAAAAGCTTTTTGCCTTGTTTAAAAATAAAACATCAACTCCTCAAGAACAACTCAATGGATCACGTCGGTTGAAGAACCTCTGCATAATCCCAAAGCCATCTGCATATACGCGCGTAGGTTCGATGATATGTATCTACGTGTGTGCTCTATGCGTGTTGAGATATGTGTTGTATTAGTTATAGGTTCCCGTGTATTTCTAGGGCTGTATCTGTAACATTGTCAATATATATATATATATATATATATATATGTAGAGGTTCTTCAAGCAGCCGGTTTTATTGGTGTCTTGCGTTCTTCCATACTTTTCCACATGGTATCAGCCTAACTACGATCTCCCTACCCTAGCCGCCGCCCCTCCTCTCCCTAGGCGCCGCCGGCCTCCTCCCTCCAAACCCTAGCCGCCGCCTTCCTCTCCTCCAAGGCGTCTCCGGTCCTCCTCCTTCCCCAACTCCACCGCTTCCGTCCTACACCTACCTCTACCATGGCCGATTTTAATTCCCCCTCCTTCGAGAACCCCTTCAACTCCTTCGTATCCGGGAGCAGCAACCCCTTCGCCGACCCTCCGTCGCGGTCATCCGCAACGTCCCCTGTCGAAGGAATGACCACGGCAGATGCTGCAATCGGCAGCGAGTAGTAGAACGAAGGGCAAGGGCGGCCTGCCATCTGCGGTGCGAGATGAGGGAGACTCAGTTTTACGAGTTCGGCCCGGAGGGTAAAGACCTACTCTGCTAGATTGTATTGTGGAGGTGATTACAATGGGCGAACTTCGGCTAGGCGAAGTTGCTTGGGTGTATGAGGAACGTGTCTCTACTCACCTTAGGGAGGTTTATATAGGCTTACCTCCCTAGGGTTTACATATCTCAACCGATTCGATTTAACTTTGTCAATCGTTTAACTCCGGACCGGGCCTATCTACTACTTTGGGCCTTGACCTCCGATGCTGGTACCTGATGGGCCTTGATCCACTACAGATTCTGCGGCCCACTCGCCGATCTTTGGGCGATCGGAAGCGTCCGCGAGATACCCGGTAGGCATATCCCCATCAGTAGTCCCGAGGCCGTCGTTGATTGGCGCGGGTGGCTGCTGGCGATCGAGTATCTGGCTTCAAGTTGGCATCGGTCGAATCGTCGGGCGGGCTCCTGCGAAGGAAAAAATCCGGCAAACCAGTGCGTCTCGGGTGAATCGAACCAAAGGATCGCAGCCTCGTGAGTAATTTAGCGAGCGGTGACGGAGGCGGACCGTCGGGTGTGGTCAAACTAGTTAAGGTAACCGCGGTAACTTTCGGCGTAATCATCGCGATAACGGTCCCTAATTTGGCGGGCAGCTCCGCTATATAAGAGGGATGGTAGGCTATCGGAAAACCAACCGCCCACCATTTCCTCCGAGTCGCACATCGTCCGCTGATCCCGCTGATCGATCGACCGCATGACCTCGACCTCCAAGCAAATCAGCCATGGCCCTCTCCACCGAACCTTGGGCAGATCCAAGTGCACCGGCGCCAGCGGCCTCCTTCGCCGAGGAATCCTGGGCGGCTTTGGCGAATCCTCAGCGGAGAAACGACCCCGAATCATGGCGAGAGTTCATCGCCGCTAGTCACCTCGGCGGGCTTAGGGTTTCCACTTCTCTATTCTTCCGGCCTGCGCCTACTACGAGATCCAGCCCTCGGATCTGGGTCCCCATAGCATCGCAGCTCGCCATCTTTGTGGCGTTACTGCGAAGTGTTATTTGGGCTGCCGCCCTACTTTCCCTTGTGGCAAGATACATTCCATGGACGGATCAGCCGCGAGACTGACCCAATGCTAGCCATGAGCTTAACCTTCAACTGAAATCCAAAGCCTCCTTCTTCGACACGATCTGCGGCCAGCAGGCGGCGATGGAAAAAGTCTTGGTTTTACGTGACGGCGACCCTGTAAGGCAATGGCGATCCCACGGTACTCGGCGACCGCTCGACGCGCAATCTCCAGGTCGCCAAGCTACCCGGCGACCAGCGGATGGTCGTCGGCGAGATGCTCGAGCCATTCGCGGTGCGAAGAAGAAGGGCTCAGACGGTGAACCTGTATGGCTTGGCGGCGTCTCGTTCCACTCGCCCAGAGCATTATATGTACCAAGACACGGGCGAGACTTCAGCGAAAGGCCTCGCCTCAGTGGAAGCGGAGGACTACCTCTGGCGGCGAAGAGGATCACCAGCGGCATACGGATCGCAGGCGGGCTCCCTCCACACCACAGGCGTCCGACTCCAACGGTAATAATCGATCTCATTCGTGATCGCAGCATATGCAATCGCGGTAATTCTAACTTTCTTCCATGTTTAGCAGTTATTTCAAGTGGTGGAAGGGTGGCTCCCCACCCGATGACGAGAGTACGGGCCATCCACCCGGGACACAAGCGAGTCGCCTCCCGCCGAGGTAATGAGGACGGCGAGGACGAATCCGAAGAAGATCGCCCCTGATCCGAAGACCCGGGCAACGCGTAACGCGAGCTCGAGGCGAGCAAGAGCCTCGAAGCGTCATGATGATGACGAGGAACTCCGGAGACCACCTCGCTCCGTCAAGCCACTCCCGAAGAAGAAGAAGGAGAAAGGCGAGGCCCCCAGAGGAGGACGAAACCCGAAGATGGTCTCACCGCCACGCTCGTAGCGGCAGATGCCCACAGCTCGGCCCGCGATGGGCGGCTCCGGCAACCAGCTTGGATCGCCATCCATGGAGGCACCGCTGGCTTCACTACCTCCGCTTCAGCGCGGTCTCCGGGCTGGGCGGCTCCCGAGGCGACCGCCTCGCAAGGAGGTCCTGAGCGATGGCGGTTTCGCCTCGCGAGGCTCCGGCGTGGCGGTCTCGCCTCGCAAGGAGGCTCCGCGGCAGCTCCACTTCACGAGGGGCCTCCGTCGAAGGTGTCCGGAAGCACCAACCGCTACCTCGGCGTCAAAGCCCTCCGTATCTTGGGCCCTGGCGTCCTGGGCTGGGCTTAGTCGCCGGGCCACGATTTGGAAAACCGGCCGGCCTCCGTCTTGGGCTGCTTCATTCCGATCGCCAAGTAAGTGCACTCGGCCTTTATCTTCCTTTCTTAATATTTAAATTGTTTTGACTGAGTTGTCTCGATACATAGGACCGGAGTGAAGAAGATGGGCCACCCGAAGCGGTGGCAAGGTGCCCTCCGCTAGCGAGAGGACCCTTCTCGTAAGAGGAAGGCGGACGAAGTCGCCGCCGCGGAGGGCAACAAGAAGGCCAAGGCGGCGACATTGTCGCCGTCTCGATTTCTGCACGGCGACCGCTGCGGCTGGGCTCTTTGGAAGCAACCGCATCCACGAAGGGCATTTCGTTGCCGGCGGAGGCGAGCTCCCTTGAGCGGCGCGTCATCGCTACCTTCCCCGCTTCATGACCAAGCGGCGGCACGGCGAAAAGTGCGGCTCGCGAGCCTGCTCGAGATCGCCGGCTGAGATTGACCAACGTCGCGGACACACACCGGCTGCTTGCGTCGTGGGCGGCGCAATACAAAGCATGCTTGGCGCGGCCATCCGGTACCTCCGGTCCCGAGGATCAGGTCGGTGTTTTGCAGCGGCCTGATTCTTTTAATTTCTGTTTTGCGTTGAGTCGGTCCCGAGTGCGCACTCGCTAAATACAGCGGGTGGGCACTTAGAATTTTTTCAACCGCCAGTCCCGAAGTGCGCTTTTCGCTAAATTTTAGCGGGTGGGCGCTTAGAATTTTTCGCCCGGTCCCAGTGCGCATTCGCTAAATTTAGCGGGTGGGCTTAGGAATTTTCAACCGCCAGTCCCGAGTGCGCTTCGCTAAATTTTAGCGGGTGGGCACATAAATTTTCAAGTGTGCTGACTTTGAAGATGTCTGAGTGCGGCACTGGGTCGGCGGGCGATTGGCTGCACGGCGTCTTGAAAGGCGGCTGCTCTCGAAGCGAACAAGGAACTTCAGGTTGTGGCTCTTGGCGGTGGCTCGCCAAGGGCTTGTCCTTTGGAGAGCTGGAAGCGGTCTGATGCATTGGGCACCCTTGAACAAAAGATCGCCGACCTCGGCCTTGAGCAGGAGGCGAAAGAAGAAGCGAGTTTGTGACAGGCGGCGAAGGCTGCCGTTGTGGCGGAGGGCGATCGAAGGCGTCGAAGCCATCATTGTTGGGCTTGAGCGACCATACATCGCTTCAAGGTTTCATCACGGGCTACGCCCTTTGAGTGAGTCGTCTTCCTTGCCTTCTGATTGTCTGTTTGTGATTTCCATTGTACTCATAGTTATCTCCTTCTCGGAGTCGGTAATCGGCTGCCAAGAAGCGGACTCTCTTGGCGAGTGCGTGAGCATGCTCGTCGACTTCGGCGCTGTCGGCTGCATACGCGCCTACCTCCAAGAGATGTCGCCCGGAGGTCATTCAGTGACCTCATTGAGGTGTGGAGTACGGAGAAGGCACCAGCGTCGTAGAGTTCATGGCGGTCGGCGTTCGCCAGCGAACATCGGCGGCCTTGAGCCTTGGGCTCGCCCACTTCCCGAGACTTGATCTCGATGATGTGGCAGTGGATATCCTTCATCGTGGCGGTGGATCTGTCCGAGGTCCTAAAGCTGCAGGAACGTGCCGCCGCGTACTCGGAGCGCGTCTGGTCGATGGGCGACCTTCTCCCTTACCAAGGAACGGTCGTCGCGCCAAACGACCCCGAGCCGCCGCATCGCGACTTCAAGGTTGAGCAGCCTTTCCGCTCGGCAATGGCGGGCGAGCTGACGACGTATCCATCGAACCCGTACACCGCGTTCATCCGTAAGCGCCGGGACGCTGGTGCCTCTTCTTCGAAGCCTGCAAAGTAGTTTAGTTTGCCCAAATGTGTTAGCAGCAGTTCTGCCGAGCAGGCATATCTTGTAATGTAAGACAATGCAAAATGCGATTGAATGGAACGTTGTGTTCATTTTGCTATTTGTTTGTGTATGTTGGATTGATTGTGGATGAGTCCCCGAGCGCGTCCGCCCTTTTATGGGGTTCACCTTGTATATGATGTTTGTTGTTATCATGTGTTTTGTTAATTTAGTCGACTCGCCCGGGCTCGGAGAGCCAGTCGCATGGCGACTCCCTTGAGTGCTCTGTACTTTACCGTTTTCCCGTCTGTGAACGGGCGGGTGGCAAGTCCCGGCGTGGTACTTAGTAGTTCAAGGCGCGACTCGAGGTGGTTGAGGATCGAAGCGTTGGTGTGAGCGTCGCTCTGCCTGGCCGGTGGGTCGATCGCGGCAAGTCCTGGCATGCTCTCTTACTTGGCGTTTTCCTGTCGATCGAGACGACGGTATTCAGTCCCGAGCGTGGTATTTAGCCTTCAGTCGCTATGCCGAGGATGCGGAGGACCGGGTCGCTGGAAGCGAGACAGATGTCTTGGTTCGTAAAACCAGTCGAGCTAGGCGACTCGATGGGGCTCGGTTGGCGTTTTAAGTGGACGATGCAAGACCTGAAATGACTCGATGCTCCTACATCGCTTTACTTAGCCGTGCCGATTTGTGCCAAGGTTGACTTCGTATTGTAGCATGACGTTAATTACGGTCGAGTGGCACAAGGCATGGAGAGTGGCAATTTGCGGAACCGTTTCTTTTATTCATAGCGGAGAGTACATATGTGGGGTTCTAGGTATAGAACTTCCGGAGGAGATTTACATTCCACCTCTTGACGTCGAGTTCACCGTCCCCTTGACGTCGGCGAGGTAGTAAGCGTCGTTGCGAGGACGCGCCCGATGGCAGGCCTTCCCAAGGGGGAGAGCTTGTGCATGCCCTTCTTGTCTGGATGAGGCGTAGTACCAAGTCGCCTTCTGGAAGGTGCGGGTTTTCACCCGTCTGTGGTAGCGACGGAGTCCTTGGCGATAGATGGCGGTCGTGATCGGGCGGTCGCGCTTCGTCGAGTTAGTCGAGCCCATCTTGGCGGGCAGTTCGTTTCGACCTCCGTATAGTGGACGATCCGCGGAGTCGTGTTCGAGGTCGGTTGGCATGGCGGACCCGGCTTCCGTAGACCATGAAGAAGGGGTGAATCCGTCGACTGTTGACGGTGCGGATTCCCCGGATAGCGGAGGCTCTTCGACCCAGCATCCGGGTGCGCTCGAGTGGTACCCAGGTCGCGGCTTCAGGCCGTGGAGGATGCTTTGGTTGCTTCGTTCCGCTGGCCGTTGGATTCGGGTGTCTGCGGCGCGAGGTCGAGCGGATGTGATGCTCCTCGCAGAACTCGGCCATTGCTCCCTTGGCGAAGTTTGTGCCGTTGTCCGTGATGATGCTGTTGGGAAACCGTAGTGATATATGAGCTCGCGTAGGAACTTAGTGGCGATCTTCCGTCGCATTTCGGACTGGCAGCTTCTATCCACTTTGTGAATTTGTCGTGGCGACGGCAGGTGGGTGTAGCCAGAGGGCCTTTTGAAGGGCCGACCATGTCCATGCCCCACACGGCGAATGGCGGTGATGGGGATTGTTTTGAGCCGAACTTGGAGCGTGCGTCGGTTGGCGTGCCGGCACCGGCGATCGCTGGGCGATATCGACAGCGTCGGCGTGTCGCGGTGGGCGATGAAGCCGTGTCGCATGGCTTTGGCGACCGAGGGAAGCGGCGGCGTGGTGGCGCGATCGCTGAGTGGATGTCGTGTAAGATTTTGCGTCCTTGGCTGGTTGGGCGCGTTGGAACACTGTGGACCGCGCTTGTGTAGCTCGCCGTCGATGATGGTGTAGGACTTGCATCGGCGAACAATCGGTCGGCGCTTGTCTCGTCTGCGGGCAGGTGCTGTCTCGGTAAGCGATGTAGGGCTTGGTCGATCGTGCGGTGAAGTGCGACCAAGGTTGCCTCTACGGTTGGAGCGGGACTCGATGTCGATCTCGCCGGAGGAGAGGCGGCGTGAAGATGGTGTCGAGGAACGCCGGGTGGTGTGGATCGGTGACCCGATGCGAGAGGCGTCGGCCTCCTCGTTTTCCTCTGTCGATCCACTCGACCGAGTAGCGGTGAAGTGGCCGCCACCTTGTCCACCTCTTGGCGGTATGCCGCCATGGTAGGGAGGCAGCGTCGCGGTGCGGCGACTTGACCCCAACGAGGTCGGAGTCTCCGTAGCAAAGCGATTGGCGCTCATTTCCTTGCGGCTCGCATGCCGTGGAGTAGGGCCTCGTATTCGCCATGTTGTTGGTGCGGGTGTGAATTCGAGGCGGAGGATGTGAGCTTGTCGCCTTTGGTGAGGTCAGCACTATCCCGCTCTGCGCCGTCCAGCGTTCTTGGACCCGTCGAAGTGCAGGCTCGATGGTGGAGAATGCAGCGGCTTCTCGCTCTGGGCCTCCTCCCGGCGAGAAATCGGCCGGTGCTGCGACTTGATCGCCCTCCGTGGCTCGTACTTAATGTTGTGGACGCCGATCTCGACGGCCACTTGGCGACCGCCCGGTCGCCTCGCGATTCGGATGATGTCTTGTAGTGGAGCAGAGAAGAAACGACCGTGATGGGATGCTCCACGAAGTAGTCGCGGCGTCGCTGAGCTCAAGACCGCGTATACCAGCTTTTGATGCTGTGGGTATCGCGCGCGACTCCGTTAAGACCTCTGATGTAGTATACGGCCGCTGACGGGCGCTCTTTCCTTCCTCGGTCGTTCGGCGACCATTACAGCGCTGACGACGCTCGGACGCCGCGACGTAAACCAGCATGGGCTCCTTGTCGACGGGTGCGGCGAGTAGAGGTGCGGCGAGTAGCACCTTTTTGAGGTCGCGGAGCGCGTCGTCCGCCTCCTTGTCCCACTGGAAGGTGGGGTTCTTCTTGTCAGGCGGTATAGTGGCATCGCCTTTTCGCGGTGAGGATGAAGCGGCGAGAGCCGCTACGCCCGAGCTTCGGGCGTCGCGCGAGCACTCGGGTTTGCCGAGCAGGCGATCGTGTCGATCTTTGTTGGGTTTGCCTCGATTCCTCGTTTGGAGACGTACCCTAGCAATTGCCGGCGGGTACACGAAGGTGCACTTGCTGGGTTGAGCTTTATCTTGTACCTCATGGGTTGGCGAAGGTCTCCGCTAGATCGTGAGTAGATCGCCTTGGCGGATTTTACAACCACGTCGTCGATGTAGGCGTGGATGTTGCGCCAATTTGGCTCGCGAGGCATTCTTGCATGCACCGCCGGTAGGTCGCCCGGCGTTCTTGAGGCCGAAGGTCATGGCGGTGTAGAAGGCTCGAATGGCGTGATGAGCGTCTTCTCTTCGTCCTCGACAGCCATTTTGATCTGGTTATACCCGGAGTAGGCGTCGAGGAAACAACGACTCGAGCGCGGTGGAGTCGATGATTTGATCGATCCGGAGGACGAACTGCTCCTTTGGGCGGTATTTGTTTGTGTAGTCGATACACATTCTCCAGTCCGTTTTCTTTTCGACCAGGAGGGTTTGCCCGCCACTTGGAGTATTTGATTGGCGAATGAAGCCGGCAGCGGCGGTAGCGCACTTCTTCGGCGATTGCTCGGCGCTCTTCATTGAAGGGCCGTAGTGACTGATCGGTCGCACTTTGGGGTCGGCGTTTAGTTTGTGCTCAGCGAGCTCCCTAGGGACACCGGGCATGTCGGAGGGTTTCCATGCGAAGATGTCCCTATTCTCACGAAGGAACTTCGATGGCGCGCCTTCCTATCTTGGGCTCATGCCTGTCCCGATCGTCACCGTCGTGGGTCGCACAGGACCAGCTCGGTCTTGGTGTCGTCGTGGCCTCAAAGGTTGAGGTGTTTGTGCCCTGAGTTGGGCTTCTTGAGTATTGTGGGTCGTCGTTGTTGACCCGCTCGCGTGTGGCGAGCTCATCGGCGTGATCGGCTTCGCGCGATCACGGCGTCGGCGAGTTCGGCTCCTTTGGCCTCGCATTCGCGGCCATGTCGGGTCGCCGTTGATGGTGATGACGCCGCCGGCCGGGAGCTTCATCGCGTTATGCAGCGTGGTGCCGCCATGAATTTGGCGAGCGCTGGCCAGGGCGCAATGGTAAGGGCTGTCGAAGGGCACCAGCTCGAAGGCGATCCGCTCAGTGCGGAAGTTCGCGAGTGCGAAGGTGACGGTGGCGTGACCTTGCCGATCGGGTACGCCTTCCGGCCGGGGGATGCCGTGGAACGTGGTGTGGGTTGTCTCGATCATCATTGCGGGAGCCGCAATCGCTGAATGTCGAGGTAGAGGATGTTGATGGAGCTGCCGCCGTCCATCGAGTCTTGGGGAGCGATGTCGCCGACCTTGGCTTGACCACCAGGCGACTTCGCCCAGGTACTCGATGCGTGGCGAGTGGTCTTGCGGCTCGGTGATATGCTCCCGATTCGAGGCGGGGGCGTCTGTCTGGGCCACAGCGTTGGCCAGCGTGGCGATGACCTTCTTCTCGCTTGTTGAAGCGGTGAAGGTGTGGAAGCGAGCCGCCACTTTGCGAATTTTCCGCCATTTTGCGGGTCGTTGTCGGTGTCCTCCCGCGCGTGCCTTCTCGATCTCCACGAGGGTGTGGCGGTCGGCGGTGTGCGTGGCGGGCTTTCCTTCCCTGCTGTAAGCACATGGTTGGTTAAGGAGGGCGCGGGATCGAACCTTGGCTTGTTCTTGTAGTTCCGCCGTCGGCGTCGTTGCCCTCCGTCGCGGCGGTAGCTCTTGGGTCGCGTTATGCGTGCCAGCATTGGCGAAGTCGACTCGCCCATCGTTGCGGCGCTTGCTGTGGCGAGTGCGGCTGGCCGGGTCTGCCTTTCGGCGGCCGCCGTCGTTGCCGCCGTCGTCGTTGTCCCCGACTTCGTCGACGTCTTGATTGGGATCTTCCTCGGCGTCGTTTGGCGATCTCGAGGAGGTCGGGATGTTGTCGGCGTGCGGGCGTGTCGAGTTTGGCGACTAGAGGCTCGTGGCGGCACGAGGTCTTGAAGCAATGGATAGCGGTGTCGGGTGGATGCCGAGCCGCATGCAGCTCTTGCCACCGTTGTACCCAGCTGCGGGTCGACTCGCGGTCCCCGGACGCATCGTTCGGTCCTCGATGGTGGTGGCGGGTGTAGGAGCACTCGAAGTGCCCGACGGCGTCTCGCATTTCCTCCCGTGAGTCGTCATCACCTGGGGCGTGTTGATCCATTGCCTTGCGTCCCTCCATCATCGGTGGGAGGTAACGGCGGTAGGTCGGTGTGACCCGCGATCCCCATTGCCATGAGGTATGTCAAGCGGACCGGCGGGGTCGTCGAGGAGTCGTATTTTCGATCTCCTTGGCGCCTTGAAGTTGGGTGGGTACTTTTCTCGGATCATTGGTCAAAGCACTTGGGCCTAGTCATTGGCGACCCCATAGGCTCGCCATCGCGGCGAGTAGTTAGGTGTGCCGCAGTCGTCGGGCTGGCGTGCGCGCCGATTGGTTAGCGATGATATGAGTGCGGCGTCGATTGGCTCTCCATTGGCGGCGGTTGGTCGCCGGCCTGGGATCGTTGTGGAGAGTGCGCGTCGGTCGTCGTTGGAGCTGCGGTGGCTCGGCGGGCAATTGAGGTGTTTGCCACCGCTGGGCGGCCGCCGCCGCCACGCTTCCGGGGAGAGCGCGAGTACACTCGCCCCTGCGTCTTTGCTTCTGTTCCGGCCTTGTAGTAGGGCCACGACGTCAGGATCTGTAAGGCGCGTCGCTGGTCGCCGTGATCTTGTCGGCAGCGGCTCGCCTGCCACGAGGTTGTCCATCGGGGTGGAGAACGGTGGAAGGCCGTTCGCGTCGCGCTCCGTGAGGAGACGACTATCCGGCTGGTCCACAGGGAGGGTGCGGTTGGGTGGTGGCGGGCACCATCGCCGTTGATCTGGCGGGCGGTTGCTTCCTCCTGGCGGCGCGTTCGCGGTCGCGGCGCTCGGCGATCTTGGCGGGTCGCTTTCATCGTCAAAGTTCAGGCCGCCCTGAACGGTGGGATTCAGCGTGACTGATCCGGCTGGTGGTAGCGTGGCGGTTCTGTCTTTGTCACCTGCTCGAGGCGAAATTTTTCGCGCTCGGCCTGCTCTTTGCGTACTGCTTCCGCCAACTTTAGGCGGAGTTCCTCGACCTCCGTCGCCGTGGCGTTTGGAGGGATCGGGGTGGAGAAAGGGTCCTCCGGTGGATCGGTGCGGTGGCCATGTAGGCGGCGTGTGGCGGCACCGTCGTGGAGGTCGGCGAGTTCTCGACCGGTCGGTCGAAGATCCAGGATGGAGGGTCTCGAAATCTCCGCGTTGGAGACCTGGCGATGGAGCCGCGACGGGCAGCGGTGATGGATCCGGCAGTGACGCCGGTCGCCGTCGGCGTCGTCGGTGAGGGTCGCGTCTTCCGCGGCGAATTCTCGCCACGTTGTCGTGGGCGAGTCGTACTCGGGCGGCGGTGGATCGTGCGGATGGCTCTCGGAGAGCCGATCGCGTGGTGGCGCCCGCGGATGCGGCCGAGTCCTCCGAGTGATGGCGTCGGTGAAGCCGACGAAGAGGCTGATCGTGCCGACCGGCGGATCACGCTGTCGCGTGACGGGTCGCGCCGCCGGGCGCTGCTCGGCAAGATCTGGAGCATCTCGCCGATCGCTATCATGCGGCGGTGGCACCGTCTCGCTGATGGGAAGATTGGATCTCGCCGCAGACACCGGACCGGCCAGGCCCCACGGTGGGCGCCACTGTCGAAGGAATGACCACGGCAGATGTCTGTCGGTAGTAGTAGAAACGAAGGGCAAGGCGGCCTGCCATCTGCGGTGCGAGATGAGGCGGAGACTCGTGGTTTTACAGAGTTCGGCCCCGGAGGTAAAGACCTACTCCTGCTAGATTGTATTGTGGAGGTGATTACAATGGCGAACTCGGGCTAGGCGGCGAGTTGCTTGGTGTATGAGGCGTATCTACTCACCCCTTAGGGAGGTTTATATGGCTTACCTCCCTAGGGTTTACATATCTCAACCGATTGGTTACAACTTTGTCAATCGTTTAACTCAGACCATTGGGCCTATCTACTCGCTGGGCCTTGACCTCGATGCTTTGGTACCTGATGGGCCTTGATCCACTCGCCGTTCTGCAGGCCCACTCGCCAGTCTTTGGGCCAGTCGGAAACGTCCCGCTGAGGATACCCCAGTAGGCATATCCCCATCATCCCCATCCTCGAGCGCGTGCCGGTGAAGCTCTCTCACACTATTGCCAATTTCTTCCCGTGGAAGACGTACTTCGGCCTTCTCTTCCGCGAATATGATATCCTTTATCATGTCGACGGCACCTTGACCTCCTCGCCATGTCGCACGACCCCGATTGGTTGGCCATCGACGCGACCATCATCCCCTGGTTTTCCAGACCGTCTCCAACGAGATCTTCCGCACCGTCGTCCGTGACGGCGACTCCGCGCACACCATTGATGACCCACAACTATATGGGGTGTATCGTAGTACTTTTTATAAATAGGAGTGTCGATCCCAACGAGGAGCAGAAGGTACTGAACAGTGGTATGGAGCAGGAAATCCCTGTGAATACTTAGCAAACAGATTTTTAGTGGTTTTCTGACAAGGCAACAAAACAAGGAGCAAGTAATAAAGGTAACGAACAAACAGAGCAAGTGGCCCAATACTTTATTAGCAAAGGACAAGCCGGTGGAAATACTTATAAGGACCAAACGTTCTCGAGGACACATGGGAATTCTGTCAAGTGCTTTCGCTTCAAATAACTGAGTATTCTTCTTTGGTGCTTGTAAGTGTTGTGTGGGTGAACCTGTGCTAACATACCGCACTTCCTAGGACTAATACATACTTGTGATTAAACCCCCTGCAAACATCTGTAACTACAGGAAATTAATTAAGATATAAACCTAACCACAACCTTAAACTCTGAGATCCTACACTCCCTTGTGCAAAGGTGTCCTAACGGGGGTTCAGGTTTCTGTCACTCCGGCAACCCCACAACTAGTAGCCAAATACACAATGCATTCCCCTAGGCCCATAAATGGTGAAGTGTCATGTAGTCGATGTTCACATGACACCACTAGAAGAATAGCACCACAACTTAAATACTAAACCATTGAATAATAACTCAACACAGATCCACTAATAACAACATGACTTCTCCCACGTACTCAAGAACTAGACGAACTACTCACAAGACATCACATGGATCAAGATCAAAGATGATATGAAAATGGATAACAATATGAACATAAACAATAATCCATTGGTTCCACTCACAAGCATCAACTACAATAGTAATCAACACCGAGAAAGTTTCCCCTAAGAACTAAAGCAATATCCAACACAATTGTTACAGCGGGACGGAGTGGTGATGATGGAGATGATGGTGTGGATGATGATGATGATCCCGATGAAGCCTAGCTTGATGACGGTGTTGATGGCGACGATCTCCCCTCTCCGGGAAGGAATTCTCCCGGCAGAAATCTGTTTGCTAGAGAGATATTTCTCTCTTGGTGTTTTCCGCCCCCAGAGGCGGCGGAAATCTATCTGTGGTTGCTCCACTGGTATTAGGGTTCCGTAGGGAAGATATAGGCGAAGGGGCAGAGTCGGAGGCCGGTCAGGTGGGCCACACCTGCCCTAGGCGCGGGTTTAGGTGGGCCCGCACCTAGGGGGTGTGGCCCCCCTAAGGCCCCACTTCGTCCCTCCTTCTGGCTTCCTTCGTCTTCTGGTAAAATAATATGTTTCCATATTTTTCTGATCTTTGCGAAATTGCACCGAAACGACTTCTTTTCCATGAGAATCCAGACTCCGGCAGTCCATCCTCCAGGAATCATCCAACATGCATAAACAGATGAAAAGGCCATAAGTAATACCTCATAATAAGACAAACATCAATGAATAGAGGTAAATTATGATATAGAATGGTGATGCAAATTGGGCGTATCAACCGTCTGGACCAAGATCACCGACCTCTTCACCGACAACAAGATCCAGCGCGTCACGTTCCTCCAACAGGAGTTCTTCGGCACCCACCAAAAAGGGCCTCTCCGACGAGCTTCGCGACTTGGAGTTCCCGATCGATGACAAGATCATGCTCTCCACGCTGTCGGCTGGCCTCAGGCGAGGATCTTAGCAACACCGCCGCTAACCTCACGCTCCTCACCACGCCGACTTTTGAGCAGGTTGTGGCATATCTCCGTCTCTAGGAGCGTCAGCTCAAGCGCCTCCGGGATCGGGCGACCCACATGATGACCCACAAGTGTAGGGGATCGCAACAGTCTTCATGAGTAGAATTACCCAATTTATTGATTCGACACAAGGGGAGCCAAAGAATACTTGCAATCCTTAACAACTGAGTTGTCAATTCAGCTGCACCTGGAAATAGTTCTTTCTCACAGAAGTTTATCAGTAGCAACAGCAAATCAATAGTGAAACATGAGCAATAGTAACAATAACGGTAAACAGTGGGATTCGAGTGCGGTAGGCATAGGAATGGATGGACGGGCGTTGTATGGATGAGTCTAAACATGTAACTTCAAGATCTAGGGCATTGCAGATAAATAATAAAAAGTATCCAAGTACTAAACAATCCTAGGCATGTGCTCCGTATATAGTCATGCGTGCTCACAATGAGAACTTGCACAACATCTTCTGTCCATCCAGCCCGTGGCATCGGGGCCTCTAGGGAACTACTAGAAATTAAGGTGCTCCTATTAATAGAGAACCGGAGCAAAGCATTAACACTCCATGAACACATGTGATCCTCACACCACAGCCATCCCCTCCGGTTGTCCCAATTATTGTCACTTCGGGGCCTTTGGATCCGGACAATGATATGTGTAGAAAACTTCCAGATAAGATCACAAAAAATACCATCATAATGATTCAATAATAAGTTCATATCTGAGATCATGGAACTAGGGCCCTAGTGACAAGCATTAAGCACAACAAGTTGCAACAAAGTCAAATAGCACTAATAGAGATACTAGGCACTATGCCCTAACAATCTTCGATTACATGATATAATTCATCCAATCCCTACCATCCCCAAGCCTACAGCGGGGGATTACTCACTCATGGATGAGGGAAACATCGATGGTTGATGGAGAGGCGTTGGTGATGACGATGTAGATGATCCTCTCCAAATTCCCCGTCCCGGCAGGGTGCCAGAACGGAGTTTCTAGATCCGAATCTTGGTTTCTAATGGTGGCGGTGGAGCGTAAATCTTTCTGGAAAAACTGTCGAACCCCCCTCGGTTTTTAGGTCAAGGGGTAACTTATAGGCACAGAGAGAGCCCGAGGGGGTGTCTGGGGGTGGCCGCACCCCCTAGGCGCAGGGCAGGGCCCACCCGCGCCTGGCAGGGGTGTGGCCCCCCCGGGCCTCCACTCTATTTCGTCTTCTAGCTCCGTGGGTCTTCCGGTGAAATATAATTTTCGGCATATTTTCCGGGATTTTTCCTGATAGTTAATTTTCTGCACAAAAACTAGACACCAAGGTAATCTCTGAAAGCAGTGTGATGTGTTAGTTGTATCCAAATCACACAAGTTTAGAGGATAAACAATAGCAAAAGTGTTCGAGAAAGTAGATACGTTTTTGACGTATCAACTCCCCCCAAGCTTAGCTTATTGCTTGTCCTCAAGTAATTCAGTTGAAAACTGAGTGCGATAAAAGAACTTTCACAAACACATTTGCTTCATATGATGTATATATTCTCAACACAGGAGTAGATACTTAAACCTTTCATAATAAGAAGTATGCAACCAAGTCTACTTAATAGTCATTACAAGCTATGAAGAGAAACCAACTCAATAATAATAAGTAGCATGAAACATAAACATAAGCAACATGGCAATGCTCATAGTAAGGTATGACAGAGTGGTATCTCGCTTGCCTTTGTTTGTAGAGCACAATATAAATGCCAAGGCACCTCTGAAGTTAAAGTGAAGACTAGAAGTAAAGATATCATATACACAAGCATCAAAGTCATGATATAATTAACCAAGTTTTGGAACAAGCATAAGAATGACAACTATGCTCTCAAGAAGGTGCTCATAGAATAAGTGGTGACTCAACATGGAAGTGAACAGGTTTTTTGAAAAGTTTGAAAGGCTTCCAAATGCTGAAAGGAAGGTACTCGCTAGCTTTGAGCTCTCATTGCCCCTATCATAGGCATCTTCATGTGGTTAAGGTGAAAGTGAGGTCCAATTTGAGTTATATGCTTGATAGACCATAAACTGGAAATCCCAGGTCCCTTGAGTATGAGGGCCGCTCCGCATGGTACTCAACTTTGGTCACCTGCAAGTTCTTGTCATTGTACATACATGCATATCATAGAGAACCGCCAACGGGGTACCCCTTGCACATGATATAGGAGCTATCCCGTGATCAAAATGACAAGGCAAGCAGACAATGAGAATCTAAGCGATCTTTTTATTTACTATGTGCATAGCTTTTTATTGAGAATGCTTCACAGAATGCTCACTATGGTGGTGTTGCAAGTTTCCACCATGATTAGGCATGGCTTTGGCTAGCGGCCCAGGCGTTTCTCTAACACAATGTATAGACTCCATGAACTCACAAGCTCCCCTTTTATTTTACACCGTCGACATGCGCAAACAAAAGAGCAAGGTATCAACTGGATAGGATATCCAAAAGGTGTTTAAAGCGTTCCCCGTGACAACACGGTTTTGCTGACTCCCAGCATATAATTTGCAAGCATATAACTTTCATGGATAGGTCACAACGGTTCAGGATTATTAAGCGCAAGTAATAAAGTGTACCATCAAGTTTGCGAGAGCTTTACTAACTAACTTTCTAAAAACAGATAAACATTTTATTTGGAAGAAAACATGGCATATAGAATATGCACTAAAATAGAAAACGATGCTAATAGGTAGGTATGGTGGACACAGTTGGCAATATTGGTTTTGTGGAGTTGGAAGCACATGTAGAGCTCATACTCAGTGCAAGTGAAGGCTAGCAAAAGAGAGGGAGCGACAAACGAGAGACCAATAATTGTCATAATCATGCTTGCAATAAAACATGACTAATTATGGCATAAAAGTGATACAAGAACTCTGAAGCAAAATAAATTATCGAGGCTTACTGACTATTGTTTAGCCATAGGCATGCGTGAGCATGTGCCAAGTCGATTCACATGAAACTTTCAGAGGAGGATACCACAGTATCATACCAAAATATGAATAAAACAATGCAAGCAAACATTCATATGACATGCTACAAACTATTAGCAACCTGGAGCTAATCACAGACAAGCAAGAGCTACTAAGCATCCATTAGTAACATACGCCTTACAATGAACATGCTAAGCATGATCACAGTTATGATTATATGTACAAAATGAAAACAAATAGAGTTCATTACCAGCGTCTCACCACAGCTCGAGTTGTCTTAATCTTCATTATTGCCCTTCACTTGTGTGACTTGAATAATAGCATGAAACCAAACTCCACTGGGGACGGCTGAATCCTGCAAAGAATTTACAAAACCAAAGAAGAACAACAAATATTTTTGGTGTTTTTGTTTTTTTAAAGAAAGCAAACAAAGCAAAACCAAACAAGAAGCAAAGAAACAAACCTAGGGAAACAACGAAAATATTTTTGGTATTTTTGTGTTTTTGAGAAAGAAGCAACAAGAACCAAAAAGAAAGTGAAACAATGGATATACAAAGAACCGACCGAACATGATATATAGATGAGTGTGTGTCGGTATACCTCCCCCCAAGCTTAGGCTTTTGGCCTAAGTGGGGTTCAATAGCGCGGGTAGTAACCCCAAGCTGGTGGGTCATCATAGGAATGATCATAGTCAGGCGCTTGCGATGAAGAAGAAGACGCGCCCCAATCAAATGAGGGCTACTGGTATGAAGACTCTACCAAGTTGGAGGGTTGAACTGAATCATCTTCGGCATCCTCTCCAACATTCTCTTCTTGCTGGGAGAGCTCCGCCACATATGTGTCAACCTCCTCCTCCGTGAGCGACCATCCTTGCCACTTTCCTTGGAGAAGTCGAAACCTTGGCAAATCTCAGCATATAAATCCATAAGTGACTTGGGTCTCTCCTTGATCTTCTCACAACATCCCCAGTCAACAAAAGGCAGGTTGACCGGTATATTGAATATTTTGTAATGGACCATGGGATTATATGTAGACCAAGTAAACCGGAAGTCCTGCACAAAAGCCATGGTTATCTTAACAAATTGAAATGGTTCACCTTCAACAAAGTGTTCCAACCCTGCATTGGCAATTAAAGTTTGAAAATCCTAGAAGATTCCCGCGGTTCTCATGAATTCATGGCATGGATATATGGAAGGAAAGACTGCTTCCTCACGATGAACCTTCATTGGCTCAGGCACTATCAAGTCATATTGATTCAGTGGATAAGCACTCATCTTCCTTGCTGAAATTTTTGGACAAACATCAAACCAAGTGATTTCAATGTTGATAAATGATGAGAAACTACTATAGGAACTTGCTAGAGGGATACACATGCATCAAAATGAAAAATCTAAGCATAGAACAAGCATGCAAGCTCACACAACCTGTCACATATAGCAGCAAAATACTCAAGATACAATCTACCAATCACAAATCTAATTGGACAAGTGGAGGAGGCACATACCAAGGAGCAATCCTCCAAAAATCAACAGCAAAGAGGGGCTGAGCAAGGAGATCAAAAATCATGAGCAAGAACAGTAGGAACTCGAGCTTGAGAAAGTTTTCTGGTGTTTTTCGGGAGAGATAAAGAAGATGGTTGTGAGGGGGCACCTTGGAGGGGCTCAGGTGGGCCAGACCCCCCAGGCGCCACCCATGGGCAGGCCGCGCCTACCTGGGGTGGCCCCATGGGTCACTCCAGGTGTCCCTCTGCCCCTTTTTTCGAGGAAAAATTTATTTTGAATTTTCTGGGATTTTTCGACAAACTTTATTTTTGGCCAATTTTCACGGTATGAAAATTGATTTTCTCGCAGAAACAGTTTTTTCAGAAAAAGAAAAAGCAAACCAAAAGCCAAACTACAAAAGTTCTAATACACTCTAAGAAGAAAACAACTAGCAAAACCAAAGCTAGCAAAAGAAAGGCAAAGACTAGGAAGGAAAAAAAGTAAAAGAAAGCAAGTATAACCATAGTGGAAACATTATTTTGTTCATTAAAATCCTTTTGTTAACAAGGTTGATCAAGTCTTGTTACCAAAACAATCTTATATGAAACAAAACTTTGCAATCCACAAGGTGATTATGTTACCTCATACTTGATAGCAATGGTCCCAATCATAATAGTTTCAAAATTATCTTGTGGAATGGGACAATATATTTCTCCAACCTTGATGCTCTCAATATTTTCAATGGAATTCAGGCAATAGCTTCTAGCAATCTTCTTGGGGAAATAAATAGTATGCTCTTTGTCATCAATACTGAATGTTAATTTTCCTTGATTGCAATTAATAACAGCACCTCTAGTATTAAGAAAAGGTCTCCCAAGAATAATAGACATATTATCATCTTCAGGCATCTCAAGCACAACAAAATCAGTTAAAACCAAGAAATTATGAGCCACTTGAACAGGAACATCCTCACATATACCAACAGGAATAGTAGTTGACTTATTAGCCATTTGCAAAGATATATCAGTTGGTATCAACTTTTCTAGCTGGAGTCTCTTGTAGAGAGAAAAAGGCATAACACTCACTCCATCCCCCAAATCACATAAAGCAGTTCTAACATAATTATTCTTAATAGAGCAAGGAATAGTTGGTATACCTGGATCACCAAGTTTCTTTGGAACCTTACCATTGAAGAAATAATTAGCAAGCAAAGTAGAAATCTCCTCATTAGGAATCTTCCTTTTATTAGAGACAATATCCGTCATATACTTTGAATAAGGAGGCAATTTAATAGCATCAGTTAAAGGAATTTGCAAAAATAAAGGTTTCATCCACTCACAAAACTTGTTGTAGTGTTCCTCCTCCTTTGACTTGTGTTTCTTACCTAGAAACGGCATATGTTTCTGCACCCAAGGTTCTCTCTCACTACCATGTTTCTTAGCAATAAAATCTTCCTTAGTGTACCTAGTGTTCTTAGTGTGCTTCTTAGGTTTTTCCTCAACTTCCTCCTTATCAGGAGCATCATTATTATTACCACTCTTAGTTTCAGCATCAGAGACAGATATACTATTAAGATCTACAGCAGGTTCAAGTGGTTCCTCATCTACCTTATGTTTCTTTTTCTTTCTCTTATGAGGACTACCACTACTTTCACCTTGTTGAGAATCCTGCTCAATTCTTTTAGGGTGTCCTTCAGGATATAAAGGATCTTGAGTAGCTATACCACTCCTAGTTCTAATTCCATAAGCATGTTTATTTCCTGAGGCATTAACTAGCATATCCTTTTGTACCTTAGCAAGTTAATCAAGTTGGGTTTGAACCATTTGAAAGTGTTTACAAAGCATTTTAATATCATTATAAGTTCTTTCCACAGTATCTTTCAACTCATTGATAGCTCTAGAGTTTTCCAATAAATGATTCTGAACTTGTTTATTAAAATTACCTTGTTTAACAATAAAAATGTCAAGTTCCTCTAAGCATTGATCAAGAGGCTTACCATAGGGAATATCACCTTCATCAAAGTGTTGGAGAGAGTGTACCTCAATAGTAGATGAGTGGGGAATTGGCTTACATAATTCTTCTATAGGAGGTAGATTCTTCACATCTTCAGCTCTAATACCTTTCTCCTTTAGACATTTCTTAGCTTCCTTCATCACTTCATCATTTGATGCAATAACTCCCCTCTTCTTTGGTGTTGGTGTTGAAACTGGTTCAGGCACAATTGGTTCAGGAGTAATAGGCTCAGGTGTATTTAGCTCAGTTGAAGTCCAATCATCATAATTCTTGCTTATCTTAGCCATTAATTCTTCATCATCTGTAGGAGTTCTTTTCCTGAAAACACAATCAGCAAAGCTATCTAGGTATGTCCTAAAATCATCAGTTAGTCCATTATAATAAATATCAAAAAGCTCATTTTTAGGTAATGGACATCCAGGATGTGCATGAATCAAGGCACAAAACCTTGTCCATGACTCAGGAAATTTCTCTTCTTCTCCCTGTTTAAAATCAAAAAGTCTCTGCAAAGCAGCATGTCTAGCACTAGGAGGAAAATATTTCTGGAAGAAAGAAGCAATCAAGCAATCAGGGCTATCAATGGAACCAGGAGGTAATCTATTAAACCAAGCCCTAGCTTCTCCTTTTAGTGAAAAGGGAAGATCTTAGTAACAAAGTACTTACACATATTAAAATCATCAGAGAACAAAGCACTCATAGTAGAAAGATCATTCATATGAGCCACAACACTCTCCTTTTCAGTCCCACAAAAAGGTTCTTTCTGAACAATGTCCAAATAGGACAAATCAAGAGAGAAATCATAATATTAATCTTTAATATCTATGGGAGAGGTGGCAAACTTAGGATCAGAGGACAGTTTACGCATAATAGTATGTCTCGCAAGGAGACTCTTAATAGAACTAGTACCATGTGTGTTTCGGCACTCTTCAATAAATTCAGCAGTGAACTCAATGTAACCTTCATTAATATCATAACTCTCTCTAGACTCAGGTGAGCTAACAGGTGTAACAGTGTCTTCATTAGGAGTTTTAGTATTTCCTAGACTAGCCATAGTGGCATATAGAAAAGGACCTAATGAACCACTTGCATCAAGCACAGTAGAAGTAACATCATGAGCATCAAAAGCAGTTTCAGATTCAGCAGTAGTAGCAGTGTGTGTAGCATGAGTATGTGGTGGTGGTGTAATAAGCTTACTTATAACATATGGTGAATCAAGAGCAAAATAGGTGCTTAGGAGTGTACCTCTTCTTGTAGTGGATAGTAAAATATGGAACTTTCTATCACGAGACTTACCCATGATGAACGGAGCATCAATGAACAAAAGTAGATCCAAGTGAACTTACAAATAAAGCTATGCTCCCCGACAACGGCGCTAGAAAATAGTCTTGATGACCCACAAGTGTAGGGGATAACAATAGTCTTCGCGGGTAGTATTACCCAATTTATTGATTCAACACAAGGGGAGCCAAAGAATACTTGCAAGCCTTAATTACTGAGTTGTCAATTCAGCTGCACCTAGAAATAGTTCTTGCTCACAGAAGTTTATCAGTAGCAACAATTTGGTAGTAGTAACAACAAAGCAACAACAATGGTGAAACAGGAGCAATAGTAACAGTAATGGTAAACAGTGGGATTCGAGTGTGATAGGCATAGGATGGATGGACATGTGTTGCATAGACGAGTCTAAACATGTAACTTCAATATCTAGGGCATTGCAGATAAATAATAACAAGTATCCAAGTACTAAACAATCCTAGGCATGTGCTCCATATATAGTCATGCGTGGTCGCAATGAGAACTTGCACAACATCTTCTATCCAGCCAGCCCGTGGCAGCGGGGCCTCTAGGGAACTACTGGCAATTAAGGTTCTCCTTTTAATAGAGCACCGGAGCAAAGCATTAACACTCCGTGAACACATGTGATCCTCACACCACAGCCATCCCCTCCGATTGTCCCAATTATTGTCACTTCGGGGCCTTTGGATCCGGACAATGATATGTGTACACAACTTATCACAAACAATACCATCATAATGATTCGATAATAAGTTCAGATCTGAGATCATGGCACTTGGGCCCTAGTGACAAGCATTAAGCACAACAAGTTGCAACAAAGTCAAATAGCACTAATAGAGATACTAGGCACTATGCCCTAACAATCTTATTCGATTACATGATAGAACTCATCCAATCCCTACCATCCCTAAGCCTACAACGGGGGATTACTCACTCATGGATGAGGGAAACAATGATGGTTGATGGAGAGGCGTTGGTGATGATGATGGTGATGATCCTCTCCAAATTCCCCATCCCGGCAGGGTGCCAGAACGGAGTTTCTGGATCCGAATCTTGGTTTCTGATGGTGGCGGCGGAGCGGAACTCTTTCTGGAAAAAATGTCGAACCCACTCGGTTTTTAGGTCAAGGGGTAACTTATAGGCGCAGAGAGAGCCCGAGGGGGTGTCTGGGGTGGCTGCACCCCCTAGGTGCGGGGCAGGGCCCACCCGCGCCTGGCAGGGGTGTGGGCCCCTAGGCCTCCACTCCGTTTCGTCTTATGGCTCCGTGGGTCTTCCAGTGAAATATAATTTTTGGCATATGTTTTGGGATTTTTTTCTGATAGTTGATTTTCTGCACAAAAACTAGACACCAAGGTAATTCTGCTGAAAACAGCGTCAGTCCGTGTTAGCTGTATCCAAATCACACAAGTTTAGAGGAGAAACAATAGCAAAAGTGTTCGAGAAAGTAGATACGATTTGGACGTATCACCACACCGTATTCGTCGCCAGCTTCTCCCAGGGGCCTTGCCCCGGCGCCCTTGCACCTCGCGCCCCGGGCCCGCCTCCAGGCTTTTACTTGCCCCCGCCACTCGTGCCCCTACCTCCCGCCAACGACGGCGGCAATGGTGGTGGCAACGGAGGGCGCCGTCGTCGTCGCTGCAACGGTGGTGGCAACGGCGGTGGTAACGCTGGTGACACCGCCACCGCCCCCAGCCCCGTCCACCGTAGCAGATCTCCCCATGCCGCCATGGATCGCTGGACATAACCCCTGGACCGGGGTCGTGCACGCCTACACCATGCCCGTGCCGCGCGCCCATACCAAGGCACCATGGGGCCACGTCCGACCTTGCACCAGGCCCTCTTCGCGGCGACCTAGCCCGCCGTCGCGACTGGCTACGATGTGCCCCGGGCTCCTCACGCCTACTACGCCGCGCCCCTGAGCATGGCCCAGTGGGACCCCGTCCTGCTGACCGCTCTACAGATCGCCCCCACGGCGGGCGCGTACGGCGGTGGCGGCGATCGGTTCATGGACACCGGCGCCTCCGCGCACATGGCCGCTCACCCCGGTAATCTCTCTAATTCTCCTGCCTCTACTTCCTCCCGCATAATCATCGGCAACGGTCATGCTCTTCCTATCACTCACACTGGCTCCGCCTCTTTTCCCTCCACCTCCACCCCTCTTTCTCTCAATAATGTCATTGTTTCTCCTCATTTAATCTAAAACCTCGTTTCCGTTCGTTCCCTTGCTCGTGATAACTCCGTGACTGTGGAATTTGACGCTTCTGGTTTTTCTGTTAAGGATGGTCGTATTCGGATGCTTCTCCACCGTAGTGACAGCTCCCGTGATTTGTATCCTGTTTGGTCGTCCTCCACCAACGCCAGTAGCCCACTCGTCCTCTCCGCCAGTGTTGACCTATGGCACACCCGCCTCGGCCATCATAGCTCCACCGCTCTTCGTCAAATACTACAAGGATTTCATTTTACTTGTAATAAAACAGATGCTCATTCTTGTGAAGCATGTCGTCTAGGCAAACATGTTCGTCTTCCGTTTAATTCTTCCTCCACAGTCGCGTCTTTCCCCTTTGAACTTATTCATAGTGATGTTTGGACCTCGCCGGTTCCGAGTAATTCTGGTTATACCTATTATCTTATGATTTTGGACGATTGCTCGCATTTTGTGTGGAATTTTCTCCTACGCCGTAAATCCGACGTCCCTGCCACTCTCACCGCCTTTTTCGCATACGTCTCCACCCAATTCGGTCGTCCCATCCACGCATTGCAAACCGATAACAACAAAGAGTTCGGCAATATCACCATCCGCACACTTCTCGCTTCCCATGGCGCCATCTGTTTGACAAGGAGAGCAGTGGGTGATGGAGGCTGACGGAAAAATGCAGCAGGTAGCTACCTAGGCATGTTAATTAAATCCCATGGTATCCATTGCCATCTTCACCATCACCGGCCACCGCACTTGCTAGCTAGTCCCATTTCCACCGGCCAAATAAATTAAATCAGAGGTTCTTTCGTATCACACCTTCACATGAGTTAAATCCATCAGGAGTCATTGAATTTGTTGAGCAAAATCAATTTGGTCATCGTACATCGAGAATACAAATTTACGGTCACTAAATACATGTTGAAGCGTCACACACGATCACCGCTCGCGACGTAGCGGTGTCTTTACCGACGTGGCGAGCTGCGGGACCTACTGTCAGGTAACTTAAAATGATAGGCATGAATACCTAGCTAGAGAAGGGTCTTTTTGCAAAAAAAATAACATCTCATTCCCTGCCTCTCTCTAGCATGCAATCCCCTCCTAGCGAGTCCGCGCTGCCGGCTGCTGCCGCCTAGGCCTATGCCAGCCGTCCTCGGCGCCTCCACGCTCTGGCAAGGCTCCACCTCAATCTCCTCCTCCGGTTCCCTACTTCTCCGTGCTGCCCTGCACCTGCATGTGCCCCAAGGCTAACCCTAGCCCCGCATTGGTTTGGTCAACGACCGGCCTACGTCGATGAGGAAGTCAACGATGTCGAGCTCCTTTGTCCCTTCTGACCGCTCCTGCTTGTTCTCTGTGATCCCTGACTACTCCTCGTTCTCTCCCCATGCGGTCCCGCGCCATGTGCCGTCGCCACCACCGCCGCAAAAGCTCTTCGCCGATGGACGTGAGCCTGCACCTAGGGAGATAGAAACGAGCGGTTTGGCCTTAGTGATAGTGTGCCCGTAAAGCGCACCCGCTGGAGCCCCACCTAGCGCTGCTCAAGATAGACGAGAAGCTAGTCCTGCCGATCTCGACCAGAACGAGATCGTCTAGGACCATTACGAGCCCGTGCGAGCTGGCCTCCCGCATCTCGGTGCCCCTCCTCCTGCTCACGACGTCGGCGTGCGGAGGGGAACTACGACAACATGCGTGGGATAGCAGAGGGGAACGACGGTGGCGGCCAGTGGGGAGAGGAACATCAGTGTCGTATGGTGGATTTTCTTAGGACTCGGGCATGATGGTTGGGAAGAGAGAGAGGAGTGGGTGGGTGGTGAGTCTGATATGTGTGATATGTGGGCCCTACCGGTCAGTGTGACCACTGACCCCTTCGGTTTGTCTCTTACCTTGAGTAGGAAAGGAGATATCGGGGCTTTTTTTGCAAATAAAACACTACTATGGCTGATAGCGGGCCCCACCTCGCCACGTCGGCAAATACACCGCTACGCCGCGAGCGGTGACCGTGTGTGACGCTCCAACACGTATTTGATGACTGTAAATTTGTATTCTCGATATACGATGACCAAACTGATTTTGCTCGACAAGTTCAATGATTCCTGGTGAATTTAACTCCCTTCATATCATCCATCGACTCGTGATCTCGCCCCTCTTTTTATATTGCCACATGCATGGTCAGGCTGAATTCTGGATTCACAATTTCTGGACCGCAAAGATGTCACTTTAACTACATGTCTACATTGTTGAAGCAATCAAGCGTTGGTCATGCCGGTGCCGGTGCCGGTGTTGGTGCCGGGTGAGACCGGTTTTCTTCAGGGGGAGTGGAGACAAGACAAGACGAGACGTCGTGGTCATCCGATTCATCGGCACCGGAAAACCCAACGAAAATGACAAGAAATTTTACTCCAGTTTGGTTAGAGGCCGCGAAACTCAGACGCAGCCAGACACGAGGCCGCAGCTATTCTTGACTGCTAGTTTTAATTTTGTCCTCTGCTTTGAAAATAATAAACTTCACACAATCCACTGGGCCAATGGTGAAGTGACGATCGGTACCGTGCCGTCTTTTGTTCCTGAATCATGTAAAATAGTCAGATTTATGGTCACAAATTGCAAGACCCCTGCTTAGTATAATCTACGGTGTGATGGTGTGCTTTGTTTAGTGATAGAGTGCACACACATGAACTGGGGCTTATAGCTCCTATGCGACGTCTTTACATAGAATTGGAAGGAAAGCGACATCGTTGAAAAAATAGGCTACGCGACGGTTGTGAGGCTAATATCCTGCGCCACACGGGCCTTAAAACGGTCGTAAGGACACATTTAACTTTGTTCCAATATTAGGGTTAAGCCAAACCGGTTGGTTGGGACAGCCAGTCAAACCAACCGCTTCCGACCGAGAGCGCGCGTAACACTGACTGTAGCTTCCCCGACGGCGGCGGCGGACCTCACCCATCGTTCTCGGCACCGGCGGCGGCGGCACGGCAATTAATTTAGGCGGCGGCGCTTTCGTTCGACGACGAAGGTGGTGAGTGCCATTTGAAAGCTAATTCCTCTCCCATTCTTCTCAATTTGAGATCTGAGCGTGCCCATTGATGCTAGATTGTGGAGGCGGGGTGTGTTGAACGGGGCGAGGGGGAACGCTATGGAGCATGGAGAGGGGACTTCTAATCGGTATATTCCGTATCTCTGCACTTAATTTCTCTAAGGTTGAGCTCTGTTCGCCGCTAGCTCACGGTGCCCGCCAAAACAGGGGAGACGATGTTCGCGCCAAACCTTCAATTTCGCATCAATTTCTTTCCTCTAGGGCTGTTTTAGTTGATGGCAACAGATCATTGAGAGAGACACGGTTGTTAAATGGGAGGTGGAATTAGAACATGTTGATCCCCAAGAGCTAATAAACATGGGAGATGAGGCAGTAAGGAAAATGGTGGAAAAAATTGGGGATAGTGTGGTTTGGGGTCCAGAGCAAGAAGTTTCTTTGTTACGATTTGATGATTGCAAATGTGACTATGTTAGGGTTGAAAGGGAACATATAGTTGATGAAATCGATGAGCGAAACGGTTGGACAAGCAAAACTGTTCTGTTTTTAGCAGAGCTCATTGATCTGAAACCTGATTCGAGGGTTGGATATGTGGCCTCGAAGATGGCTGCTCAGATGGTCGAGGATGATTGGGCTGCACAAAGGCAAGTAATGCCTATACTTACTGAGTTGGAAGTGTTAAGTGGAGGATGATGATGCTAATGCACAAGGGAGGCTGCAGATGGTAATGCACAAAGGATTGTAACGTTGATTGGAATTGATTGAGATACATGACCGCACTGATTTGGTCATTGCACCAATAGATGACATTGAAATGGCAAAGCTTTTGGCATTCCTATAGATGACAGACAAGAAGAAGAAGAGGGATAAAGCTGCAAATGATGGTGACAACAATTTAAGAGATGAAGAGGCAGATATAGATCTAGAGTTGTTGGAAAATGCTGCAGTTCATGTAGATGATGCACATGATGATGAGCTAGTAATTTATGACAAAGAGGACCCGATTATTGAAGTTGGGAGATTGTTTCCAAGCATGGATGAATTCAGGATGTGTTTCAGGACATATGCAGTCAAACGTGAGTTTGCTACCAAGACTATGTGGACTGATAAAAAGAAGTTCTATGCAAAATGCATAGGTTATGATGGTGGTGCCAAGCCTTGCAAGTGGTATATATCTGCTAGACGCCAACCTGATGGAAGGACAATAAGAGTGAATCAAATTCCAAAACCTCATACTTGCATTACAAGTTCTCAAACAGTTACAAAGATGACATCACAATTATGGGTTGCAGAAAAGATCAAGCCCATTTTAGCCACAACACCAAACAACACTGCAAAGAGACTGAAAATAGACTTGGAAAAGCGGTACCCCATTAAGCTGAATTATACTACAGTGTGGAAGGAAAAGCAAAGGGCAATGAAAGAGCTATATGGTGATTGGGCAAATACCTTTCGAATGCTTTATAACTTCAAAGGTATAGAGAAGAGGTCACTGGCGGTGTTGTGGAGATAGATCTTGAGGTAACGGTGATGGGAAAGTCTTCTTCTCTAAATTCTTCATGGCTTTAAAGCCTTGCATCGATGGCTTCAAAGCAGGTTGCGTCCATATTTGAGTATAGACTCATCTTTCTTTGGAAAGTGGAATGGTCAACTAGCGATGCAATGCTTTAGATGGACACAATTGGATGTTCCTGTAGCTATTGGCATGTTTGATGAGACAGAGGCATCATGGACATGGTTCATGATGCGCTTGAAAGATGCATAGGGCCAGTCTCTCCATTGGCAGTGCACACAGATGCATGTAAAGGTTTAGAAAATGCAGTGAAGATTGTTTTCCCTCATGCTGAGCAGAGGGAGTGCTTCGGCCATATGTGGATGAATTTGATCAAAAAATTCAGAGGAGATGATTTTGGACGCATGTGGCCAGCAGCAAGATCTTACACCAGGCAGACACATTTGAAGGGAATATGCCCTGAGAGGCAATAATAAATTGTTTATTATGTGTATTCCAAGTATATGATAGATGTTTATTTTGCATGCTATAATTGTATTAATACGGAAACGTTAATACATGTGTGTTTAATAAACAAACGTAAAGAAGTTCCTAGTTAAGCCTCTCTCATAAACTAGCTCGTTGATTAACAAGATGATCAAGGTTTCCGATCATGGACATTGGATGTTGTTAATAATGGGATCACAACATTAGTGTAATGATGTGATGAACATTCATCCAGTATAGCATTACGATCAAAGTCATTGAGTTTATATTGCTATAACAACTTACGAAGTGATCCTAATCCTTAGACCATGAGATCATGTCAATCACTAACAGGAAGAGTTTCTTGATAACATCAAACGTCACACCGTAACAGGTGATTATAAAGATGGATTCGAACTAATAAAGTGTTATGTTGAGGCTCATGGATCGAGAGTGGAATTTGTTCATCCCGATGACGGATAGATATACTCTGGGCCCTCTCGGTGATATCACATTGATTAGCTTGCAAGCAAGTGATTTGATCACTAGAATGTTATATCACAGAACGAGAAAAGAGTGCATGTCGAACGAGATCAAACTAGGTATGGAGATACCGATGATCGAATCTCGGACATGTAATATATCGTGAGACAAAGGGATTAAGATACTAGCATAAAAGGTTCCGATCACAAGAAAGTCATCGTTGAATGTGTGAGTCAATATGGGTCTCAGATCCCGCTCGATTATTGATCGAGAGGGTCTCGATCATGTCCGCATTATTCACGAACCGTAGGGTGACACATAAGAGACACCGACATCCAATTTGAGCAAATGTTTCATGCGAAAGAATAAACAAGCGCAGGAATTTATTTCACTAGATACCAAACAGGTTTTGGGTGAAATTGCATAAAGTGGTTATGCATGTGAAATAGAATTCTAGCAAGGGTTATTTGTGAATGTTTGTCATTAAAGTAATTGACAAAATTCTGAATAAAATAAAAGAGTTTTATTTAATGAGAGTTTGCATTAAATTTGGTGGAAATTTAATGGGAATTTTGAGTGGACTTTTGAGTGGAGGGAATTTGGAGGAGTTTGTGAGTGGAGTGTCCACCCACATGAAGAGGGAGGCAAGGGGCATCCCCATGCATGGCCACCCCTTGGGTTCCCCCCTCCTCCTATAAAAGGCCCCTCCTCTCACTTCTCACTCACACCTCCTCGTGAAGGATCTCTCCCCTCTAGAATTTATCCCCATGGTCTCGGACTAGCGAGATACATGTTCCCGGTGGCTATTCGGCAAGAAAGAGTTGTGCTTCATGCGCCGAGCGAGGCGGAGGTTGCTCGGTGCCTCGAACGTGTGTGCGAGCACGGATGTGCTGCTGATTTGCGGCGCTAGGACTTCCTCTCGATCTTGAGATCGGCAAGAGATCGTCTACATCAACCACGAGTTGAACTCGTTAAGCTTTGTCGGTCTTCAAGGGTATGTTCTCTACGGAGATACATCCGCGTTGTTTGTATCTAGTATAAATTGATCTTGGTATATAGTTCACATCGTAGAAAAATTTTTGTTTTCTATGTTGCGAACCCTACAAAGGTATCGAGCGGATCTGTCGTAGATACTTTACGGGTAGTACACATATGAGTATGGCGATGATGATCATGTTGTTGCTCCTTTGTTGTGATTTTGGATATTGGTGGCATAGTGGGATGAAGCGGCCCGGACAAACTTTACATGTCCTCACATGAGACCTGTTCCACGCTTGACATGCAACTAGTTTGCATAAGTGGCTAGCGGTGTCTCTCCTCTACTATAGTCAATATCTATTTTGCAAGCGAGTTGTCAACAATTTGATTATCCTCGTTGTGGTTCATGTTCGTAGGTAAGAACGGTTCTATCTCGAAAGCCCTAAGCCACGTAAACTTGCAATGGATAAATTAGAGGCGTCTAGTTTAGATTGTTGCTGGGCTAGTGTTATGATATGGTAGTGTTGTAAGTAGAAGTATGAGATGATACTCTTACAACACACATAGCGTGTAAAATCCATAGATTGTGGATTTACACATATAGGTATGATAGTGATCATACCACGATGCACATGATAGAGATCATCTGCGGGAACCATATAATTTCACTAATAAACATATGATGTTTGATTACATCTTATATTGCTTGTTTAGCGCTTTGTTAAGCATAATAAGATGATCCCTCATTTAAATATCAAGATAAAATGTGTTCTTCCTTTAGTATGCACCGATTATGTTTTCACGCTCCAAGACATCACGTGATGATCGGGTGTTCTTGGATCCACGACCATATTTCGGGTGTAAAACAGTTACACACGCAAATACTAAGGTTCTAACTTGGCGAGCCTAGCATGTACAGACATGGCCTCGGAACACAGACCGAAAGGTTAAGCATGAGTCATATAGTTGATATGATGCCCATTTGATGCTCGCCTTTGAAGCTATACCGACTCACGTGATGATCGGACTTGGTGTAGTGGATTTGGTTCATGTAATCACCAAAAGGACACGAGGATGTCGCTTTTGAGTGGGAGTTCATTCGTAATATAGATTAGTTGAACTCAATCTATCATACACTTAGTCTAAACTTTACAAATTCGGTTGTAGATGGCACCACCTGCTTTTAATTTCAATGCGTTCATGGAGAAAGAGAAACTAGCAACGAACGGTAGCAACTTTACTGAATGGGCCATGAATTTGAGGATTCTCCTCTCACGCACAAAAGCAATATGTGCTAGAAGCGCCGTTAGGCCCCCCACCTTTTGATGATGCCCCTGACGAGGAGAAGAATGTCTATCAGACTCGTCAGGAGGACCACAACTTAGTACATTGCGACATATTGTATGGGCTAGAGCCAGAACTTCGAAAGCGTTTCGAAAACGGCAATGCATTTGATACAATGGGTGAGTTGAAAATGATTTTCGACACACATGCTGCTGTAGAGAGCTACAATGCTTCAGAAAAGTTCTTTAGCTGCATGATGGAAGAGCATAGCTCCGTTAGTGAGCATGTACTCAAGATGTCGGGTTACGCCGATAAGCTTGTGTCCTTGGGAATAACGATTCCCATTGACTTAGGCATCCATCGTGTTCTGCAGTCTCTGCCACCTAGCTATAAGAGCTTTGTGATGAACTATAATATGCAAGGCATGAAGAAGTCTCTCCCCGAGCTTCTGTCAATGCTTAAAACTGCAGAAGTGGAGATCAAAAAGGAACATCAAGTGTTGATGATCAATAGGAACACTGGTTTCAAGAAAGACAAGAAGGGGAAACGGAAGGGAAGTAAGGGCGGCAAGCCTGTTGCCGCGCCTGAAAAGAAACCCCGAGTTGGACCTAAGTCTGATTCCGAGTGCTACTATTGTAAGGGATAGCCATCGAAGCGCAATCGCCCCAAGTATCTCGGCGCACAAGAAGGCCGGCAAGGCAAACAAAGGTATATATGATATACATGTTATTGTTGTGTACTTGACTAGTGCTCGCAGAGCACACGGGTATTTGATACCGTTCGTTGCTAATATTTGTAACTCGAATCGTGGGGTTGCGGAACAAGCGACGCTAGCAAGGGGTGAGGTCAAGATGCGTGGGCAATGGATCAAACGTTGATGTGATCGCCGTCGAACGCTGCCTCTCCACTTACCGTCGGGATTAGTCATAAACTTAAATAAATGTTATCGGTGCTGACCGAGCATGAACATTGTATCCGGATCATGTTTTATGCAAAGTGGTTATTCATTTAAATCGAGAACAATGGTTGTTCCATTTATATGAATGAAATCTTTTATGGTCATGCACCGATGATGAATGGTTTATTCTGTTAGATCTCAATGATAATGTTACACATATTCATAATGTTGATGCTAAAAGGATTAAACTTAATGATGATATATCTGCATATATGTGGCCTTGCGTCTAGGTCATATTGGCATTAAGCATGAATAAGCTCCATTCGGATGGACTTTTGGAATCACTTGATTATGAATCATTTGATACATGTGAGCCATGCCTTATGGGCAAGATGACTAGAACGCCGTTTTCGGTTCAATGGAGCAGGCGTGATTTATTGGAAATCATACATTACGATGTATGTGGTCCGATGAGTGTGTCGCGAGGTGGATATCGTTATTTTGTTACTTTCACGGATGATTTGAGTAGATATGGTTATATCTACTTGATGAAACACAAGTCTGAAACCTTTGAAAAGTTCAAGGAATTTCGAATGAAGTGGAAAATCATCGTAATAGAAAGATCAAATTTCTACGGTTCCGTGGAGGTGAGTATCTAATTTACGAGTTTAGCACTCACATGAAAGAGTGTGGAATTGTTTCACAACTCACACCGCCGGAACACCACAAATGAAATGGTGTGTCGAACGTCATAATCGTACTTTATTAGATATGGTTCGATCTATGATGTCTCCGACGGACTTGCCGTTGTCATTTTGGGGTTATGCACTAGAAACTACTGCATTCACTTTAAATCGGGCACCATCTAAATCCGCTGAAAAGACACCGTATGAATTGTGGTTTGAAACAAACCTAAGCTGTCATTCTTAAAGTTTGGGGATGCGATGTTTATGTGAAGAAACTTCAACCGGATAAACTCGAACCCAAAGCGGAAAAATCGTCTTCATAGGATACCCTAAAGAAACTATTGGGTATTCCTTCTATCATGCATCCGAGGCAAGGTTTTTGTTGCCAAGAATGGATCCTTTCTAGAGAAAGAGTTTCTCGCGAAAGGTGTGAGTAGTCGGAAGGTAGAACTCAAGAGGTTATGGAACCTTCTCTTCAAAGTATGGCGAGTAGCGCAAGACCGGAAGTTGTTAGGAGTTGGCTCCACACATTGAAGAGGGAACTAATGATAATGATCATGAAACTCCGGAAGAGAGTACTACCGAACCTCGCAGTCAAACAGACGCTGCGACTCCCGCTGTCTGGAAATCTGTCATAAATTTCATGGTTGATGAAAATAATGACCTGCGACGTATGAAGAAGCGATGATGAGCCGGATTCCAACAAATGGTTAGAAGCCATGAAATCCGAGATGGAATCCATGTATGAAAATCAAGTTTGGAACTTGGTGGAATTACCTCACGACCCGAAGGCCGTGGAGAACAAATGGATTTTCAAAAGGAAAGCGATCTTGATGGTAATGTGACCATCTATAAAGCTCGACTTGTCGCAAAGGGGTTTCGACAAATTCAAGGAGTTGACTACGATGAGACTTTCTCCGTAGCGATGCTAAAGTCGTTAGGATTATGTTAGCAATTGCTGCATATTTCGATTATTAAATATGGCGATGGATGTCAAAACCGCTTTCAATGGTAATATTGAAGAAGAGTTGTATATGATACAACCAAAGGGTTTTGTCGATCCTAAGGATGCTAACAAGGTGTGCAAGCTTCAGCGATCCATCTATGGATTGAAGCAAGCATCGAAGTTGGAATCTCCGCTTTGATGAGGTGATCAAAGAGTTTGGATTTGTCCAAACTTATGGAGAAGCTTGTATTTACAAGAAAGTGAGTGGGAGCAATGTGGCATTTCGATATTATATGTGGATGACATATTATTGATCGAATGATATAGAACTTTAAACAGTGTTAAAAGTTATCTAAACAAAGAAATTTTCAATGAAGGACCTAGGTGAAGGCCATACATATTAGGCATAAAGATCTATAGAGATAGATCTAGGCGCCTAATAGGGCTATCGCAGTACATACCTTGATAAGATTTTAAAGAAGTTTAAAATGGACGGAAGTAAGAAGGGTTCTTACCTATGTTGCAAGGCAAGACATTGAGTAAGACTCAAAGTCCGGCTCATGGAAGAAAGAGAGATAATGGACAAAGTCCCTATGCTTCAGCCATAGGCTCTATAATGTACGCCATGCTATGTACAAGACGGATGTGGCACACGCTATTAGTTTGACTAGTAGGTACCAATCGGATCCGTGTTCGAACATCGGATAGCGGTCAAGAATATCCTTAAGTACTTAAGAAGAACTAAGGATATGTTTCTTGTATAATGAGGTGAAGAAGAGCTCGTCGCTAAGTGTTATGTCGACGCTTAGCTTTGACACCGATCCGGATGACTCTAAGTCTCAATCCGGATACGTATTTCTCATGAATGGCGGAGCGGTTAGTTGGAGGAGCTCCAAACAACCTGTAGCGGATCAACAACGGAGGCCGAATATGTTCTTTGCCTGAGCGGCTCAGAAGCGCTTTGGATGAAGGAGTTCATATCCGAACTAGGAGTTGTGGCAAACGCGTTGGACCCAATGGTGATCTATTGTGACAACAATGGTGCCATTGCCAATGCCAAAGAGCCAAGGTCTCACAAGCATTCCAAGCATATTAAGCGGTTTCACTCCATCCATGAGCATGTCAAGGATGGAGATATAAAGATTTAGAAGTACATACGGATCTCAATGTAGCAGATCCGCTGACTAAAACTCTCCCTAGAGCAAAACATGATCAACACCGTAACTCAATGGGTGTTAGATATATCACTATGTAACTAGATTATTGTCTCTAGTGCAAGTGGGAGATCAAGGAATATGCCCCGAGAGGCAATAATAAATTGTTTATTATGTGTATTCCAAGTATATGATAGATGTTTATTTTGCATGCTATAATTGTATTAATACGGAAACGTTAATACATGTGTTTAATAAACAAGCAGAAAGTTCCTAGTTAAGCCTCTCTCATAAACTAGCTCGTTGATTAACAAGATGATCAAGGTTTCGATCATGGACATTGGATGTTGTTAATAACGGATCACAACATTAGTGTAATGATGTGATGAACATTCATCCGAAGTATAGCATTACGATCAAAGTCATTGAGTTTATATTGCTATAACAACTTACGAAGTGATCCTAATCCTTAGACCATGAGATCATGTCAATCACTAACACCGGAAGAGTTTCTTGATAACATCAAACGTCACACCGTAACATGGTGATTATAAAGATGGATGCAGAACTAATAAAGTGTTATGTTGAGGCTCATGGATCGAGAGTGGAATTTGTTCATCCCGATGACGGATAGATATACTCTGGGCCCTCTCGGTGATATCACATTGATTAGCTTGCAAGCAAGTGATTTGATCACTAGAATGTTATATCACAGAACGAGAAAGAGTGCATGTCAGAACGAGATCAAACTAGGTATGGAGATACCGATGATCGAATCTCGGACATGTAATATATCGTGAGACAAAGGGATTAAGATACTAGCGTAAAGGTTACGATCACAAGAAAGTCATCGTTGAATGTGTGGGAGTGATGGGTCTCCAGATCCCGCTCGATTATTGATCCGAGAGGGTCTCGATCATGTCCGCATTATTCACGAACCGTAGGGTGACACACTTAAGAGACACCGACATCCAATTGGAGCAAATGTTTCATGCCGAAGAATAAACAAGCAGGAATTTATTTCACTAGATACAAACAGGTTTTGGGTGAAATTGCATAAAGTGGTTATGCATGTGAAATAGAATTCTAGCAAGGGTTATTTGTGAATGTTTGTCATTAAAGTAATTGACAAAATTCTGAATAAAATAAAAGAGTTTTATTTAATGAGAGTTTGCATTAAATTTGGTGGAAATTTAATGGGAATTTTGAGTGGACTTTTGAGTGGAGGGAATTTGGAGGAGTTTTGTGAGTGGAGTGTCCACCCACATGAAGAGGGAGGGCAAGGGCAGCCCCATGCTGCCACCCCTTGGGGTTCCCCCTCCTCCTATAAAAGGAGCCCTCCTCTCACTTCTCACTCACACCTCCTCGTGAAGGATCTCTCTCCTCTAGAATTTATCCCCATGGTCTCGGACTAGCGAGATACATGTTCCGGTGGCTATTCGGCAAGAAAGAGTTGTGCTTCCGCTGCATCGCTGGAGCGAGGAGGCGGAGGTTGCTCGGTGCCTCGAACGCGTGTGCGAGCACGGATGCTGATTTGACGGGCGCTAGGACTTCCTCTCGATCTTGAGATCGGCAAGAGATCGTCTACATCAACCACGAGTTGAACTCGTTAAGCTTTGTCGGTCTTCAAGGGTATGTTCTCTACGGATATACATCCGCCCGTTGTTTGTATCTAGTATAAATAGATCTTGGTATATAGTTCACATCGTAGGAAAATTTTTGTTTTCTATGTTGCGAACCCTACAACATTCATATCACCTTGAGAAGATTAAGGCGGCATGCTCTGAGGAGGATAGGGTCAAGTTTTGTACATGGTTGGAAACCTACCATTCTCTTTTATGGTACAGGTCTGGTTTTAACACTGCCATCAAATGTGATCATATCAACAATAATTTGGCAGAAAGTTTCAACAACAAAGTGAAGGAGTTAAAAGACTTGCCTGTCCATGACATGGTTGACCAGATCAGGATCATGATCATGAGGTTGTGGGAATTGAGAAGAAGGCTTGGTGATGTTCTTTAAGGAGATAAGCTTCCTGATGTCAAGCAGTGGTCAACAGAGCGAAATCTTGCACATTTGCGTGTTGAGAAATCCTCATTGTGGGGTGTCAAGTCGAGATACAAAGACTGGCAGGAGGCATGTTGTTGACACTCAATTGCATGAATGCACATGCCTTGAGTGGCAACACACTGGGAAGCCTTGTGAGCATGCCATACTTTTCTTGGCCTCCAAACACAATGTAAATATGCACCCATATTTGCATGAGTATTATTCTGTAGCAAAATTCAAGGCTGCATTGAAGGGAATATGCCCGAGAGGCAATAATAAAGTGGTTATTATCGTATTCCTTATTTATGATAAATGTTTATTTTGCATGCTATAATTGTATTAATACGGAAACGTTAATACATGTGTGTTTAATAAACAAAAGGTAGTTCCTAGTTATGCCTCTCTTATAAACTAGCTCGTTGATTAACAAGATGATCATAGGTTTCCTGATCATGGACATTGGATGTTGTTAATAACGAGGTCACAACATTAGTGTAATGGTGTGATGAACATTCATCCGAAGTATAGCATTACGATCAAAGTCATTGAGTTTATATTGCTATAACAACTTACGGTGATCCTAATCCTTAGACCATGAGATCATGTCAATCACTAACACCGGAAGAGTTTCTTGATAACATCAAACGTCACACCGTAATAGGGTGATTATAAAGATGGGTTCAACTACTAAAGTGTTATGTAGAGGCCCATGGATCGAGAGTGAATTTGTTCATCCCGATGACGGATAGATATACTGGCCCTCTCTCGGTGATATCACATTGATTAGCTTGCAAGCAAGTGATTTGATCACTAGAATGTTATATCACGAACGAGAAAAGAGTGCATGTCGATAACGAGATCAAACTAGGTATGGAGATACCGGCGATGATCGGATCTCGGACATGTAATATATCGCGAAACAAAAGGATTAAGATACTAGCGTAAAAGGTTGACGATCACAAGAAAGTCATCGTTGAATGTGTGGGAGTCGGTATGGGTCTCAGATCCCGCTCGATTATTGATCCGAGAGGGTCTCGATCATGTCCGCATTATTCGCGAACCGTAGGGTGACACACTTAAGAGACACCGACATCCAATTGGAGCAAAAGTTTCATGCCGAAAAGAAAAGGAAAGCGAGGAATTTATTTCACTAGACACCGAATCTGCTTTGCTGAAATTCTCAAACCGGTTCTGCATGTGAAATGGAATACTAGCAAGGGTTTTATGTGAATGTTTGTTAATTAAAGTAATTAACAAAATTCTGAATAAATAAAGAAAAGAGTTTTATTTAATGAGAGCTTGCATTAAATTTGGTGGAAATTTAATGCATGTGAGTGGATTTATGAGGAGGCTTTTTAATGGGAGTGGAGGCTTTTCATTTTGAGGGAGCTCCACCCACATGAATGTGGAAGAGGTGGGGCAGCCCCATGGCTGGGCGCATGGCCCCTGGGTGCCCCCTCTCCCTATAAAAGGCCCCTCTCCTCTCTCACAACACACCTCCTCGTGAAGGATCTCTCTCCTCTAGAATTTATCCCCATGGTCTCGACTAGCGAGATACATGTTCCCGTGGCTTTTCAAGAAGAAAGAGTTGTGCTTCGCTGCATCGCTGGAGCAAGGAGGCGGAGGTTGCTCGGTGCCTCGAACGCGTGTGCGAGCACGGATGCGGCGCTTTGTTTGCGGCGCTAGGACTTCCTCTCGATCTTGAGGTCGGCAAGAGATCGTCTACATCAACCACGAGTTTGGACTCGTTAAGCTTTGTCGGTCTTCAAGGGTATGTTCTCTACGGATATACATCCGCCGGTTGTTTGTATCTAGTAGATAGATCTTGGTACATAGTTGTTCCCATCGAGGAAAATTTTTGTTTTCTATCTGCGAATCCTTCAAAGGGTATCGAGCCGGATCTATGCGTAGATGCTTTACACGGGTAGTACACATATGAGTATGTGGGCGATGACGATCATTTTATTGCTTCTTAGTTGTACTTTGGATATTGGTGGCATAGTGGGATGAAGCGGCCGGACAAACTTTACATGTCCTCATTACATGAGACTTGTTCCACGCTTGACATGCAACTAGTTTTGCATAAGTGGCTAGCGGGTGTCTGTCTCTCCTACTATAGTCAATATCTAATTTGCAACGAGTTGTCAACAATTTGGTTATCCTCGTTGTGGTTCATGTTCGTAGGTAAGAACGGTTCTATCTCGAAAGCCCTAAGCCACGTAAAACTTGCAATGGATAAATTAGAGGCGTCTAGTTTAGATTGTTGCTGGGCTAGTGTTATGATGTGGTGATGTTGTAAGTAGAAGTATAAGATGATACTCTTACAACACACATAACGTGTAATCTCCATAGACCTTGGACTTACACATAAAGGTATGATAGTGATCATACCACGATGCACATGATAGAGATCATATGCAAGAACCATATCATTCCACTAATAAACATGTGATGTTTGATAGCATCTTATATTGCTTGTTTGGCGTTTTATTAGCATAATAAGATGATCCCTCATTTAGATATCAAGATAAAAATGTGTTCTTCCTTAAGTATGCACCGACAATGTTTCGTCGCTTCAAGACATCACGTGATGATCGGGTGTACTTGAATCCTCGAGCACTCGGGTGTAAGATGCTACACGCGAATACTAAGGTTCTTACTTGGCGAGCCTAGCATGTCTACATGGCCTCGAACACGGACAAAGGTTAAGCATGAGTCATATAGTAGATATGATGCCCATTTGATGCTCGCTTTGAAGCTACACCGACTCACGTGATGATCGGACTTGGTGTAGTGGATTTGGTTCATGTAATCACCAAAAAGGCACGAGGGATGTCGTTTTGAGTGGGAGTTCATTTCTAATTTGGATTAGTAGAACTCAATTTATCATAAATTAAATCGAAGTGAATTTGCATAATTTGTTGTAGTCATTGGCATTCGCTCACCACCTTATGCATAATTGTAATTGAGATAATAGAACTATAGAATTCGGATATATACTTTACTTAACGGTATCGTATTGTGTTGAGTGTCAATCTAAAGTTTAAAGTCCTATTGCAAACTTTCAAAAAAATTCTACTTACTCGTGAAATTTAATAATTGGTATTAAATCGAGAGTAACAATTCCATGTTAGTATCTTAAGTATCATGTTTGCCTCCATGATTCTTGATTTAAACATCAAGTTTATCTAGGAGCTGAAAGAATTGTTTGAAACCATCATGTGTGGCGATATAACGATATCTCAAACAATGTTTTGCTGCAATATGATAGAGTATATATATGTTCTCATATTGGATGAGAATTTACGAAGGTTGGAGATGCTAGACATACTAATCATCCAAAAGGGTTTTGGAAAGTAATGTTATACTCACGATTCACCTTTATAAGCTAAAGTAGCTTGATCATGAAAGTCGTCATGATAAGGGTGAATAGAATATGTATGTAAAATGTTTACTACACTAAAAGATTACTAAAGAATGGATTTTGAAAGAATACCGATCATTTGATGATGGTGATCTACTTCAAAGTGCAAGTCCAAAGGTATTATTATTTGAATATACACGCTTTGGACTATGTGTCATGTATATGGCGCCACTTTTGATGTTGAAAGATTCTTTAAAAAGGAAAAGGAAATGCTGAAAGAGAATCTATAAAATATATTTGGCAGAAAAGAAAAGATTGGAAATATCCAATTTAGGTATATATATGATATACATGTTATGGTTGTATTCTTTGCTTGTTAAACAATGTGGTTCTTGGGTATTGGATACCGAATTGGTTGGTATGAAATTTCATACGGAATGACGCAATTCATGAACCACAATGGCCTAAGTAACTAGCAAGAGAAAATGTGATGATGTTCATCGAAAACAAACAAACCGTTGTTTGTATTTCTCGTTGACATCAAAGCTTGACTTCAAGATTTGTTTTAATAATTGTTATTTGAATCAGGTATTATAAGAACAAAGGTTGTTCAAATAATTACCGTATTCCATATAAGATGGATGATTTGCAAATCTAGTTGAAGATTGACTTCAAGATTTGTTTTAATAATTGTTATTTGAATCAGGTATTATAAGAACAAAGGTTGTTCAAATAATTACCGTATTCCATATAAGATGGATGATTTACAAATCTAGTTGAAGAAATCACATCCATAAAACCTAATGCTAAAATGTTGCAAGACAAATGATTGAAAGATCACTTATGAAGTGACATCGCCGTTTAAATTATATTGGAAAGAAAACATGAAGAATCTCCATTTTCATGGATTTTTGGAGTCTTTGATTTGATCAAGTGACGCTTGTGAGACTTTCCACGTGATAATTAAAACTTCGTTCAAAGGCCAAAGAAGAACGAATGACTAAAATATTGGAATTTATACATATCGATGTATGTAGTCCATTATGTGCGAAGTTTATGGGTTTCAACTTCATATGCTTTCTCCGGAAATTTGAGTGAATGTTCACTTAATGAGAAACAAGTATGAAATATTTGAAAATGTTTCAAAGACTTTCAAGATGAAGTGGAAACTCATTGTAACAGGAAAAATAAATGAATTATGATTTGATCATAAAGGGATTTATTTGAGTTACAAGTGTAACAAGAAAATAAATGAATTATGATTTTATCATAAAGGGATGTATTTGAGTTGCAAGTTTAGCAAAACACCTAGATTTACATATCCCGAAACACCATAGGAGTATGGAGTGTTTGAGATTTGTAATGAAACCTTGTTTGACATGGTTGGATCAAAGGTGTTATTTATAAAACTGCCATTATGTTTTAAAAGATTAAAGCTTTAGAGACTACCGCTTTTACACTGAAAAGAGCTCCATCTTGATCCGTTGAAATGACACCATATGAGTTATGGTTTGGGGTAAAACCCAAGTTGTCCTTTCTTAAATTTTGGTATGCTAAACATAAGTAAGATGTTTACAACCAAAGTCGGATGAGCATGTCTTTGTAGGTTATTTTGAATAACAATTGGTTATTCCTCCTTAACACCGAGGACAAAAGGGTTTGTCGCTTGAAATGTGAATTTTCTTGAAAGAGGAATTTTTCATAAAAGTTAAGTGGGAGGACAATAGAACTTTGATAAGGTTAACGAACCTTAGCTATATGAGCTGAGTTGCGCAGCGCCGGAAATCGTTCCGAAGGCTGCCATAATGCTCATAGCTTATGTGCCTCAAAGGTTGTGGTCACGGAGATCTAAGTTCTTATTGAACCAAGTCGGTCGGTTAAACAATCAAATGCTAAGATTTGAGAGTAAATCATCATTGTTTGACAATGATTAACCGACTATATGCAAAGAAGCGATGATGGGCCCTGGCTCCGTCAAATGGCTTGAAGCCATAAAATCCGTGATAGTTCCATATACGAGAAATCAAGTTTTGAACTTGGAAGACCCTCCGGAAAGGTGTAAAAACCTATCGGTCGTATTTGGATCTATAAAGAAACAGACATGGATGTCTCACATCTATGAAATATTCGACATGTTGTAAAGTATTTTATGACAATGTTCAAAGAGTTGACTATGACAAGATTTGATCTTTCATAGCGATATTTAGTCTGAACGGATTAAAGTAGCAACCACTACATATAATTTGGTATATGGTAGATGAATAAACAAAACAAAGTTCTTCTAATAGAATGGTTACCTAGACGGTACATGACACGGTCCAAAGGGTTTTGTTAAATTCAAAGGATGTTAAAGGGCATGCAAACTTCAATGGTTGAAGTAAGCATCATGGAGTTGGAATCTTCACCATGATGAGAAGGAGTTTTCATCGAGACGATGAAGATGCTTGCATTTGCAAGAAATTAAGTGGAGCTAAGACATATTTCTAATACATTATGTGGAAGACATCTTGTTGATTAGAAATGATGTATCTTTATTGACAAAGGTTAAGAATTTCATTTGATGAAAGACTTAGGCAAAACCCGAATATTTAGCGTGAATGTCTATAGTGGATAATCGTGATTAATATGGTTATGCCAAACGTACATATATGAGATATTGAAGGAGTTCAATATAGAAACGACAAGCAGTTCTTGTTGCATGGAAAGGAATTGAATCAAGATTCAAGTGTATCGACACTTGATAAGTGAAACAAAATTCAAGTGCTTTGACACTTGATGAGTGCAATCACGAGAATGTTTTGATCAATCATACCATGATATGTACACATCCAGATATGTCCTATGCTCTAAGTGTTATGAGCATATACCAGAATGAATCATAAAATGATCATTGGACGATAGTGAGGATATTCTTATGATCTTTTGGAAGAACTAAGAATATATTTGTGTAGAGGTGACAAACAATTACAAATAGTTCATTGTAAAGAATTACATTGATACTAGTTTTGTCACAAGATACAAATTAAGTTTATCTCAATTTAAACTATGAGTGGCACAATGAAATGGAAAGAAAGTTTTCATGATGGATTTGGAAGAGTTCCAAAGTTAAGACATTGTGACGAATACTACAACAAAAGGCTAAGTATATGACTGCTATAGTAGCAGCAAAAGGAGGAATTTGTGTCAAGTAGTTTGTTATCAAACTAAGGTGTGGTTCAACGGCTAACACTAAAGATATATTGTATGACAATAGTATCGACGTGTTTTAACCCCAAGGAACTAAAGGTCTCACCGAAAGACCAAATTAATACAATGCCATCTCATTGAGAATGAGTGATGCGTGAAGACGCAAAGACATGAATACACACGGACTGAGCGTCACTCCAGAGATTATGTTAACCACTTGCAATTGCGTATTTGGAACACCGGAAAGCCATAGGTGTTCAATACACAAAGTTTTTCAAACTAGATTATTGTCTCTAGTGCAAGTGGGAGACTAAAGGGAATATGCCCGAGAGGCAATAATAAAGTGGTTATTATCGTATTCCTTATTTATGATAAATGTTTATTTTGCATGCTATAATTGTATTAATACGGAAACGTTAATACATGTGTGTTTAATAAACAAAAGGTAGTTCCTAGTTATGCCTCTCTTATAAACTAGCTCGTTGATTAACAAGATGATCATAGGTTTCCTGATCATGGACATTGGATGTTGTTAATAACGAGGTCACAACATTAGTGTAATGGTGTGATGAACATTCATCCAGTATAGCATTACGATCAAAGTCATTGAGTTTATATTGCTATAACAACTTACGAAGTGATCCTAATCCTTAGACCATGAGATCATGTCAATCACTAACACCGAAGAGTTTCTTGATAACATCAAACGTCACACGAATAGGGTGATTATAAAGATGGGTTCAGAACTACTAAAGTGTTATGAGGCCCATGGATCGAGAGTGGAATTTGTTCATCCCGATGACGGATAGATATACTGGCCCTCTCGGTGATATCACATTGATTAGCTTGCAAGCAAGTGATTTGATCACTAGAATGTTATATCACGGAACGAGAAAAGAGTGCATGTCGACGAGATCAAACTAGGTATGGAGATACCGATGATCGGATCTCGGACATGTAATATATCGCGAAACAAAAGGATTAAGATACTAGCGTAAAGGTTCCACGATCACAAGAAAGTCATCGTTGAATGTGTGGGAGTCATGGGTCTCCGATCCGCTCGATTATTGATCCGAGAGGGGTCTCGATCATGTCCGCATTATTCGCGAACCGTAGGGTGACACACTTAAGAGACACCGACATCCAATTGGAGCAAAAGTTTCATGCCGAAAAGAAAAGGAAAGCAGGAATTTATTTCACTAGACACCAAAGCTGCTTTAGGTTGAAATTGCTGAAACCGGGTTCGCATGTGAAATGGAATACTAGCAAGGTTTTATGAATGTTTGTTAATTAAAGTAATTAACAAAATTCTGAATAAATAAATAAAAGAGTTTTATTTAATGAGAGCTTGCATTAAATTTGGTGGAAATTTAATGCATGTGAGTGGATTTATGAGTGGAGGCTTTTAATGGGAGTGGAGGCTTTTCATTTTGAGTGGGAGCTCCACCCACATGAATGTGGAAGAGGTGGGGCAGCCCCATGGCTGGGCGCATGGCCCTTGGGTGCCCCCTCTCCCTATAAAGGCCCTCTCCTCCTCTCACAACACACCTCCTCGTGAAGGATCTCTCCCCCTCTAGAATTTATCCCCATGGTCTCGGACTAGCGAGATACATGTTCAGTGGCTTTCGGCAAGAAAGAGTTGTGCTTCCTGCATCGCTGGAGCGAGGAGGCGGAGGTTGCTCGGTGCCTTGAACGTGTAGAGCACGGATGCGCTGTTTTGCTTGGCGCTTAGGACTTCCTCTCGATCTTGAGATCGGCAAGAGATCGTCTACATCAACCACGAGTTTGGACTCGTTAAGCTTTGTCGGTCTTCAAGGGTATGTTCTCTACGGATATACATCCGCCCGTTGTTTGTATCTAGTAGATAGATCTTGGTACATAGTTGTTCCCATCGTAGGAAAATTTTTTGTTTTCTATGCTGCGAACCCTTCATGCATATGGAACACCAATTCCAGCACTTACAGATCAGTCTCAGTGGCCTGAAGTGGACATTCAGTTCTCCTTGTGTCCTCCTTTGATGAAAAGAAAGGCTGGCAGGCCCAAGCAGAGTAGATTCAAGGCTTGGTTTGAGAAAGGTGGGAGCAGCAAGAAGGGAAATAAAGATGAAAAGAAAGATGCCAAGCCAAAAAGGGCCCAAAAAGGTAACAAGAATAGATGCAAACTCTGTGAAGAACTTGGACACCGAGCTGGCTCTACCAAGTGCGTATACAACTTTGAAAAGCCAAAGTATGTTCATCCAAAATCTATCCCATTTCTTGTTGATGATTTTTCTCCCACTAACTTGCTTGTTTTCGAGGAAGCGTGGAGAAAAGGCCCACCTCTTGTTGTTGATTTAATGCCGCAGTGAAAAGGGCAAGAATCAATGGCCAAAGAAAGAAGAGAACTAACCAGATCATGTTTGGTGCCGAGGTGCAATCTGAACTTGTTTTGGAGGATGATGTGCAAACCGTTGAGGCTTTAGGGCACACCGCTTCGATTTGGAAGCTCGGTGCAAAATGAGGGGCAAATGAGCACATTGTTGAGGCTCTAGTGCAAAATGAGCCTGTTGTTGAGGCTCTGGTGCAAAATAAGCCTGTTGTTGAGGCTCGGTGCAAAATGAGCCTGTTGTTGAGGCTCTGGTGCAAAATGAGCCTGTTGTTGAGGCTCGTGCAACCACCAAGTTTTTGAGGCTCGTGCAAACCGACCATGTTGTTGAGGCTCGTGCAAAGTGACCATGTTGATGAGGCTGGATCATGATCATGAGGTTGTTGAGGAGGTGCAGGAGGTGAAGGAGACTCTTGGACGTCTTGTGGGAGGCCGATGGTAATGGTAAGAAAAGAAGAGCATAAACCTATTGTGTGGTGTGAAACTTGTGAAGGAGAAGAAAGCGAGGGTAAGAAGAGCCAAAAGAAATAGACATTTGTTATTGTAAACATTTGTTATTGTTGTAAACATTTGACACTTGTTGTTGTAATAATTTGGCACTTGTTGTTGTAAACATTTGTTATTATAATAATTTGTCCCTTGTTGATAATTTGGACAAAATTCAAATATGATGGTAAATTTGAATTTCAACATATGTAGTTATGTCACTTTTCTATGTTTGTATGAGCTTCCAACGTTTTTCTCATATGTACAATACAACTCATCCTCACCCTGATCCCTTTGTGAAGTACAACTCACCTCACCCAAAATAGGGTAGAAATGGGCTCCAAAGCTAGGGTAAACCACCCCATTTCTAAGCAAGTTTTTTCGACCATTTCTAAAACCAAGTTAGATATTTTTCCTCAGAAATATGTCACATAACATGACACCATGCGAAGGTTTTGTATTTTTTTGATTTTTTTTGAATTAGTTATGCACATTTGAATGTCTGGTCAAACTTGAAGGGTTTTCATAAATATTCTTAGCTAGGGGCTGAGGCTCGAAAAACTAGCATTGGATCTCTGATGAAATAGCATGTTGTGAACCTAAAAATTATTTTTACAAAAAATCATCAACATGGAATCATGTACCTGTAGTTCATATCTTACCCACTTCCAGCCGATTCGGCAGGATTTGTCATTTTCACCTGGGATGGAATAAAAGGTTTGAGATACTCAAGTTGGAAATTGTACATTCTAGGTGGTCTAGTATTTTTGAAAAATAGTATGTTACCATTTTGAAACTTAAATTTGGTGGTTGCTTCACAAATCCCCCCTCTTTCTAAGACTCGTAAAATAGAAAATGATTTTTCTGGCGTAAAAGGAAAACTTTGTGCTACAACATTGTTAGTCATCCCATTATAGACATGCATGCCAAATATGGGCACATTATCACAAACTATGCCTTGATTCTAGCCATATCATTGGTCATTTGACCAAAGCCGAAAACCTCGGAGAAGATAGGTCATTTTGTGAAGGGTTTTTGAAATATGATCAATAGACCAAGTTTGATATTTTTCCTCACAACTATGTGACATAACATGACACCATCTTGCTAAGGTTTTGTATTTTTTGATTTTTTTGAATTAGTTATGCACATTTGAATGTTTGGTCAAACTTGTGAAACCCCGACCGCATCCTAGACCCCGCTAACCCTAAGGCCGAATGAGGACCGAGATCTAACCCTAGAGCGACATCAGGCCGTCCGATCGCGTCTTCTAGAAGGATTCCGGGTGGCTCTAGGCGATCAGTGGAAGGGCTTGTTCGCAACTTGATTGGTTGGCGTCTCTTAGAAGGATTTCGTGGCTAGCTCTTGGCGATCCGTGGGATGGATGATTCGGAATCGATTGGCTTCATCGCTTTTACGCAGCAACAGCGTGGCATCTGGCGTGGCATGCGAGGGCGCTGGACGGGGCGGGCTGCACCATGCGGGCATGCAGCTGCCCCTAGCGTCGCAGTCTAGCTATTTTACGTCCAACAGCGCTGCAGCGTATTTACTCCCTCCATCGCATTAAATAAGTTTACGTGTAACAACTTTCTCCAATCAAACTTACTCCCCTCAGGTTCATTGTAATAAATGAGACTTTGCATGATACCACATCTATGTTATTTTGCACTATGTAGTAGTAACTTAAACTAGTAACATATGCATGATACCACATCTATGTTTATTGCTTGTGGGCAACCCATAAGTTTGTAGGTCACCCTTAAGGAAAATCTTCTAAAGTAAACCTCCACTATGTATATGGATAGCCATATGGACTACTTTTTGGCTTGTGAATAGCCTTATGGACTATATAGTGGATGCCCAAGTGCATTGGAAAGGTAGAAGTACATTTTTTATGGACAAATTTTGAAGCCAAACGTACACTTATTTGTGGACAGAGGGAGTATGCATGTCACTATGACCAGCAGAAAAAATATCAAAATCTAAAATATGTAATAAATATAACGATAGCTGGCACTCGAGACCGTTGGACCGAGCGTGGCATGCGAGGGCGCTGGGCGGGCGGCTGCACCATGCATGCAGCATGTGGTCGGGCGGCAGGGGGTTCTGACGTCGCATCCTAGCTATTTTTTTCTCTTCGCATTGATCACGCCCGCTTCCCACACGCAACGCAGCGGCGCGCCTCGTCTCGGCGTCTGGCTGCACCATGCATGCAGCAGCTGCCCTAGCGTCAGCTAGCTATTTTGCGTGCAAAAGCGCTGCCCCATTAAATAAGTGTCGTCGTCGAACAACTTTCTTCAAATTTACTTCCATCTGGTTCATGCGCCATACAAAAGTCAATATTACTCCCACCGATTTTTCTTGCGTGTGTAAAACGAACGAGTACCTTGGTACTAGATTCCTGCATTTTATCAAGTAAATCAAGGCCAATTATATTTTCCTTTATTTTCACGCCAATGAACAACTACCTTGAACGCTTTTTTCTCTTTCGCATTAATGCACATGCATGCATGCAGGGGCGTCGCATCCTAACTATTTTTTTCTCTTCGCATTGATCACGCCCGCTGCCCCGCTTCCGTCTCTTTCGCATTGATCATGCATGCAGGGCAACGCAGACGCTGTCTCGCCTCGGCGTCTGCGCAACGCTGACGCTGGATTCCCACGCCGCCTTCACGCTCCGCCCTCAATAAATAGGCAAACGCCTTTGCCTACTCATCTCATCTTGCCCTCATCTCTTCAACCTCGAGCCCGCCCTTTGCCTCCTCCCAGCCCCCAAACACTCCGACCATGGTGACCTCCCTTCCGCCTCCTTCCGACAATCAAGCGACGAGGACAACCACCGACCACAAGGGCAGGGAGCGTGGCGCCACGCCGCCAAGCGTGGCAAGAAGGAGAAGAAGTCCCGCCCGCCTCGGGGAGACCAGGCCCCATCGTCCACAACCCGCCCCAACCTCCCGGGCGGCGGGCGACTCCTCAAAGCCTACTGGGCTAAGGCGGCGAAGGAGGAGGCAAGGCAGGAGGCTGCCATCGCCAGGTGGGAGGAGAAGGAGGACCATCGCTCCTTGAAGAAAAGGCGCAGACGGCAGGAGGAGGAACAACGGGAGGCCAATGGCCGGGCCTTCCGGGAGGAGCAACGGAAGCGGGACCAGCGCGAGAGGCTGGCGGCGTGGAATGCGGCTGCACCGGCACCGCCTCCACCGCCGATGGAGTAGGGGGTTAGGGTTTAGGGGCTAGCCCAGGGTTTAGGCGGGGCGCCTATTCCGCCCCTTCTATATTATTGTACCTTTTTATTTTTATTGTAATGTTATCGATCCCCCCTATCTAATATAAGTAATGTTATCTGTGTTTTATTGTAATATTATTGCGCCTATTCCATCCCTTGTTTCATTGTAATCTGTGTTTTATTGTATTGTCATTTGTCAAAACACCCAAAACAACAAGTATATAAAACAAATGACACAAAAACAAGTTCATATAATACTCGTGCAATATTTATATATTTACAAGTGTATAAAACAAAAGACAAAAACAAGATCATATAATACTCTGTCAATATTTATATATTTACAAGTGTATAAAACAAAAGACACAAAAACAAGTTCATATAATACTCGTGCAATATTTATATATTTACAAGTGTATAAAACAAAAGACACAAAAACAAGTTCATACAACACATGGTTCATTTTCAAATAAGACATTTACATATTTACATAAGTTAAAGGAGCGCCGAAGTTATGTTAGTTAAATGGATGTCCTTGGACTTCATTTATATATTTACTTTTTCAAAAAAAAGATTGCAACCTGAGCACGAGTATCTGCAGATCCACACGTTCCTATTTAGATTGTAACGTGAGTACCAATTTTTTTTTGCCCAATCAACATATAGTTACTATTGGGCCTGGATACGTCCATTTTGGCATGACTAAGTTATATTTGGGCCTGCCTTTTTCAATCCTTGTCGATTGTTTTTTACTTTTCAACCCCTCCCCCTTCCCTGCACACGGGCGCCCCCTGCACACTGATAAAAGGAACACTGATGAAACTGAAGAAACACTGATTTCGAAAACAGAGCAGCTCAAAATTAGCCCGAATTTGTGTTGCATTTTATTCAAGCCAAAGACATAGACCATTACATCCATTACAAAGCATCACTCGAACACTGACTGCGTTGTCTAATGACTAACGATGAGGAGATAAACTAATCCGAGAGAAATTACACAAAAATAAAAAAACCAGCCATCAGATTGTCCTGCTTTTTCAATTCGATGATTTGCCTTAGCTGCTTGTTCATCTTCATTAGCTCGGCCTTCACTTCCGCATCCACCGTAGTACCAGCGGAAATGGGGTTGCCACATCCCAATTGCTCCACCACGACGGTTTCGAGCTCCGGGATGCTACCTCCACCCCAATTCGCTCGATGTACTCATCAAGCCACTCAAAATGCCCACATTTTGGCAGTTCCTAAATCGAGAGATGAACCCTAAATCCCAAATTCGATGAAATGCATGAAATTTCGAAAAAAGCGAGAAATTGGCGCTCGGAACACTCAGATCTCACCTTTCCCGGCTCGGGCTTGCTCACACTTCACAAATTCCGACCAATGTTGTCGTTCTTGTCGGATGTGACAAGCCTTCAGCGCTGCACGGGGCAATCGGGCACCTCCTCATCGGCACCGCACCATACCGAGGCCATGAGCGGTGGGAGGAAGCGAGCTCGACATCCTCGCCGCGTTGCCGCACTTGCTCGCCGGAGAAGAAAGAAGGGATGAGATCTTTGGAGCGGTATGGAGTGCTCGGGTGCGAGGGACGGATCGGGCCAACGGCTCTTCAACCAGGGTGGGTCCCACGATATGAGGTGGACATCGGTGAGTTCACCGTGACGTGGAGAGGCTGTGGGTCCCTCTGTGCTCGGTGATTCAATTCGTTGACGGTCTCGTGGGGTTAAGTGGAAGTGTCGCACGGGAGCTATTTGCCGCTTCAGAAGTGTCGCGTGCGAGCTATTCTTTTCAACGATGTCGTGTTCCTTTCAATTCCATGTAAAGACGTCGCATAGGAGCTATAAGCCCCATGAACTGGGTGAGCTCTCGTGCTCAACCTTTCTGATAATCCTTTTCATACGATGGCTGGTTTGCATGCCTCGCTCTATCTTCGATCCTATGATGGGGCGCGAAGGAACCGAATAATCTTGGGTTTAAATAAGCTGTTACAAGTTTGGTGACGTTGCACTAGACCCAAAAAGACATGTGTTCTTGCACCACTTAGGCCTTGTTTGGTTTCCTTGGGTTTCAATGGGATTGGCATGCATCAAGGGGGATCGGATCCCATCGAAGTCAAAATTCCCTCTAATCATTTTTAAACCACTCCAATCCATTAGGATGGTGGATTAATCGAACAAGACCTTAATATTTTTGAGTTTTCCGTGGTTGTCTCTGCTAATATTGGAAAGCAGAGTGCTTTTTTGCTTATGGTAGATTAGTAGAGGCATGTTAAACTCAAACAATTAAACATGATCGCCTCATGATACCAACTTTGACGACATGTTCATTCGTTGCCCCTATCAGATGCGTTGGGCATACTTTCTTGTTGTGTTATCATTATCGTCGCTTTATCCTGGTTTTGTCTTGATTTACCTACCATCAAATTCTTAATTTATTTCCTTGCTAGAAATAATTAGGCACTTATGCAGTTATGCTTGTGTGCAGTTAATGTTTCCTTAAGAGGGTTTTCATTACTCCCTTCTTCACTCTTATTGGAACTATCATGTATTATTTTTTGCATTTGTAGAAATTTTTAATATATATTTCGTCGAACTTTATAATATTTGGCTTTGAGAAAAAAACAATATGCAAGATAGATCAGGAAGGAGAGAGAGATCAGTGTGTTTTGCTAAGCGTTGTGCCCCACAGTTTGTTATTCTTAGTGTTTAGTGACCAACGAGATGAGTGTTGACATGAACTGAGATTTATAAAAAGTTCTACAAATTAATAAAATGGACAAAGAAACACCACACTTTCCGAACATATTATTACAACACCGTGACAAATTTGTAAGGTTTGAAGGAAAAAATTCCCAGTTGATTACAATGTTATTATCTTTTATGGTTTTCCTAAGTCTCAGTTGATTGAGATTTTTGTCGTAAGTCTCAATTTTGCACTTTTCATTAAACTAAGTTGCATTTGGTGAATTTTATCGAGATTTCAGAAGATCCGAGTCCATGGACACATAGAGGGACCCTGTATATTTTACATTGCATGAACAAGTTATCAGCCATTATAACTAATCAAATTTAATTTGCATAAATAAATTTGTAAAGTCGACTAAGAAGTTAGATTTCTTTGCCGATTAACCTTTGTTTTTGTTTGCCGATAGACTTACCCTTAATCTAGTGGAATTATAGCATAAACTGATCTTCCATCCTGGCATGTAAAGTTGCCAACGAATTATTGCCCCCCTTTGAATTAAAAAAAACATGTAGTATATAACATAAAACAGACACTTTTTTGCAATTATTTTTTAAAAAAACATCACTTCACGTTTGACGATGGATGAATTGACACGAAAACTGACAAAGAAACCCACCTGCTTAGATGACTATGGCAGGGGGGGGCACTTGGTGGCCATAGCAGGCCGTGCGGGATTGGCCCGACGCGATCTTCGGTGAGGTGAAGGTGCACGGCCGCCATCCTCGGGTCCTAATGAATATTATTCCAATAAATCATGAGTTGAGTTGCTAACAGAGCTTGTCGCTCTGTGCTACCTTGACTCTTGGAGCGGGTTATAAGCATGTCAAACCTGCCTCACGCGAGCGATGTGGTACTAAATTGTTAAGCAGCACCTCAACTCGAAGGTGTGGTACGTGCGTGGTGTACTGGGCCTAGTACCCTCTACAAATAACCCTTAGTTTCCAGGCTTACCCATCATGGACCTACATCGGCAGTCCAACAGCCAGGTGAAAAAAAAAAAACCGTAAGGCTGTTGGCAAGGAGCTCGAAGCAGGGCCGGCCCTGGGGAGAGGCAGGGTGTGCGGCCGCCCAGGGCCCCAAAATTCAGGGGGCCCCACCCCAGGTATACACATGCATATAGTTTTCTCATATGTTGATACATATTGGCTGGAAAAAAATTCTCATATGTTGATACATATTGACTTAAAAAAATTCATAGACCAACGTTTGGCTGAAAAAAAGTCATATGGACCTTACTTATTTTACCTGTGAGCTAGCTGTGAAAGGCCTAACTAGTAAACTCAATCGTCGCTACTCGCGGGAAAGAATCAATCGATGATTGATCAGTCCGGCCGCGCCCTATCGCACGTCCTCAGGGCCTTGAGCTGCATGTCCTCCTTGAACACGGAACATCGCCTGTCAGTCGGTCGATCGGTCCGACGGCGCCCCATCGCGCATCCTCCCGCGCCCAGTCCGTCACCGATGATAAGACCACGAGCGCGCGGCGCGCCATGCTCCTTACCTGCTGACGCGGCCGGCATCGACCAGACGTGATCGGCGATCCCAACCGTCGGTAACCTTCGTGAATTTAGCATGCTTCTTATTTCTAAATTCATCTAATTATGTACTATTGATTGTCGGATCATCGACTCGTCATCTCGCTGATTTGTTTTTGGGCCCCTAATTGCGATCGCGAGAACACCAATCCACAATGTCTCAATAGATGATAAATGGTTTGGCAACATTATGCATCAAGAAGAAATTAGTGGATGACATCGACATTGACCCCATCATAAGTGAGTTTGCATCGAGAAATGTTAGAAGAAATTTCGAAGGTAATATGTATAAATTGTTCAATATGTTCGTACTTCTTTTGAATGCGTTTAAGGTTATTGACCCCATCATAAGTGATTTGTTATTGCACATATAATATTTATCTGTATCATTGTGACGTCTATACTAAGGGCCCCAAGTTTTAGTCTCGCACAAGGACCCTAAAATCCCAGGACCGGCCCTGGCTCGAAGATAGGCGGCAATCGAACCCTACGTGTAGCACCTCTTGCGCCTATGTGCAGCTCGGCTGGCAACGTCGATCGATCTGCCCACTGTTGCATGGAAAACGAGGGCACTTTTTGCAGTGTTACATCAGATCCGACACGGCGTGGTCCGCGTGGATAGATACATTTGCATCATCGTCCATCGGCTTCATCTTAGAACGCAAGAACGCCCAATGATGCTAAGATCATCTCCAGCAGCTGCTGTAAATCGGTGCTGTGTTATAAAAACCATCAAAATAGAACGCAGGAGAAAAAATGTGCTCCAGCAGAGGATCAAAACTAGCCCGCCCAAAAAAAAAATCCTGCGTAAGGACAAAAGCTGTATCAAAAGCGGCAAATTTGGTACTCCGGCTAGCGTGCACTGAAAAGTCTTGACAACTCGCGCGGGACTAACTGCCGGTGAAACTTTCGACTCGCGCGCGGCTACCCCTGTCGTGGCCCGTGGCCTCCTGGGCCGCCGCGCCTAGCCTCTCGCTCTCCCGGACGAGGCCGCCAGCATGCCCTCCCCGCCGCCTGGCCGCTTTGCTCCCGGATGAGGCTGTCGCGTCGCCCACGCGAGGCCCTCCGCCGCCCTCTCCCTGCCCAAAGCCGGATGCGAGGTGAGCACACGAGACAAAACATTTCCGCTCGTTCATAGTTTATGATTTTAAGTCTACTTTTTTGTCTCGTTTAATCTTCTTTTGACACATGTATATAGAAAAAATTGTTTTCAAGGCCTTTCCGCTCGTTCATAGTTTATTATTTTAAGTCTATTTTTTTTATCTCGTTTAATCTTCTTTTGACACACGTATATAGAAAAAATTATTTTCAAGGCGTTATTATAGCGCGCCTGCTAAAGAACTGTTTTGCGCGTGCTATATAAACTGGATCCAGCACGAGGAGATGCTCTAAGTTAGAGATTAGCAATTGGATCTGTTTGATGCTCTAAGTTAGAGATTAGCAATTGGCGATCCTTAGTGAAGAAACTATGGCAACACAACAGAAAATGAAAAAGCAAACCCACACATGTCGTGTGGTCAATCTCGGGATCCTAATGAATATTATTCCAATAAATCATGAGTTGAGTTGCTGACAGAGCTTGTCGCTCTGTGCTATCTTGCCTCTTGGAGCGGTTTATAAACATGTCAAACCTGCCTCACGCGAGCCATGTGGTACTAATAAATCGTTAAGCACAGCACCTCAGCTTTTTTTTTTTTTTTTTTTTTGAGATTTCACACACCTTCATTTAAACAGTATCAAGATTTACAGGTATGCTCAGATCAGGCGGTGGTCCTAATAACCACACATACCTTCCTTCAGGTAACGATGAAGCGAACCTAGCAAGTCGATGTGCTTCACCATTAGACTCTCTCCGTTCATGACAGAACGTTGCTCCTCCCCTCACACGAGCTCTATCCTTGATCTCTCGGAGGATGCTTCCATAGACACCTAGATGTTCACCATCCAAACCGGTTACTACCTCTAAACAATCTGAGGAAACCCGGATATCACCTAACAGGAGGTCATCAGCCACATCTAGTGCCTCTCGACATGCCAATGCTTCAAGACATCCCGGATGTGAAATACCCTCGTACACCATGGCCGAAGCTCCCAGGTACATCCCTTCCCTTGATCGCACCACCGCTGCAGCTGCACCTTTCTGAACAGACTTAGCCACCGCAGTATCAATGTTGATCTTGGTCTTCCCCTCTGGCGGTGGAATCCATCTACCTGTCACTGCTGTCCTAGGTGCACTTCTCTGAACCCGTACAGGTTCCTTACTAGCCTCCAGATCAGCCAGAAAGCGATCCACGAATGCCTTAGTGGCCATAGGGCTTTGGTACACATCTTCATGTATAGCTTTCCTCTTCGCATGCCAGATCGCCCACAGAGTTACAAGCATCTGAATCAGATCAGCCTCTTTCATTGAATGAAACATCGAGAACAACCATTGCCGTGCCTTAGGTTCTGCAGAGAGGGTAATATGGTCTGTAATATCCTCATCATCGGTAGCCCACACAACGTGCAAGATTGCATTCTATCAGAGAATGCCTCCAGGAGTCGACTTGCCCGCAGATTGAGCAAGTAGGTGATGGTGCCATCTTCCGGTGATGCCTCAGATCTCCTGTAGGTAACGATTGCATTGCCAGCCTCCAAAGAAAAATACGGATTTTGGAAGGGACTGCAATTTTCCATAACTTTGCCCAATCACTGCTCTCCTCAGCCGAACTCGACGAGGCAGGTCTCTCGTCCAACCAGTCCTCACGCACACGTCGTGTCGTCACCAAAGCTCTATAACACGACCTGACAGAAAATATTCCGGTGCGTTCGAAGTGCCATGACCAGAAGTCTGATTTCACTCGCGTTGGCAGGGGTATATTCATAATCACTTCAGCATCCATAGGAAGGAAGAATTCTTCAATCTTCTGCCTATTCCAGCTGGCTGACTGTGCCTCAATAAAGTCACTCACCCGGGTCGGTGCATCATCTTTGAGAGGAGCAAACGGTCGTAGTCGTTCGTTCCTAGGCAGCCAGTTATGTGTCCATGCTTTAGTAGAACACCCGTCCCCAATTCTCCTCACGAGACCAATATTTAAAACATCCCTTCCTTCAAGAATCGACCTCCAGATTTGCGATGGATGTGAACCCAACTCCGCTGATAGGATATCACCCTTGGGGAAGTAAACCGCCTTCAGTACCCTCGCGCTCAAAGATTCTGGTACCTGAAGAATCCTCCAAGCTTGGCGTGCTAAGAGTGCAAGGTTGAAAAGTTCAATGTCTCTAAATCCCAGCCCACCTGCAAATTTTGGCTGAGTCATTTTCTCCCAAGAGACCCACGCCGTCCTCCTCTGGCCTTCTTTGCAACCCCACCAAAATTTCCGAAGAAGGGAATTGATGTGCTCGCATAAGCCTCTTGGTAATTTAAAGCAGGACATAGAATAAGTTGGGACTGCTTGGGCTACTGACTTGATTAGAATCTCCTTCCCACCCACTGATAACAGTTGCTCCAACCACCCAAGAACCTTCTTCCAAACTCGATCTCGAAGAAATTTGAAAGCCCCACCCTTGGATCGGCCAACATCTGATGGCATTCCAAGGTACTTCTCATTGAGCGTTTCTCTCTGCACCTCCAGTACCTCTTTTATCTCCTCACGGATAGATGCAGGACATCCTTTACTAAAAAAGATAGAAGACTTGTCCATATTGATCCGTTGACCGGATGCATTACAATACCTGTTCAACAAATTTTTGATCTCCAAAGCTCCCTCCTTACTTGCTTGAAAAAACAGCAGGCTGTCATCTGCGAATAATAAGTGGTTCACTGCCGGAGCGGTGGGCGCCACTTTTAACCCCTGAAGTGCTGATGACTGATCTTTAACTTTCAAAAGGCACGATAGGCCCTCTGCTGCCAATAAAAACAAATAAGGCGAGATTGGATCTCCCTGCCTGATCCCCCTTGAGGGAATGAACTCTTCCTGTGGTGCCCCATTAAACAACACCGAGAAAGATCGTAGATACTAACCGCATAATAAGAGCTACCCAAGAGCTGCTGAAACCAAGCTTCAGCATAATCGCCTCCAAATAGCTCCACTCCACTCTGTCATATGCCTTCCTCATATCTAGCTTGAGAGCACACGACCGGTGTTTCTTCGCCTTATTACGCTTCATAAAATGCAAACACTCATAAGCAGTAATAATATTATACATTATAAGTCTGCCTGGAACAAAGGCTGATTGCTCCTCTGAGATAATTTCAGGCAAGACCTTCTTGAGCCTATTCGCTGCCACCTTTGATGCAATTTTGTATATCACATTACATAGACTGATGGGGCGAAACTGACCAAGCTCCTTAGGGCTCGCAATCTTCGGTATCAATACAATGAAGGTTTTATTCACCACTCCCGGATCTTCCTCTCCTGAAAGGATCCGTAAGACTGCCTTAGTTACCTCTTCCCCACATAGATCCCAATTTCTCTGAAAGAAGTGTGCTGGAAAACCGTCCGGACCTGGGGCTTTGGTAGGGTACATCTCGAAGAGGGCAGTTTTAACTTCCTACATCTCAAATGGAGCATCTAACATATGGTTCATAGCTGAATCCACACGTACAGGGACTGTACCAATCACCTCCTCCATCCCCTGGACACCCTCTGACGTATACAGCTCACTATAAAATTTCTTCGCCATTGTGCCCAATTCTTCTTCTCTTGTTTCGACTGTCCCATCAGCCTTCAACAATTTGTCTATTTTGTTCTTCTTTTTCCGTTGTCTAGCACGTAAGTGAAAAAACCGAGTGTTCTTGTCCCCTGCGGCGAGCCATTGAACTCTCGACCGTTGACGCCACATTATTTCCTCCTGCTCTAGCAGCCCAACAAGCCTAGCTGCAATTTCCTGTTCCCTTGGCGAGGGACCAGTACGTTCAGGATTACCTCTCAAATCCCTTAGCTCCCCTTGCATAGAACGAATCTGTAATAATATATTGCCAAACGATTCTCGTCCCCACCGATCAAGCTCTATGGATAACGAGGACATTTTATAATGCAAGTCTGCTAAGGTATTACTCTCACCCGCTGATGTCCACTTCTGCTTCAGCGTCTCATTGAAATCTGTATGGTTTTCCCAGACCAATTCATACCTAAATGGTCTTTTAGTTTGTCGACTTTTCTCGCCATAGGAGCCCGATTTAGCAAGATCGGTAGGTGGTCCGACGATTAAGCTAGATGGTGCACTTCCGCACTTGGGAATCGTGAACACCAAGCCGGGGTGGCCAGTGCTCGATCAAGCCGTGTGCGGCAATAAGATCCTCCAGAAACTTTCTTCTCGAAAGTCCACGCCACACCTTTATATCCCAAATCACAAAGTCCACAGACATCAGTCATCTCTCTAAATCCAGCCATTTGGCTGTAACTCCGTTCGTTAACTCCCACGTGCTCATCCCGGTGTAACACTTCATTGAAATCACCAATACAGAGCCACGGATGGTCATTATACGATCGTATGAACTTGAGCATTTCCCAAGTCTTGTGTCTCTCGTTCACCTGCGCCTCCCCATACACTACAGTCAGCCGCCAAGGATCACGTCCCTTCTCTGTAACAATTGTATCAATGTGGTATTGCGAGTAAGGTAAAACTTCTATCTTTATCTCTTTATTCCAAAACAAACCAAGACCGCCAATGCGGCCAGAGCTACTAATTGCAAAACTCTTATCAAAACCTAATGAACTAGCTAACTTCTCCACACTCCCCTTGTTCATCTGAGTTTCCACCACACATAAAAACATGGGAGAGTGACGCCTCACCAATTCACGAATATCGCGAACTGTCGCCGCTCCACCGAGGCCGCGGCTGTTTAGACTCAGGATACTCATTGGGACTGGCGGTCCTCCTTATTGGAGGCCGCCGCACCAGTCACGGTTTTATCTTTCCTCGGTGTAGATTTTTTTGGGCGCTTCTGTTCCCTTGCCGAAGGAGGCGGTGGTGGAGTTCCAGACCTCTCGACATAGCTCTTCCCCGTACCCTCAGGCGAAAAATTTAGTTTTTTCTGTGCTCCTGCACCCTTCTCCGCCTCACTCGTATCCTTTTCCTTCCACTTCAAAAGCAAGGTACTCTCCCCTTCCTCGCTATTTGCTTCCTTTGCCGGGCTCCCTTCAGTAAGTCGTGCCTCGGATGATGAGCGCTTGCGTGTATCGACCACTTGCGTCAGCCCACGTCCACGCCCACGCCCCCCATCCCTTCCACCACGACCAGGACTACCTCGTCCCGCTCGTCCCCCGCCACGTCCAGGCATCTCCTGGCGAGGTCCTTGCCGAGCTTGGCTACCCGAATTTCCAGCCTCGCTTCCATAGAGGCGAGCATGGTTCCATGGAGTGTTTGCAAGTAGCCAAGCCCCAAAACCAACCTTACTTGGTAGGTGTTCACCCGATCCACATTCCTCCAGTTCATGCCCCAGAAGTCCACACACTCCACAAAAACGTGGAATCTTCTCATATTTAACTCTCATGATTACCGGGGCTCCTCCCTCTGGCTTAAACGACACAAACCTCGTGAGACTCCTTCGGACGTCAAGCCAAACACGGACCCGCACATAGTCTCCTGCCTCCAACCCAGTTCCATTCATATCCACGACTAGTACCTCTCCAATTTTTTCAGCCAATCCAGCGATCAGCTGCTTTTTGCGATAGAGCTCTGGTACATCATGTACTCTAACCCAAGCGTGAATCCTATTCAGTTCAATAGCAGCTGCCCTGCAGCTCCCATCATATTTTTCGATGAGCAGCCCTTGATCTCGGAAAAGCCATGGCCCCTGCTCCGTGATTCTCTTCCAATCTCCCAAACAGCTCGCTTGCACCAAGAACCGATTCTCCTCAAGATCGCGGAACGACACCTCCTGTGCCGGCGCCCACGCGAACCTCATCGTCTTCTTCAGAGACGTAGCACTAAAAGGACGAGGGGACAGCAAACGCATCACCGCCATCCACTTTTTCTCCTCCTTCAAGGCTTCCACATCGCTCAAAGACACAAAAACACCATCAATGTCCTCCCCTGACAGGTCGAGACTCTTCAACAGATCTTCCAGAGACGGCTCGGACTCCCCATGGGCAGCCGCATCCCCCGCCTCTTCCTTCCCCCTTGCCGTCGCCATACCCAACTCGAATCCAGGAACCCCAGACGAGCACACCCCCAAGGCCGGGCAGTTGAACTCGTCAACCCCTTGGTCAGCCCGAGGAGCGCACTCGCGGAGGGGAGGCAGATCGATCAGGTCGCGGACTCGCTGGCCCCCACCACCGGAGATCAGAAATCGCCGGTGAGGTCGGAAACCCTAGTCGCTAGGCGGCTAGGTAGTGTGGCAGAAGTAGTTGTTCGTAGCTCTAGTGGTCATCCGCTTGACGGATTTTTGGCTAGCCTGATGACAAGGCTCTCTTCCGCGACCGCAGAGGAGGAGGTCTTGCACGAGAGGCCGAGCCCAAGCCTAAGCCCGGCCCACCCAAGCAGCTTGTGCCCTCTCCCGGTCCCGGCGCGCCCTGCCGCCTTCCTGCCGTTGGCGGTGCAGGCCAGGTAGGCCGCGAGGAACGGGTCCTCGTCCGGCCGGACTCCCCGTCTGCTCGCTGACGGTGACACGGCCGGACCCCCGGGCGGCGGTGGAACGCGCAGCCGGTGCGCATCTATCTTCTTGGCGCCGTCCGGCGCCGGCGTCCTGTGGCTGGAGGGCTTCTTCGCCTCGACGACCGGGCTCTGCTGCAGCTTGGACACCCCCGGCTCGTGCTCCCACGAGAAGGCCACCGCCCTCGGCGTCCCGCACGACGCCGCCGCAACAGGTCCAGCCTCCATTATTTCTCTATCCTTCTCTAGCTGCTAGTTCCTAGAATCCGGGAGTAGGAAGAGATAGATGGCGCGGTGCCGAGAAGGAGGAGGAGCTAGGGGAGGTCGCGGCGGCGTGGTGCCGTGCATGCGAAACGCATGCGAAGAGATATGCAGCTGCTACGTTGTAGGTGTAGCTGTACACTACACTACACATAGGCCGGCGCGAGACGAGACGGGTTCCCTTGGAGCTTTTGTAGCGCCAGGGGCCAGGGCAGAGTTCGGCAAGAGAGCTGATCGGTTCTCTGATGTGACGGCGGGGCCGGGGTTGGATCGGGACGTCGGAGGGGAGGTGGTAACCTGACGGCGACCGGCCATGTCCTGTTCTGGTGTTCGGTTTTGCCTTTCGGCATGTGGGACGATCGATGATATAGGATCGAGCTAACCGTGTACAGGCAATACGGTTGCAGATCCTGCAGCTCTGGCCTGGCAGCAACAGCAGACCAGGTTTCCGTGGACATCTTTATCTGTAGAGCCATGTATGTCCTGCACTAGTCAACACCTTAACAGCACGTAGGCACATCTCGATCGTCGTGGTTTCGGTGACCGATCATGGCGACCTTGACGCTAGCTTACAAGGCAGGAGTCGTGGCACAGATCGAGCACGACTTCCATACGTGCATGTGGAAGTTTTCGGGACCTGAAAACGAAAGACAACACACATGTTATCAGGTGTTCGATCGATCGAGGCCGAGGGTCACACTCCGCGATTCGTCCGCATGTGACGGCGAAATTATTCAGAAAACACTGTATACCCCGTTTTAATTTTGGACCGAGTGGAGAACGAGATGCCAATTTGCTCACGGGATCATCATATCACTGCAGAAATTCTCCGGTTAGGTTTTAATAATGTGGCCGGTGCTTCAGTGTAAACAACAGTTTACATGTTTGTTTCCAAGTCTCGGAGTCGGAGGTAGGCCAGGTCTCGACCGTCAGCGGCACAATTAGGCTTAGCTGAGAGTGACTGTATGCCAGTTTTCTAAGGAGGGGCGTACGTCTCGCCATGGCGAATCCAGAGGGGTTTGGTTATCTTTGCCTCCACATGCATGGCAGATGTATGATAGGTCCGTCGGTCCTAATCCAAGAGAACCAAACAACACATGTTATCTTCCTCATACATACAACCCAACAAGTATTTCTGCAAGCGGTGTTGGTATCGATTACCGAGTGGTACGTGCCGTGGTGTAATGGGAAACTGTGTGTAATGGGCCTAGTATCCTCCTAGAAATAACCCACACAGTTTCCAGGCTTACCCATCATGGACCTGCATGGGCAGTCGAACAACCAGCCCATCTATAATAGTAGTATGGCCAACCAAAGGCTGAGGCGACCAAAAAAAAAACACAAGTCTAACTTTTTTTGACAATCACTACCATATATATTTATACCGATAAAAAGTACATTGTAGAGATACACAAGCCGACCTCAGCATTTACAAAATAAAGTCTAAAAGAAAATAAGCAACTCTTCGAGGTCTTCAAATTCTTCTTCTTCCATGACACGATCTTGTACTTTACCGAAGGTAGCCGAAGAAACATGAACAGACTTGTAAATATCAACGATGGTTCTCCCATAATTTTAATTTGAGTCGCAGTGCCAAGGTTACGTAACCGCACACAACCATTAAAGTAATCAACCAACATCGGCAAGAGTACCAACACGAGTATTCCGGGGAAAATAAACCGAACAGCCTGGTCGACGTCGTCGGGGAGCCGAGAGTACGAATCACCGTCATCAAAGACGTAGCAGCCGGGACAAATATTACGAGAATAATCATCCTCGCGACAACCTTGAGAAAAGCTCCAAAACCGATCTAACGAAGCAAGATCTGAAAGACCGTGCCTATAAAACTCGAATCTTATAGCATCATCATTAACACCGGGAAAAAGATCTCGTCGTCGCACGAAGGACCGAAGATCTTTTATTATAAACGATGTCATCTCCATTGATATAGATGTCCAACAAGAAGATAACTACCAAACTCTAATTAAATCTTTACTTTTATTGAAAACTCCATCCATAGATCGGGTTCCCCACCCCTCCTACCGGCTAGGCCGGCCGGAGGAGAAGGAACCGATCTATGAAGAGTCTGTTGGCAAGGAGCCAAGGATTGAGACTGTTTTTTCTAGCGTGCATGTCTCTATCATTGATATGTTGCTTTAGGATTCGTGCTCTACAAATACATCAAGTTTTATTAAGTTTTAACAATCTGAGTCAAATTGAATTGTAATAATGCAGACTAAAACATTGCACGTGGTGATATAACGTGTATGATATAATCTACTTTCTGGCCAAGGAGTTCCAAGATAGGCGATCGAACGCTGCATGTAGCACCTCTTGCGCGCATATGTGCAGCTCGGCTGGCAACACCGATCGATCTGCCCACTGTTGCATGGAAAATGAGGGCACTTTTCGCAATGTTACATCAGATCCGACGCGATATGGTCCGCGTGGATACATTTGCATCACCGTCCATCGGCTTGATTGCAATCATGGCGATCTAGAACACAAGAACACCCCCTACGTAGTTAGTACAAGATTCACGGCAAGGTGTTATTCACGATAGCAATGGTGGTCACCGTCTCGTCGTGGGAGAGAAGGCCAAATTTTGGACATCCCCTGCCTATTGGGTATGGAGCCAAGAGACCTTGCCGCGAAGCTCTTTATGGGAACCAAGAGAAAATATTGCTCGATTTGATAAGCCCTCGAAATTTTTTTGGATTTATCAACTTGACACACAAAATCCCCTCAAAAAAAAAAAACTTGACACACAAAATGGGTTTGACGTGACCCAGCCTGGTCCGCGTGGATAGATACATTTGCATCGGCTTGATTGCAATCATGGCGATTGGAACGCAAGATGCCCTAGTAGGTTGTTAGCACGAGATTTACTGCAATGAGGCTACACTGGTCAAGAGACATGGCAGTCAACGGAGAGAAGCCAATTTTAAAATATCGCCTTGCCTATTGGGTACCTAGCCAAGAGACATTGCCGCAAATCTCTTCATGGGAACCAAAAGAAATATTGCTCGATTTGATAAACCCTTGACCTTTTTTTGGAGTGATCAACTTGACACGCGAAATGGGGTTGACATTGATAGTTACAACAATTCACCACTCTTTGGGAGACGATCTCCTTATACCAACCTCAACACCCCCAACCCCACCCCACCCCCCCCCCCTCGCCCCGGCGCGTGAACCGCCGACCATCCGAGGGAAATTCACGGATGATAGAAAATATTCGCCTTTGTCGGCCTACAAGATGCAATCCATGGGCATCATCACCACCTGCATGAATGAAGTTATTTAGAAATCATGGGTGTAGCACCCCAGGTAAAACCACTACTAGAAATCGCCTGTGTTTATTTGTGCATCATCATGTATATTATTATTTTTGCCTCAAACTATTTTATAAAGTTTATTTTTGTTTTCCTAGATACCCTCGTCTTATTTCAAATCAAACCCCCGGACCCTTCCAGATATTTTGTTTGCCTAAATCTTTTATAAAAATAAAACAATAAAAAAAGTATTTTTATAAACGTAGGGGAGGCAGACAACCGGTCAGGCCCAAAGGCCCAACCAAAGTCCACCTGCAACCCAGAAAATAAAACCCTAAACCTACCCTAGACCTAACCCTAATCCCTACCCAGCCACGTACTCCCTCCATCCGCCGCTGCCACACAACAGCCGCACACACACAAACACAACACACGCACACAGGAACCCCCGATCGATCGACCCACACCACCCCGCACGCTTCCTCTCTTCCCCCCGCTGGCCCCACCTGCAACCCCACCCCGCGCCTCTCTCCTCCTCGCGATCCCCTCTCCCTAGCCCGACAACCACCGCCGCCAGCTACCATTGATCTAGCCACCGACCACCTCCCCTGCCCGGCTCTCCCTTGTCACCGCCAGGCCGCGCCCCCGTCTACCTCTCTCTCGGCTCGCAAGTGCCCTCTCCCTCCTCGCAAGCTCTAATGTCGCCTCCTGCTCGCCCCGCGCCGGCCCTGCCTCGAGATGCTGCCTTGTCTCCAGCATAGGCCACCTCGCGTGGACTGCCCCGCCGGCTCCACCTCCGGACCCGCGCGTGCTGGTCACTGCGAGCGTCGCCCTCCCCCTAGTGCGCCTCTGCCTTGCGTGGTGCCGCCGGCCACGTTGTTTTCTCGAGCTCGGCCCTATTCCCGTTGCCCTGGTTTGAAGGGTTTCGCAGCATAATAAATCAAAAAAATCCTACGGATGCGAACGGGAAAGCCAAGATCTAATCTAGGAGATGCAATCAACAAGAGGGATAGATGATATCTTCATACCCTTGAAGAAATCGCACAGCGGAAACGTTCAACAGAACGTGGTTGATTTAGTCGTACTAGTCATCTCCTCCTCGTGATCAGATCCGATCCTACGCTGCAAGTGGCGGCACCTCCGAGAGATGCACACGTACGGTGCCGTGACGTCTCCTCCTTCCTCGGTCCAGCCAGTGGGGTGGAGAGATGGATTGGATCTGCAGCACGATGGCGTGGTGCTATGGTGGATAGTTTCTGCAGCAAGGCTTCGCCTACACGCAGTCGAGAGAGAGAGAGAGAGAGAGAGAGAGAGAGAGAGAGAGAGAGAGAGAGAGAGAGAGAGAGAGAGAGAGAGAGAGAGAGAGAGGGCGTTTAGGGTTTGAGGAGGCGCGCCCTGCTCACCTTATATAGGGGGCTGGCCGGCCCCCTTGGCCCTATTGGAGATATGCCCTAGAGGCAATAATAAATATAGTTATTATTATATCTTTGTGTTTATGATAAATGTTTACATTCATGCTAATAATAGTATTAACAAGGAAACATTAATACTTGTGTGATTTGTAAACCTAATTTGAAGTCCCTAGTAAAGCCTCTTCATAATACTAGCTTGTTGGTTAATAAATGATTGTGGTTTCCCTATCATGAACATTGAGATGTTATTAACAACAAGATCATACCGTTAGGAGAATGATATGATGGAAATACTCCTATAAATAAGCGTAGCATAAAGATCAAGTCATTTTAATACTTCAATTGCTATATGCTTTCTGATACATAGTAACCTAATTCCTTCGACCATGAGATCATGCATATCACCTTCACCGGAAGGATGCTTTGATGACATCAAACACCACACCGTAACTGGGTGGCTATAAAGGTGGCATTGAGTGTTCAGAAAGTATTGGTTGAGACACATGGATCAAGAGTGGGATTTGTCCATCCATATGACGGATAGATATACTCAGGCCCTCTCGGTGGAATGTCATCCAATTAGCTTGCATGTGACGCTCACAAGGGATCACATATCACGAACGAGAAAAGAGTACTTATCAAGAACGAGGTTGAACTAGGTATGCAGATACCGACGATCAAAACCTCGGATAAGTAAACTGTCGTGAGACAAAGGGAAATTGGTATCGTATGTAAGAGGTTCATTCGATCGCAAAGTAATCGTAGAAATATGTAGAGCCATATGAATTTCGATTCCTCTATTGGTTATTGTTAGAAGTGTCTCGATCATGTCCGCATAATTCACGAACCGTAGGGAGACACACTTAAGGATTCAACGTTGTTTGAGTAGTTATGGAATGATGAGTAAGAGACCGAATGTTGTTGAGTCTCGGATGGGATCCGGATATCACGGAGATCCGGAATGGTGCGAGAATAAGATTCATATAAGGAAAGTCTGTTTGGGGTTGGAGAATAGTTAGGTGTTTTCATCGGGAATGTTCTAGAAGGTTCCGGAATGTCCGGCACTCCGGAGGGGAATGGTACATGAATGTGTCATAACAAGTTGGAATGATTGCATCATGTACTAGGTGTCATCGCTGAATAAAATAAAGGGTTTAATCAAATCCTAGTTTGAAAAGTCAAACGCCAATTTGAAAAGTCAAACTGCTATTTTGTGAGGTGGAGGGAGAGTAGGAAACCTACTTGGGGAGGAGTTCCCTCCCTCCACCGCCAGCCCACTTGGAGACCGAGTTGGGGAGGGACTCCCCTCCCCTTGGCGCGCCCCCTCCACCTATATAAGGAGGTGCAGGGCTGCCCCTCCAAGCACACAACACAACGCCCCGCAAACCCTAATCCTAGTCGAAAGCGCCGCCACCTCCTGCTGCCGTCGCCGCCTAGGGCAAGTCGCCGCCGCTTAGGCAAACCCTAGCCGCCGGACTTGCTCCTCCTTGGTGCGTCTAAACCCTAGATCACCGAGGCTCTCTCTCATAGTCCACCATTCTCGCTCCGGCTTAAGGCGAAGCCCTACGAGTTCCCCCCTCTACTTCCGGTACCACTCCGTTGTGCTGTCGGAATCGCGAGGAGAGTGCTACAACCTCCGTTGCCTGCTGGAACAAGGGAGAGGAAGGTCTTCGTCAGTAACGCGTGTGACCGATCATGAAGCGGCCAACGGAAGGATCGCTCACGATCTTGAGATCGGGAAGAGTACGACTACATCACCCACGTGAATCCGCTCTCGTTAAACACTTTGGAATCTTCGAGGGTGAGTTCCATCGACTCGTTGCTACAATCTAGTAGATAGATCTTGGCTTGTTTGTTTGTATGCGGTAGAAATTTTTTGTTTTCCATGCTACGAACCCCTACAGTGGTATCAGAGCCGTGTCTATAAGTAGATCTGTTGCACGAGTAGAACACAATGGTTATTGTGGGCGTTGATGCTTTTGTTGTCGATTACTTCTTGTGTACTTTGCATCTTGCGGGATGGTGGGATGAAGCGGCCCGGGCTAACCTTACATGACATCGTTCATGAGACTTGCTCCATGCTTGACATGCAACTTGTATTGCATAAGTGGCTTTGCGGGTGCCTGTTTCTCCCAACATAGTTAAGATTCAATTTACAACGGGTGATTGACAATACTTATTGAAAGCCCCAAACCACGTAAAACATGCAAAGATAGTAGAGGCGTCTAACTTTGTTTTGCAGGGGTGTGCTGTGATGTGATATGGCCATTATTGTGATTATATTTGATGTATGCAATGTTCCTTATTGTAAGTTGGCAACCGGCAGGAGCCATATGGTTGTCTTTAATTTCTGTTAAGACCCGCATGTCTATTCAAAGTAGTTGTAATAGTTGAAGCTGGTGGACGACAACCATGGAGCGGCTTCATTGACCTTGATGCAATGCCGGTGATGATGGAGATCATGTTCGTGCTTGAAGATGGAGATCGGAAGCACAAAGAAGAAAGGCCATATCATATCACATATTATGAATTGCATGTGATGTTAATCCTTTATGCATCTTGTATTGCTTAGTTAACGACGGTAGCATTATAAGATGATACCTCATGCACATGAATATCAAGTTCTAAAGTGTTCATCCTTAGTAAGCACCGTTGCTAAAGCTTGTTGTTTCGAAGCACCACGTGATGATCGGGTGTGTTAGATTCCGCAAGTGTATACAACGTGAGCAAGTCAGATTTGCTCATGCGGAAGCTAAGGTTTGATCTTGACGAGCCTAGCATGTACAGACATGGTCTCGGAACACGGATCACCGAAAGGTAAAGCATTAATCATATAGTAAGATATGATGAACATGTCGATTGTTCGCCATTGAAGCTACATCAACTCTCGTGATGATCGGTGTTGATGTGGTGGATTTGGTTCGTGTGATCACTAAAACAATGTGAGGGATATTGTTTTGAGTGGGAGTTCACCTAGATTAATTTAACTATTAATTAGAACTCAATTTGTCATAAACTTAGTCTAAACTATTGCAAATATGTTGTAGATCAATGGCGCCCCTACCATCAATTTTAATGCTCCAAGAGAAAGAAAAGTTGAAAAACAATGGAAGCAACTTCATGGATTGGTTCCAATTTGAGGATTGTCCTCATCTTGGTAATTTGACCTATGTCTTTGGATGCATTTGGGTGACCCACGCAGCCATCGCTACCGACGAAGTAAAGAATGTTTACCTCGCTCGGAAGACTCAGTACTCCACAGTTCAGTGTGCTATCTTGTATGGTTTAGAATCGGAGCTTCAGAAAAGGTTTGAGAATTCAGACCCACATGATATTGTCCGTGATCTCAAATTTATCTTTGAGACTCATGCGGCAATTGAGATCTATGAGGCTTCTGAAAAGTTCTTTAACTGCAAGATGGAAGAGGGCAGCTCCGTCAGTGAGCATGTGCTTAAGATGTCTGGGCACGCAAACAAACTTCAAAGCTTGGGTATAATGATTCCTAATGCTTTGGGGATTTATCGTGTCCTCCAATCACTACCACCAAGTTTCAAGAACTTTGTGATGAACTAAAATATGCAAAACATGAACAAGCAGTTGCCAGAACTCTTCGCCATGTTAAAATCTGCAGAAGTGGAGATCAAGAAAGAGCACCAAGTGTTGATGGTCAATAAGACCACCAAATTCAAGAAAGGCAAGTCTAAGAAAAAGGGACACTTCAAAAAGGGTGGTAAGAAAGTTACCGCGCCGAATAAGAAGACCAAGGCTGGACCTAAGCCTGATATTGAGTGCTTTTACTGCAAGGGAGAAGGTCACTAGAAGCGGAATTTCCCAAAGTACTTGGCGGATTTGAAGAACGAAAACATCAAGAAGAAAGGTATATCCGATATACATGTTATTGATGTGTATCTCACTAGTACTCGTAGTAGTGCCTGAGTATTTGTTACTGGTTCGGTTGCTCATATCTGTAACTGGAAACAGATGATGCAGAATAAACGGAAGCTAGCGAAGAACGAGGTGACGATGCGCGTGGGAAACAGATCAAAGGTTGATGTGATCGCGTTCGGCACGCTACCTCTTCATCTACCATCGGGATTAGTTTTATACTTAAATAATTGTTATTTGGTGCCTGAATTAAGCATGAACATTATATCGGGATCTTGTTTATTGCGAGACGGTTACTTGTTTAAGTCCTAGAATAATGGTTGTTCGATTTATATGAGTAATATGTTTTATGCACATGCACCTTTGATAGATGGTCTATTCTTATTGAATCTCGATAATGGAAATACACATATTAATAACATTGAAGCTAAACGTTTGAAATCGAACGATGCCTCGACCTATATGTGGCATTGTCGTCTTGGTCACATTGGAGTGAAGCGTATGAAGAAACTCCATTCCGATGGACTTCTTGAATCACTTGATTTCGAATCACTTGAAAGATGCGAAGCATGTCTGATGGGTAAAATGACTAAGACTCCATTTTCTGGTATGATGGAGGGAGCTACGGACTTATTGGAAATCATTCATACCGATGTGTGTGGTCCAATGAGTGTAGCATCGCGCGGTGGTTATCGTTATGTTCTTACCTTCACGGATGACTTGAGTAGATATGGGTATATCTATTTCATGAAACATAAGTCCGAAACTTTCGAGAAGTTTAAGGAATTTCAAAGTGACGTTGATAATCAACGTAACAAGAAGATTAAATTTCTACGTTCTGATCATGGAGGTGAATATCTAAGTTACGAGTTTGGCGAGCATTTGAAGAAATGCGGAATACTTTCACAATTGACACCGCCGGGAACACCACAGTGTAATGGTGTGTCCGAACATCGTAATCAAACTCTCTTAGATATGGTTCATTCTATGATGTCACTTACAGATTTACCGCTATCATTTTGGGGTTATGCATTAGAAACAGACGCATTCACTTTAAATAGGGCACCATCTAAATCCGTTGAAATGACACCGTATGAATTATGGTTTGGAAAGAAACCTAAATTGTCGTTCCTTAAAGTTTGGGGTTGCGACGCCTATGTAAAGAAGTTACAGCCGGACAAGCTTGAACCCAAAGCGGAAAAATGCGTCTTCATAGGATACCCAAAGGAAACTATTGGGTATACCTTCTATCATAGATCTGAAGGAAAAATCTTCGTTGCCAAGAATGGATCCTTTCTAGAGAAGGAATTTTTCTCGGAAGAAGTGACTGGAAGGAAAGTAGAACTCGACGAGGTTGTCGAACCTTCTCTCGAACTTGCGAGTAGCGCAACACCCGAAGAAGTTCCTGTGGTGCCTGCACCAATAAGATAGGAAGCTCATGATGATGATCATGAAACTTCGGTTGTAGTTGCTATAGAGCCTCGCAGGTCAACGAGAACTCGTACCACTCCTGATTGGTATGATCCCGTTATGAGTGTCATGTTGGTGGACAACACCGATGACCCTGCGACATATGAGGAAGCGATGATGAGCCCAGATTCCAATAAATGGCAAGAAGCCATGAAATCCGAGATTGGATCCATGTACGAAAACCAAGTATGGACTTTGGTGGACTTACCGGATGGCAGGAAGGCTGTCGAGAACAAATGGATTTTCAAGAAGAAAACAGATGCTGATGGTAATGTTACTGTCTATAAAGCTCGACTTGTCGCAAAAGGGTTTCGACAAATTCAAGGAGTTGACTACGATGAGACTTTCTCACCTGTAGAGAAGCTAAAGTCTGTAAGGATTATGTTAGCAATCGCTGCATATTACGATTATGAGATATGGCAGATGGATGTCAAAACAACATTCCTTAATGGAGACATTGATGAAGAGTTGTATATGATGCAACCCAAAGGTTTTGTCGATCCTAAAGATGCTAACAAGGTATGCAAACTTCAATGGTCCATCTATGGATTAAGGCAAGCATCCCGAAGTTGGAATCAACGTTTTGATAAAGTAATCAAAAGTTTTGGTTTTATACAAACTTATGGAGAAGCTTGTATTTACAAGAAAGTGAGTGGGAGCTCTGTAGCATTCTTAATACTATATGTAGATGACATATTGTTGATTGGGAATGATGTAGACCTTCTTAATAGTGTCAAGGAATATTTGAATAATAGTTTTTCAATGAAGGATCTTGGCGAAGCAGCTTATATATTAGGCATAAAGATTTATAGAGATAGATCGAGACGCCTAATATCATTGTCACAAAGTATGTATTTGGACAAAGTTCTAAAGAGGTTTGGAATGGAAGATAGCAAGAAAGGGTTCTTGCCCATGTTGCCCAATACGACCTTGAGTAAAACTCAAAGTCCGACAACGGCAGAAGATAGATAAAGGATGAGTAAAACTCCATATGCCTCAGCCATAGGATCTCTAATGTATGCCATGCTATGTACTAGACCCGACATTGCATATGATGTTAGTTTGACTAGCAGATATAAAAGTGATCCAGGAGTGGATCATTGGACAACGGTCAAAAAACATCCTTAAGTACTTGAGAAGAACCAAGGATATGGTTCTTTCTTATGGAGGTGATGAACAACTCGTTGTTAATGGTTACATCGATGCTAGTTGGAACACCGATCCGGATGATTCAAAATCACAATTTGGATATGTATTTACTTTGAATGGTGCAGCAGTTAGCTGGAGGAGTGCAAAGCAAAGCGTTGTGGCGAGATCTTCAACTGAATCGAAATACATGGCTGCTTCGGAGGCTTCACAAGAAGCGATATGGATGAAAGATTCATTACAGAGCTCGGTGTGGTTCCAAGTGTGCTGGACCCAATGTCTATCTACTGTGATAACATGGGTGCCATAGCCAATGCGCAAGAACCAAGGTCACACAAGAAGCTGAAGCACATCAAGCTACGTTTTCACGCTATTCGAGAACGTCCAAGGTGGGGACATAAAGATTTGCAAAGTACACACAGATCTGAATGTGGCGGATCCGTTGACTAAACCTCTCCCGAGGGCAAAACATGACCAACACCAAACTGCCATGGGTGTTCGGTATATTACCATGTAATCTAGATTAGTTGACTCTAGTGCAAGTGGGAGACTGTTGGAGATATGCCCTAGAGGCAATAATAAATATAGTTATTATTATATCTTTGTGTTTATGATAAATGTTTACATTCATGCTAATAATAGTATTAACAAGGAAACATTAATACTTGTGTGATTAGTAAACCTAATTTGAAGTCCCTAGTAAAGCCTCTTCATAATACTAGCTTGTTAATAAATGATTGTGGTTTCCCTATCATGAACATTGAGATGTTATTAACAACAAGATCATACCGTTAGGAGAATGATATGATGGACATACTCCTATAGATAAGCGTAGCATAAATATCAAGTCATTTTAATAGTTCAATTGCTATATGCTTTCTGATACATAGTAACCTAATTCCTTCGACCATGAGATAATGCATATCACCTTCACCGGAAGGATGCTTTGATGACATCAAACACCACACCGTAACTGGGTGGCTATAAAGGTGGCATTGAGTGTTCAGAAAGTATTGGTTGAGACACATGGATCAAGAGTGGGATTTGTCCATCCATATGACGGATAGATATACTCTGGGCCCTCTCGGTGGAATGTCATCCAATTAGCTTGCAAGCATGTGACTGGATCACAAGGGATCACATATCACAGGAACGAGAAAAGAGTATTTATTAGTAACGAGGTTGAACTAGGTATGCAGAGATACCGACGATCAAAACCTCGGATAAGTAAACTATCGTGAGACAAAGGGAAATTGGTATCGTATGTAAGAGGTTCATTCGATCGCAAAGTAATCGTAGAAGTATGTGGGCGCCATATGAATTTCCAGATTCCTCTATTGGTTATTGTTCGGAGAAGTGTCTCGATCATGTCCGCATAATTCACGAACCGTAGGGAGACACACTTAAGGATTCGACGTTGTTTGAGTAGTTATGGAATGATGAGTAAGAGACCGAATGTTGTTCGGAGTCTCGGATGGGATCCGGGATATCACGAGGAGATACAGAATGGTCCGGAGAATAAGATTCATATAAGGAAAGTCATGTTTCGAGGTTGGAGAATAGTTCCGGTGTTTTCATCGGGAATGTTCTAGAAGGTTCCGGAATGTCCGGCACTCTGGAGGGGAAGGGTACATGAATGTGTCATAACAAGTTGGAATGATTGCATCATGTACTAGGTGTCATCGCTGAACAAAATAAAGGGTTTAATCAAATCCTAGTTTGAAAAGTCAAACGTCAATTTGAAAAGTCAAACGGCTATTTTGTGAGGTGGAGGAGAGAAACCTACTTGGGAGGAGTCTCCTCCACCGCCGCCCACTTGAGACCGAGTTGGGGAGGACTCCTCCCTTGGCGCCCCTCCACCTATATAAGGAGGCGGATTCCTCAAGCACACAACACCACGCCCCGCAAACCTAATCCTGGCCGCCGGCGCCGCCACCTCCTGCTGCCGCCGCCTAGGCAAACGCTAGCCGCCGTCCTTGCTCCTCCTTGGTGCGTCTACACCCTAGATCACCGAGGCTCTCTCTCATAGTCCACCGTACTCGATCCGGCTTAAGGCGAAGCCCAGCGAGATCTCCCCTCTACTTCGGTACGCCACGTTGTCTTGCCGAAATCGCGAGAGTGCTACAACCTCCGCCTGGAACAAGGGAGAGGAAGGTCTTCGTCAGTCGAGCGATGTGACCATGCGAAGCTCACGAACGCAGCGCCGGAAGGATTATCTACGCGATCTTGAGATCGGGAAGAGTACGACTACATCACCCACGAGAATCCTGCACTCGTTAAACACTTTGGAATCTTCGAGGGTGAGTTATTCCATCGACTCGTTGCTACAATCTAGTAGATAGATCTTGGCTTGTTTGTTTGTATGCGGTAGAAATTTTTTGTTTTCCATGCTACGAACCCCTACAGTCCCCTCCTCCAAGCCCTAGGGCGGCGGCCCCAAGGGTGGAGTGGGGGGCAAGTCTTCCCCCCTTCTAGAAGGTTTCCCTAGGGTTTCCCCTAGGGTTTGGCCGGCTGGGCCTACGGGGCCTTGTGCCCCTGGCCCAATGCGGCCAGGGCACTCCCTCGTAGGCGCATGCACCCCTCCGACAAGTGGGTCCACGTTGGTCCCACTCCGGAAGCTTCTAGAACCTTCTGGTACAATACCGAATACTCCGAAACGATTCTGAAATCCAAAAACTGCTTTCCTTTATATCAATCTTATTCTCCAGACCATTCCGGAACCTCTCATGATGTCCTGGATCTCATCCGAGACTCCGAACAAAAACTCATAAACCAATTATCCATTCTATCCTAGCGTCGAGGCACGTTAAGTGTGTGACCCTACGGGTTCGAGAATATGCAGACATGATCTTCTATCAATAATCAACAGCGGGATCTGGAAACCCATATTAACTCTCACATATTCATCGATGGTCATATTGGATGAACCACGATGCCAGGATTCAATTAATCCCATATACATATTTCCTTCGTCACGCGATATTTTACTTGCCCGAGATTCGATCGTTGGTATCGGTATACCTAGTTCAATCTCGTTCACAGCAAGTACTTTACTCGTTCCGTAATCCGATATCACTTTGTGATTAACTCCTTAAACACGTGCTTGCAAGCGGTGTTGATATCGATTACCGAGTGGGCCTAAAGTATATCTCTTCGACTAGAGAGGGACAAATTCCATCTCGATACATACAACCCAACAAGTACTTTCCGATCACCTGAGAGACACCTTTATGATCACCCTCACATAGGATGACGTTTGATGACCTCAAAGCTTTCTTCCGATACCAGGGAGTTGCATTATCTCATGGTCTAAGGAATACAATATTTGACATAGGAAAAAGCTTCGCAAAGATGAACACGATGACATGATCTAATTGCTCTGCTTAATTTGGGTTTGTCCATCATATCATTATCCTAATGACATGATCTCATTATTAATCGACAACTCGTGTCCATGGTTAGGAAACCTTAACCATCATTAATCAATGAGCTAGTCCATAGAGGCGTACTAGGGACATGGTGTTGTTCATAAACCACACAAGTATCAAAGTTTCCGCTTAATACAATTCTAGCATGGAATATAAACTTTATCATGAACAAAAATTATAACAATAACATCTTTATTATTGCCTCTAGGGCATAATTCCAACAGTCTCCCACTTGCACTAGAGTCAATAATCTAGTTTACATCTGGCAACAATCTAACACCCATGGCATTAAGGTGCTGCTCATGTTTTAATCGTGGAAGAGGTTTAGTCAACGGATCTGCGACACTCAGATCCGTATGTACTTTGCTAATCTTCAGATCTCCATTTGTCATATAATCTCGAATTATATGAAATCGGCGGTTGATGTGCTTGGTCTTTGGATGATATCTTGGTTCCTTAGACAATGCTATGGCGCCAGTGTTGTCGCATAATATCTCCAGTGTGTCCAAGGCACTTGGAACCACACCAAGCTCAGTGATGAAGTTCCTGATCCAAACTCCTTCACTTGACGCTTCAATGTACCATGTATTCTCTTCAGTAGATCCCGCGATCACGCTTTGCTTGCAGCTTCTCCAGCTCACAGCTCCTCCATTCAAAATATAAATGTATCCTGTCTGAGATTTAGAATCATCCGGGTCGGTGTCGAAACTAGCGTCGACGTAACCTTTTACGACGAGCTGCTCATCACCTCCATAGACCAAGAACATTTCTTTAGTCCTATTTAAATACTTTAGGATGTTCTTTACGGCTATCCAGTGTTCCACTCCTGGATCATTTTGGTATCTGCTCGTCAAACTAAGAGCATTGGACACATCCGGTCTAGTACACAGCATGGCATACATGATAGAACCCATGGCCGAGGCATAAGGCACTTTGCTCATAGTTTCTCTATCCTTTACCGTAGCTGGACACTGAGCTTTGATCAATATCTTACCTGACAACATGGGCAATGAACCTTTCTTTGCTTTATCCACTCTGAACCTTTTCAAAACTTTGTCTAGGTATGTACTTTGGCTTAAAGCTATTAGGCGTATTTGTCTATCTCTATAGATTTTGATACCTAATATATAAGCAGCTTTTCCTAGGTCTTTCATTGAAAAACATTTATTCAAATAACTCTTCACATTGTTAAGCATACCAATGTCATTTCCAATAATCAATATGTCATCCACATATAGTACTAGAAATGTCAATGAGCTCCCACTCACTTTCTTGTAGATACAAGCTTCGTAGCAATTTGGAACAAATCCAAAGCTCTTGATCACTTGATCAAAACGAAGGTTCCAACTCCAAGATGCTTGCTTCAGTCCATAAATGGAACGCTGAAGTTTGCACACCTTACTAGCATCCTTAGGATCGACAAAACCTTCGGGCTGCATCATATACAACTCTTCATCAATGTTGCCATTGAGGAATGCAGTCTTGACATCCATCTGCCATATTTCATAATCATGAAATGCAGCAATTGCTAATAAAATCCGAATGGACTTAAACATCGCTACGAGAGAGAAAGTCTCATTGTAGTCAACACCTTGAACTTGCCAAAAACCTTTCGCGACAAGCCGAGCCTTATAGACAGTAACATTACCATCCGCGTCCGTTTTCTTCTTGAAAATCCATTTGCACTCAACGGCCTTACGGTCGCTAGGAGGGTCCACCAAAGTCCATACTTGGTTTTGGCTCATGGATCCCAATTCGGATTTCATGGCCTCTAGCCATTTCTCAGAGTCTAGGCTCATCATTGCTTCCTCATAGTTCACAGGTTCACTGTTGTCTACCAACAAGACAGTTAAGACAGGGTTGCCATACCATTCAGGAGTGGCACGCGACCTTGTCGACTGCGTTCAAAGAGTAGCATCGTTCGAAGTTTCATGATCCTCGTCATTAGCTTCCTCTCTTGTTGGTGCAGACGACACTGGAACAATTTCAGGTGCTACGCTACTCTCCAACTCGAGAGAAGGTTCAATAACCTCGTCTAGCTCTACCTTCCTCCCACTCACTTCTTTCGAGAGAAACTCCTTCTCAAGAAAGGATCCGTTCTTTGCAACAAACACTTTGCCTTCGGATCTGTGGTAGAAGGTATACCCAATCGTTTCCTTAGGGTATCCTATGAAGACGCATTTCTCCGCTTTGGGTTCGAGCTTGTCTGGCATCAACTTCTTGACGTAAGCTTCGCATCCCCAAACTTTAAGAAATGACAAATTAGGTTTAGCACCAAACCATAGTTCATACGGTGACGTCTCAACGGATTTAGATGGTGCCCTATTTAAAGTGAATGCAGCGGTTTCTAATGCATAACCCCAAAATGATAACGACAGATCTGTAAGAGACATCATCGATCGCACCATATCTAATAGAGTTCGATTCCGGCGTTCAGACACACCATTGCGCTGTGGTGTTCTGGGTGGCGTGAGTTGCGAAACAATTCCTCTTTCTTTAAGATGCGTGAGAAAATCATAACTCAAATATTCACCTCCAGGATCGGATCATAGAAATTTAATTTTCCTGTTATGATGGTTTTCCACTCCGTTCTGAAATTCTTTGAACTTTTCAAATGTTTCAGATTTATGTTTCATTAAATAGATATACCCATATCTACTTAAGTCATCAGTAAAAGTGAGAAAATAGCGATATCCACCGCGTGTCGGAACACTCATTGGTCCGCATACATCGGTATGTATGATTTCCGACAAGTCCGTTGCTCGCTCCATTATTTCGGAGAACAGGGTTTTGATCATCTTGCCCATGAGGCACGGCTCACACGTGTCAAATGATTCAAAATCAAGAGACTCCAAAAGTCCATCAGAATGGAGTTTCTTCATGCGTTTTACACCAATATGACCTAGACGGCAGTGCCACAAATAAGTCGAATTATCACTATCTACTTTGCATCTCTTAGCCTCAATGTTATGGATGTGTGTTTCATTGCTTTCGAGATTCAGAAGAAATAAATCATTCACAGCAGGTGCATGACCATAAAAGATGTTACTCATATAAATAGAACAACCATTATTCTCCGATTTAAATGAATAACCGTCTTGCAATAAACATGATCCAGATATAATGTTCATGCTCAACGCAGGCACATAATAACACTTATTAAGGTTTAAAACTAATCCCGAAGGTAAAACTAAGGAGGCGTGCGGCGGCCATGACATCAACTCTTGATCCATTGCCAACGCCAAGATCGTCACCTCATCCCTTTCTAGCCGTCTATTCCGTAGCTCTGTTTGAGTTACAAATATTAGCCCGAACCAAGATCAAATACCTGGCACTACAACGAGCGCTAGTAAGGTAAACATCAATAACATGTATATAAAATATACCTTTAATGGTGCCAGCCTTCTTGTCCGCTAAGTACTTCGGACAGTTGCGCTTACAGTGACCCTTGTCCTTGCGATAGAATCACTCAGTGTCCAGCTTAGGTCCAGACTTGAGCTTCTTCTCAGCAGGGGCAACGCGCTTGCCGATGCCTTTCTTGAAGGACTTCTTTGCACCTATACCTTTCTTGAAGCTAGGGGTCTTGTTGACCATCAACACATGATTATCTTTCTTGATATCCACCTCCGCAGCTTTCAGCTTAGCGAAGAGCTTAGTTATTGTATCAGTGGAACCAATCTGATTGTGAGTAACTACAAAACCTTTGTAGCTAGGAGGGAGTAATTGCAGAACTCTGTCAATCTTGAGCTCTTCTAGAATCTTGCAGTCCAGTTGCTCAAGACGTTGAGTGTAGCCCGACATCTTAATGGCGTGCTCACTAACGGAACTCCCTTCCTCCATCTTGCAGTTAAAGAACTTCTCAGAGATCTCATATCTCTCAGAACAACCTGAGTCTAAAACATGGTTTTCAGTTCCTCAAGTATCTCAAAGGGCCCGGCGAACTCCTCAAAACGATTTTGAAGGTTCGATTCCATAGCAAACAACATGGTACTCTTAATCACTCCATAATCATCTTTGCGTGACTGATAAACAGCTTTTTCATCAGCCGGCGCATCAATGGCAGGGGCGTCACCTAGCGCTTTCTCTAGGACATAGTCCTTTTATCCGCCAGCGAGAATGATTCTCAGATTGCGGAACCAGTTGGTGAAGTTAGACCCATTGTTCTTAAGCTTTTCTTTCTCAGCAAAAACGTTGAAGTTGAAGTTGGACTTAGCCATTTGATCTACAAAATTTGCAAGTACAATTTAGAATAAGTTCATGATAACTAGTTCAACTTAATCAAATTACTAGATGAACTCCCACTAAATTCAACATCCCTCAAGTTGTTTAGTGAACACGATCCAAATTCACCACACCTAATCTGATCTTCACGAGAAGAGATGTGGTTTCAATGGTGGACACCAAAGTGTCGATCATATCATTCATATGACTCTTAACCTTTTGGTTCGTGTGTTCCGAGGCCATGTATGTACATGCTAGGCTCGTCAAGTCAAACCCAAGTATTTCCGCGTGTGCAAAACTGGCTTGCACCCGTTGTATGTGAACGTAGAGTTTATAGCACCCGATCATCACAAGGTGCTTGAACACGACGAACTTTCGCAATGGTGCATACATGGGGAGAACACAATTTTATCTTGATATTTAAGTGAGGAATCATCTTATAATGCTACCGTGGTGATCTAAGCATAATAAGATACATAAAAGGATAAACATCACATGCATATAATTTTATGTGACATGGTATAGCCAATCTCCTCGCAATGATCTTCATCTTGTGCGCGCCAGCATGATCTCCATCACTCCACCATGATTGCCTCCACCACGAATAGCAACTACAACTATTGCTAACTACTTAGCGATAAAGTAAAGTTATTACATGGCGTATAAGAAGTTGACACACAGGTCATACACAATTATAAACACAACCATATGGCTCCTGCCGGTTGTGTACTCATCGACATGCAATTCGTGAAACATTACAAAACATGATCATTGCATACAACATACACATCATATCTTGGGCCATACCATATCACAAAACACTCCCTGCAAGAACAAGTTAGACACCTCTACTTTGTTGTTGCATGTTTTACGTGGCTTATGGGAGTAACAAGCTAAGAACGATTCTTACCTACGGAAAGCCACAATGGTTATATTATGGTTGCCAACATCCTGTGTAAATCCCATGACTACTATAGTGAGAGGAACTGGCATCCACCAGTCGCATGTGTGGAACAAGCCACACGGCAATTGCGGAGCCGGTCTTGCGAACGAGGTCGCGTAAACTTGGCATGGACCGCTTTGATCTCACTATACCGCGTCATAAGAAGTACACAACAAGAGGCTTGCAACAAAAAACATCAGCGCCCACAACAAGCATGTTGCGTTCTACTCGTGAAACACATCTACGCATAGATCTAGCTCTGGTACCACTGAAGGGTTTTGCAGCATAGTAAATCAAAAAAAATATACGGATGCGAACGGGAAAGCCAAGATCTAATCTAGGAGATGCAATCAACGAGAGGATAGATGAGATCTTCATACCCTTGAAGAAATCGCATAGCGGAAACGTTCAACAGAACATGGTTGATGTTGTCGTACTAGCCGTCTCCTCGCGATCCGATCCGATCCTACGCCGCAAGTGGCCGCGCCTCCGAGAGATGCACACGTACGGCGCCGCGACGTCTCCTTCTTCCTCGGTCCAGAAAGTGGGGTGGAGATATGGATTGGATCTGCAGCACGACGGCGTGGTGCTATGGTGGAGAGTTTCTGCAGCAGGGCTTCACCTACACGCAGTCGGGAGAGAGAGAGAGAGGAAGGGCAGCAGCTGGCGGCTAGGGTTTGGGGTGAGGGGAGGGTGCGCCCCCTGCCCACATTATATAGGGGGCTGGACGCGCCCCCTTGGCCCCTCCTCCAAGCCCTAGGGCGGCGGCCCCAAGGGTGGAGTGGGGGGGGGCAAGTCTTCCCCCCTTCTAGAAGGTTTCCCTAGGGTTTGGCAGGCTGGGCCTATGGGGCCTTGTGCCCCTGGCCCAAATCGGCCAAGGCACTCCCTCATAGGCCCACACACCCCTCCGACAAGCGGGGCCACGTTGGTCCCACTCCGGAAGCTTCTAAAACCTTCCGGTACAATACCGAATACTCCGAAACGATTCTGAAATCCAAAAATTGCTTTCCTTTATATGAATCTTATTCTCCGGACCATTCCGTAACCTCTCGTGAAGTCCTGGATATCATCCGAGACTCCGAACAAAAACTCATAAACCAATTATCCATTCTATCCTAGCGTCGAGGCACGTTAAGTGTGTGACCCTACGGGTTCGAGAATATGCAGACATGATCTTCTATCAATAATCAACAGCGGGATCTGGAAACCCATATTGACTCCCACATATTCGTCGATGATCATATCGGATGAACGATGATGCCAGGATTCAATTAATCCCATATACATATTCTCTTCATCACGCGATATTTTACTTGCCCGAGATTCGATCGTTGGTATCGGTATACCTAGTTCAATCTCGTTCACAGCAAGTACTTTACTCGTTCCGTAATCCGATATCACTTTGTGATTAACTCGTTAACCACGTTCTTGCAAGCGGTGTTGATATCGATTACCGAGTGGGCCCGAAGTATATCTCTCCGACTCGGGAGGGACAAATTCCATCTCGATACATACAACCCAACAAGTACTTTTCGATCACCTGAGAGACACCTTTATGATCACCCTCACATAGGATGACGTTTGATGACCTCAAAGCTTTCTTCCGATACCAGGGACTTGCATTATCTCATGGTCTAAGGAATAAAATATTTGACATAGCAAAAAGCTTTGCAAATATGAACACGATGAAACGATCTAATTGCTCTGCTTAATTTGGGTATGTCCATCATATCATTCTCCTAATGACATGATCTCATTATTAATCGACAACTCATGTCCATGGTTAGGAAACCTTAACCATCATTAATCAATGAGCTAGTCCATAGAGGCGTACTAGGGACACGGTGTTGTTCATAAACCACACAAGTATCAAAGTTTCCGCTTAATACAATTCTAGCATGGAATATAAACTTTATCATGAACAAGAATTATAACAATAACATCTTTATTATTGCCTCTAGGGCATAATTCCAACATGGTTCCCGTCCGCCTCGCCTCCCGCATGCGCGTGCGTCCCTGGCCCGGATCGATGATGACCTACTCCTCTTTGTGCTTTGGCCGCTCATCGCCTGCGTCGAGTCCCTACCACCACTCGAGTCCACTGTGTCCTGCCTTGTTTTGAAAAGGTATCCGATGTGTATCAGATGCCCTTTAATATCGCTCGATACACGTACGCGCTTGTATGTGTGTGAATTGTGTGTTCCCATGAACGCTTCAACTAGATCCTTGGAGTTAACATCTTGCCGGTGCCATATTCCATCCTCTTGGTTTCTATAATGGAGATCTCTCGACAAGATCTACATCGAAGCCCAAACCATACAACTCCATGTTGGAACCGTCGTACCATGCAAGAGGGAACCACGCCGAGAACCCGCGGTATCCGGAAGTCGAGACCAGATCGGAGCATCAAGTTCTCCTACATGGACACAATGACCCAAATACCTCGCCCCGACATCTGAAGACCAATCTCGGCGTCGACCCCCGAGACCCCGAACCCTCGAAACCCAAGATCGTCGAAGCCCATGTGTGACCCCTTCCCGATACCCTATTTTGATGATATAATACAACTTGTTGCATATTTAATTATTCATGCTTGCATCGCATCACGTGGTTTTGGGGTGTTATGTTGCTCACCTAATAATTAAATATGGAGGCCATATGTGGGTGATTCTAGTCTTATATTGACCCCATTTAAATTTGTGTAGCGAACCAATGCCATGTTTTGTCTTGATAAGACAACATTCAAATTGCGGGGTATTTAAACAACTATAACTATATACTTAATTGTCGGGACTCCGGTTTCGATTAATATGGCCTAATTGCATCGCATCTGTAACATCCAAAAAATACTAAACTTGGATCATCAAACTCTAATCATCAAAATTAGGGTTAACAAAAACTTTTCCAATTAAAAATATGAAAGCATTCATATGTGTGTGCATTAAAATTTGGATTATTTTGAATTTCCATGGTTCTGTGTTTATTAGCTTGTAAAATGATTCTTAGGTGAAATAAACATCATCTAAACAATCCCCAAACTTTTCTCAAAGACAAACAAATCAAAACAAACAAATTAAGTGAATGGTCACTTTGGCCAAATTAACTCCCATGCCTACTTTGGCTATGTCTAACTTTCAGAACTTAACAGAAACATGTATAGAACTTTGCACCCCTTGATAGTACTCATAACAAGGTACCAAGGCCCACTTTGTGATCATGCAAAAACATTTGAATGCATGGTTTAAATGACAGTTTAAAATTGAATCTATTTCATATGGGAAGATCCCACTATTTCAAAAACCACTCAAACAAGATCAATTTTCAAAACCCAAGCATCCACAGAATCCTCAACACATGCCTAGCACACCCACCAAAAATCTTTTCAAAATTCAAAACTTAAGTTCATGCGGCCATTTCATCAAACAGGTTGCAGATTCAAATCAACAAAATCACAAGCACTATTTTGAGCAGTGTTTTGAGCCAACCTTGTTCCCTCTCTGGTTACACTAGCCTCAATAGATCATCTAGAAAACTTAACTAAGCTCTAGCACCACTGTAAGCTCGCCAATGTCATCAATGGTGAACATGCCGAGAGCACCCATGTCACCCCAGTGTGGACAACAAGCTAGGAGAAGAACTAGCCGTGCCAACCTTGTCTGGGAGGTAGCCCATGCCTCACCTCCCCCTCTTGACCAGCCCTAGCTCGAAGACAGCGACCAAAACTGCCAGGAACGTCGCGCCCGCGCTGCTGTCGACCATGCCGACGCGCACCTCAGAGCACGCGCCGTTCCCACGCAACCCGACCAACTCGAGCCCTTGCCGCCCGCCAGCATGCACCCCACCGTCCCAGGAGACCACCAGACATGATCGCTTCACCGCCCGTACCCCCTAGCCACCGCTCGCCGCAGAGTTCGCCGCCTCTGCCGCTCAGAGCATCGCGCGTTCCCGACCGTTTGACACCGCCCCTACACGCGCATTTAAACCTTAGAGCATCGCCAGGAGACCGCTCGTCAATCGCCAACCTTGGCCATGCCTCTAGCCGCCCATAGCCGTGTCGCCACCGTCGCCTGCCCATCCCTCTCGGTCTCACCATCGATCCTATAAAAGGAGACGACCCCCGCTCGATTGCTTCACATCATCTCACTCCCCTCAACTCACTGATCGCTCCACCCCTTAGCCGGAGCTCGCCGCTGCAGAGGAGAAGAGGAGCCGTTGATTTCGACCACCCCCGAAGCTGACGCGATCACCCCTGAGTTCGTCGTCGTCGACTTTGTCGTTTGCCCGCCTCGCCGTTGTCACTGGAGCCCCGGTATGCCCCCTATGCACCCCCACCGAGCCGCTAGGGTTCGAGCTCGCCGGTGACTTGTTCATCGTCGACGACGACCCTCAGCGGTCGATCTTCATTCTAATCCAACGCACCATCGCCCATACGCTTGGCGTTTAAAGAGCCACCGACCAAGAGACCCCCACTCGGTTGTGCCCGTACACGGAGTGACACTGGGCCGGCCCATTACCCCTTCCCGCACAGCCCACTCGTTTGAATTTAGCCTTTTCTATTTTCATTCAAACTCAGTTCTGTACCTAGTTTCAAAAATCAACCCAGCTCGATTCAGTGAACCCAATTGAATGAAACCAATTTTGTTAGCAAGGTATTGAAATGCTTAATCCAATCCCGTTGGATTCAAATCATTTGGATCTATAGATCAACCTTGGTAAAAATAACAAGGCAGAAGCTTTTCTGCATTCAAATATTTTTCAAATTTAAACCATAATTGCTTTTGAGTTGATTCCAACTCTCAAAAATCATAATTGATCATACCTTTCAGAATATATAAACATATATGGGTTTACTTACAGAAATAATGTTCAAGTAATAAAAGAATGCCACATAGGCATTTCTAGCCACTTTAATGATTTAAAATAAAAATGTTAAACCTTATTAAATTGGGACACCACTTTAAATCACATTTCCATGTACTGAAATGTGTGGTGATGACATGTGTCAACATGATCCCATGTTTGGTTTGGAGAATATTAAATCTTAAGTAGTTTTTCAATGAGTAGAAATTACTTTTCTAAATATAAAATCAATAAGATAAAGGCTTTAATCTTGTAATATTAGTGATGATACTAGATCATCTATAGTGCACCTTTGTGTGATGATTGAAAGTAGTTAAGTATTTTTTGGTGATTGTGTACCTCGTATTTATTCATAGACGCTAGTACCGACCAAGGATACGAGGAGGAAGGAGGATACTACGAAGAAGAAGCCGAGGAGAACTTCAACCACTGATCTGCACAAGGCAAGCTAACACTTGCAAGATACTCTACTTTAGCAAGCTTATATTGATACTGATGCAAGCCTAATACTACTAGTTGATTGAGCAAGCTAACACTTGCAATTATGAAAGTTAGATAACCTATGCAATGCACTAAGCATGCTTGGTTGGACACATTTGATGATACCCAATCCTAGTTTTACTTGCAAGCTTTATACTTTATTTCTTTATGAAAGCTATTACTTAGAGTTTACTTGAGTAAATTGTAGATACTAGAAAGATAATTGAAGGTTGCATAAAGAGCATTAAAGTTGGCCTAAGCTAGATAATTTTGATAGCATCCTAAGGCATGAGATGGTACTTAGTTAAAACTCCACTTGTTTACCACCCCTCATTAGTACTCACCCCCACTTGTAGATGCTAGTGCTAAGCATAAAACTTGATCAACTTTAGATGGGAATACTTGGTGGAAAATGGTTATGAAAACCTTGGAATGATGGATCATTCTACTGAAATGTTTTGACATGTGTTTCCGAACACCAGATAATTTGCATGATGAAAATGTTAAGGCATGAGCCTTAGCTCTTTATAAAACTGATGGTTGTTTGGATGCGATACCATTCCAATTTTTACCGTACAACCACAATACCCAAAAATTGGGTAGGGCTTAACTGGAAACTTATATACCTTAGTATGGGTTCCCTCACGGCCAAGGTCTGAGCTGAGGCTACCTTGTGAATATTTTCCACCTGTGCAGTTCCCAAGATGACAGTTGGTCATGGTTGGGACACCAAACTCACACGAGAGGTGCTTATACTAGGGCGTGTAATGGAAAGGTTAGGATTTATTATCTGCATACTGAGTATGGTGAATTCAGGATTTGTTCCTGACGAATTTATCGAATGTTGTGGTGAAAGTGTACAATCTCTGCAGAGTGTCAAACTATTCGAATAGCCGCGTCTGTTATGGACAGCTTGAGGGCCAGTTTTCAATGACTTGTGAAATGGATTGAGATTTTGACTTGACCACAACAGAGTTGTGATATGAAATACAAGTTCCCACTTAGGTGTTATAAATTTTCAACTAGATTTTCTTGCTTCTGAACCTAGTAGAGGTAAATCTAGCTTTTTGCAAACAACCATAGAGCTTAGTGTCCTACTACAAAAAAAACCTTCACTTGTTAGTATTAGTTTGCGAGTACTTAAAGAGTACTCATAGCTTTGTCCCTGGCTATTCCCGTGGCCAGACTATGAAGAGGAGTATCAGGACGAAGGACCCCAGGAAGGTTACGACAACTAGGATCATCTCCCATTGTCAGCATTGCCTGTGACCCCGAATATGGAGCTTCGCCTACGCTACCTTTATTATTACGTATTTCCGCTGCTTGAGTTGTATTAAGAACTGGATCATGAGATCCTTATTTGTGTAAGACCTTATGTATGGTTTGTAATGGATGATGTACTGTGGTATCCAATTCTGTTATGTCTCGCAAAAATGGTAATCCTGGTATTGTGATGTATGTCATAACAGGCATCTGGGATTAAAAATCCGGGTGTTGACAAGTTGGTATCAGAGCCATCCTGACCATAGGAGACCCTAGTTAGACTGGACGTTTGAATCAAAAACTTAGTTTCAAAACCAAAGGAAGCAAATATTTACAAAATCTTATTCGCATTCTTATCACTTGGTTTCTTTCATAAAAATTCATGTTCCTCAAAAACTCTTGCAAAATACCTAAAATTTGACACACTTGATCACTCTACTAACTTACCCATCCTATATTATTATAGATGGACGTGAAGTACAGCAAGTTTTATCAGTTGGGGAATGGAGGAGACCTTATCTTTGAGCGGGATTTGGACCAGCTTTCGGAACTTTTGGAGCGTCCGCACCCCGAGTTCTTCGGAGCTCAGCTCAATGATCAAGGAGGAGAAGATCTGCAGTGGCTAATTGTTGCAAGTCTCCGAGGAAAGATTGAACCTCCCACTGCTGAGGGAATTCAGTTCACCTTAAGAGAGAATAACTGGCTCGATGGACTTGCCAGGGCCATGCAGGAAGCTCTTGCCCGTCTGTGTGGGCAGAGTATCAACCAGATCAAGGGTACCCGCTTTGAGTTTTGTACAAGGAGTGATGCTATGGGACAGCCACTGGAAGCCCATACCACCACGAGCTGAAGACTCAGTTGGACCACCTCATCTTCATGATGTACGATCATTAGCAGGAATTGGACAATTGCCGTGACTACTCCAACCATAAGTCCGCCATCATCAAAACGAAGGATCAGATCATCGCCATGCTAGCGAAGGATCGCAAGTCTCGCCGCCTTCAGCTCGACAAGAAGGAGCGCATCATTGCCCGTCTTTGCCACCGTATCTCGGATTTGGAAGAGACCATCCACGAGAGAGACATGCAGTTGGAGGAAAGGGAGAATGCCGGAGAGGATATTCGTGGAGACCCCTACACCTATCTCAGTGATGATGATTATTTTCTGGAAGATCAGGCTATGGACTTCTTCACAGATGAGGATGGCTTCGCCTTCATCAACGACGAAGAGGATGATGAGGATGATGACTACACCGACTCCAAGGAGTAGTAGCACTTGAGCACTAGCGTAGTGAGTTATATTCGGTCCCACTATATCGTAGTTTCCATAATGGTTCTTAAAACCATCTGTTTTTATTGTTTTGTGGTGTGTGTTTGTATCGTGTGCTATGAATGAATGAATGAAAAGAAAGTTGCTAAAAAAATCTGAGTCAAACTTTAAAAACTTTTCAAAGTCCCGGAACCTTAGAAATTTCCCTCTTTTCTCATGATCTATCCCAATCTTCAGATGCCACGCGGAGGAAGTGGTTCATCCCTGGACCCGATGTTGCAGACCCTGCAAATGTTGGTTTCTGACCGCAAAGCTGAAAGAGCCGAACGTCAAGCCAACCTAGCCACCCTTTAGCAGATAGCTCAGCTAGCCCACAACAATCAAGGCCAAGGAAACCAGGACAACCATGGATCTAAGCTCAAGAATTTCCAGAACACCAACCCACCTGTTTTCACTAAGTCGGAAGAGCCCTTAGACGCCGATGATTGGATGCAAACCATGGAAAACAACCTAGAAGTCGCCGGAGTGGAAGCTAACGATAAAGTTTTGTTCGCTACCAATTATCTAGACGGAGATGCAGGAGCATGGTCGAACATCGTTTGTGCAATGACCAGAGGACAGATGATGACCTAGGAGGAATGCAAGGTCAAGTTCAGCAGAACCCATGTGCCCCCGGGTTTGATCAAGAGGATGAGAGACGAGTTCAGAGAACTGAAGCAAGGATGGATGACCGTAGTGGAATACCGTGACAAATTCTTGTCATTAGCTAGGTATGCCCCGGATGAGATCGACACCGAAGCCAAGAAGGAGAGATTCTTGAATGGTATGCACGATGAGATGCAGACTGTGTTGGTCAATATCCCCTTTTCTCATATTGAAGCCCTTGTCAACTCAGCCATCCAGATGGAAGGAAAGATAAACCAAGCCAATGAGAACCGCAAGCGTCGCATGATGCATCATCCAGGAACCCATCAGACCCCAAAATATCGCCCTAACCCATCTCCAGGATTTTCCCCAAGAACCAACAAACCCCCGATGAACCGTCCGACCTATCCCAACTGTGGAAACCCGAGGTCCGGAGGAAATCACAACAACCCCGGCAACTCTGTCAATTTCAACCGTGCCCCACCCAAGTTCAACAACAACAATGCTACCGCCAACACCAACACTTCCCCGAGGACTGGAAGCAATGTTGTGCCTGTTGCCGCAAAGGACAAGTCGCAAGTGACTTTTTATGACTGTGGAAATAAGGGTCACTACTCCAATGAGTGCCCCAAGAAGAATGCCGCAGCCCCCAATGCAAATGCCCCAGCTCAGCAGTAGCGTCGTGTTCAACCTGGAAGAAGGTTTGCCCGAGGAAATTCACTCAACCGCAACGGCCGTCTTTTTCTCATGCATTCTGAAGAAGCCCAGGAAGCGCCCGATGTCGTGCTTGGTATGTTTTCTGTTAATTCAGTACTCGCTAGAGTGTTGTTTGATTCTGGTGCATCACACTCATTTGTCACCGAAGAATTTGCATGCACTAGTAAGATTCAACCAACCAAACTGAAGCATGTTATGATTGTTCAAATCCCCAGTTCAACCACCAAAGCTAGGCAAATTTGCAAAGACGTCCCTATCCGAATCCATGGCATAGATTTGTATGCTAATCTGATAGTACTCGGAACTAAAGCTTTGGAAGTAGTACTAGGAATGGATTGGATGTCCAAACATAAAGGATTAATTGACTGTGCCAAGAAAGCCTAACCATGACCAGTACAGCCGGAATATCAGTCGAGCATGTATCTGAAACCTTACCTCATCAATTCAAGTGCAACAAGAGTATATCCCAACCTACCATTGACCAAGTCCGGATAGTCTGTGAATACCCCGATGTATTTCCAGATGTTTTGCCCGGTATGCCCCCAGATTGGGATATCGAATTTATCATTGAACTAATCCCCGGAACAGGACCCATAGCTCAGAGACCCTATAGTATGAACCCATCTGAACTAGAAGAACTAAAGAAGCAACTGGATTCCATGTTGGAAATTGGATTAATTCAACCAACTGCGTCACCATGGAGATCACCTGTCTTGTTCGTAGACAAGAAGGATGGAGGCAACCGTTTGTGTACGGATTATCGGAAGTTGAATGATGTCACTATCAAGAACAAGTACCCATTGCCCAAGATAGAAGATTTGTTTGATCAGTTGACCGGTGCCAAGGTGTTTTCTAAGATTGATCTTAGAAATTGCCATCATCAACTCAAGATTCGTGCAGAGGATATTTCAAAGACTGCCTTTACCACCAGATATGGATTATACGAGTATACTGTCATGTCTTTTGGATTAACCAATGCCCCCGCTTATTTCATGAATCTCATGAATAAGATTTTTATGGACTTCCTGGATAAGTTTGTCATTGTTTTCATCGATGACATTCTGATTTATTCCAAATCGGAAGAAGAACATGAGCTACACCTAAGGACCATTCTTGGAACCCTTAGAGAGCATCAGTTGTATGCCAAGTTTAGCAAATGTGAATTCTGGTTACAGGAGGTAGGATTCCTCGGCCACATTGTATCAGCCGGAGGAATTGCCGTTGACCCTGCCAAGGTGAAAGATGTGGAAGATTGGCAAGCCCCAACCACTCAGACCCAAGTTCGTGCATTTCTCGGATTGGCGGGATATTACCGCAAGTTCGTAGAAGGATTCTCGAGTATCTCCAGACCCATGACCCAATTGCTGAAGAAGGACAAGAAGTTTGAATGGACCGACAAATGTGAAGCAAGTTTTCAAGAACTTAAGAGGAGATTGATTTCAGCCCCAATCTTAATAATGTCGGATATCACGAAGCCCTTCGACGTGTATTGTGATGCATCCAAGATCGGTCTCGGATGTGTGCTAATGCAAGAAGGCAAAGTTATATCTTATATATCTTGACAACTGAAACAACATCAGCAAAATTACCCAACCCATGACCTCGAGCTCGCAACCGTAGTTCTAGCCCTGAAGACATGGAGGCACTACCTGATAGGAAACCGTTGTGAGATCTATTCGGATCACAAGAGTCTGAAGTATATATTCACTCAGAAGGAGCTGAATATGAGACAGAGAAGATGGATCGAGTTAATCAAGGATTACGATCTGGACATTCACTATCACCCTGGTAAAGCCAACATGGTAGCAGATGCCCTTAGCAGATTGCTGTGCCGCTTGAACTCCATGATTTTGAAGGAGCAACCAAGTTTGCACAAAGAGATGGAAGATTTCCGAATGGAATTAGTGAGTGAAGGATTTTTGGCTAGCATAGAACTTCAACCCACTTTGATCAGCCAGATCAAGGAGGCGCAGAAAGGAAATGCTAGTATCGACGGAATCAAGCATCGTATCGGTACAGGCAAAGTACCCGGATTCATCGAAGACGAAGAAGGAGTTATGTGGTACAAAGGACGCCTTTGTGTACCAGCAGATTCTAAGTTGAAAGAAGTTATTCTGAAGGAAGCTCATGATACTCTTTATTCTATCCACCCCGGAGGAACGAAGATGTATCAAGATTTGAAAGAGCAATTTTGGTGGCATAATATGAAGAGAGAAATCGGAAGCTATATCGCCAAGTGTGATATATGTCAGCGAGTCAAGGCAGGACATCAAAGACCCGCTGGATTGTTGCAACCATTGTAGATTCTGGAATGGAAATGGGATTCCGTTGGAATGGACTTTATCACCGGATTACCTACTTCTAGTAGGGGAAATGACTCTATCTGGGTCATAGTGGACAGATTGTGCAAAGTCGCCCATTTCTTACCCGTCAAGACCACATATCAGAGTTCGAAGCTACCGGAGTTATACATCGCTAGAATCGTCAGTTTGCATGGAGTCCCCAAGAATATCGTATCGGATCGAGGAACTCAGTTTACCTCGAGATTCTGGAAGAAAGTCCAAGAAGGTTTAGGAACCCGCCTAGATTTCAGCACCGCATATCACCTTCAGACCGATGGACAAACAGAGCAAGTAAATCAAATACTCGAAGATATGCTAAGAGCATGTGTGTTCTAATATGGATCTAAGTGGGAAGACTGTGTGCCGTTTGCAGAATTTTCATACAACAATAGTTATCAAGCCAGTTTGCAAGTGGCCCCATTTGAATTCATGTATGGAAGAAAGTGTCGCACCCCTTTGAATTGGTCGGAAGTAGGAGAGAGTCAGATTTTCGGACCCGATATCCTACGAGAAGCAGAAGAGAAGGTTCACAAGATCCGTGAGCACCTCAAAACAGCCCAATCAAGGCATAAGAGTTACGCCGACAAGAGACGCCGAGACCTCACCTTCAACATAGGAGATTTTGTATATCTAAAAGTGTCGCCATTGAAAGGAATGCAGCGTTTCCAGCTGAAAGGAAAGTTAGCCCCCAGATATATCGGACCCTTCAATATTCTGAACCGTCGAGTAGAAGTGTCGTATCAATTGGAACTACCCGAAGAGATGGCAGCTGTGCACAATGTGTTCCATGTCTCATTACTTCGCAAGTGCCTCGAAGTCCCAGAGAAGACCGAAGTGTTCAAGAATATTGATCACCGGACCATAGAAATCAACGATGACCTGACCTATCCCGAAGTACCCATCCGTATTTTGGAAGAAGCTTTTAGAACTACCAGAACCCGAAGCATCAAGTTTCTCAATATTCAGTGGAGCAACCACACAGAAGAGGAAGCTACCTGGGAGCACGAAGATCACATCAGGACGGAGTTTCCCAATCTCTTTAAATCCGAGGTAATTTTTTTCGTACTTTTTCAAATCTCAGGACGAGATTTTGTTTAAGGGGGGAAGGTTTGTAACATCCCAAAAATACTAAACTTGGATCATCAAACTCTAATCATAAAAATTAGGGTTAACAAAAACTTTTCCAATTAAAAAAATGAAAGCATTCATATGTGTGTGCATTAAAATTTGGATTCTTTTGAATTGCCATGGTTCTGTGTTTCTTTGCTTGTAAAATGATTCTTAGGTGAAATAAACATCATCTAAACAATCCCCAAACTGTTCCCAAAGACAAACAAATTAAGTGAATGGTCACTTTGGCCAAATTAACTCCCATGCCTACTTTGGCTATCTCTAACTTTCAGAACTTAACAGAAACATGTATAGATCTTTGCACCCCTTTATAGTACTCATAACAAGGTACCAAGGCCCACTTTGTGATCATGCAAAAACATTTGAATGCATGGTTTAAATGACAGTTTAAAATTGAATCTATTTCATATGGGAAGATCCCACTTTCAAAAACCACTCAAACAAGCTCAATTTTAAAACCCAAGCATCAACAGAATCCTCAACACATGCCTAGCACACCCACGAAAAATCTTTTCAAATTCAAAACTTAAGTTCATGCGGCCATTTCATCAAACAGGTTGCAGATTCAAATCAACAAAATCACAAACACTATTTTGAGCAGTGTTTTGAGCCAACCTTGTTCCCTCTCTGGTTACACTAGCCTCAGTAGATCATCTAGCAAACTTAACTAAGCTCTAGCACCATTGTAAGCTTGCCAATGTCATCAATGGTGAACAGGACGAGAGCACCCATGTCACCCTAGTGTGAACAGTAAGCTAGGAGAAGAACTAGCCGTGCCAACCTTGTCTGGGAGGTAGTCCATGCCTCACCGCCCCCTCTCGACCAGCCCTAGCTCGAAGACAGCGACCAGAACCGCCAGAACGCCATTGCCGACCATGCCGACGCCAAGCCGCAGAAAGCACGCGCCGTTCCCACGCAACCCGACCACCTCGAGCCCTCTCCGCCCGCCAGCATGCACCCCACCGTCCCAGGAGACCACCATACATGATCGTTTCACCGCCTGTACCCCGTAGCCACCGCTCACCGCAGAGTTCGCCGCCTCTGCCGCTCAGAGCATCGCGCATTCTCGATCGTTTGCCACCGTCCCTACACGTGCATTTAAACCTTAGAGCATCGCCAGGAGACCGCCCGTCGATCGCCAACCTCGGCCATGCCTCTAGCCGCCTGTAGCCGTGTCGCCACCGTCGCCTGCCCATCCCTCTCGGTCTCACCATCGAGCCTATAAAAGGAGACGACCCCCGCTCGATTGCTTCACACCATCTCACTCCCCTCACCTCACTGATCGTTCCACCCCTTAGCCGGAGCAAGGCGAGCAGCGCATCACCGGAATTTGGCCAGAGCTCGCCGCTGGAGAGGAGAAGAGGAGCCGTTGATTTCGACCACCCCCGAAGCTGCCGCGACCACCCCTGAGTTCGTTGTCGTCGACTTCGTCGTTTGCCTGACTCGCTGTCGTCACTGGAGCCCCGGTATGCCCCCTATGCACCCCCACCAAGCCGCTAAGGTTCGAGCTCGCCGGTGACTTGTTCATCGTCGACGACGACCCTCAGCCGTCGATCTTCATTCTAATCCAACGCACCACATCGCCCCGTACCGCTTCGCGTTTAAAGAGCCACTGACCAGTAGACCCCCCTGTTAGTTGCGCCCTGTGCTGCGGAGTGACGCTGGGCCGGCCCATTACCCCTTCCTGCGCATCCCACTCATTTGAATTTAGCTTTTTCTATTTTCATTCAAACTCAGTTCTCTACCTAGTTTCAAAAATCAACCCAGCTCGATTCAGTGAACCCAATTGAATGAAACCAATTTTGTTAGCAAGGTATTGAAATGCTTAAACCAAGCCCATTGGATTCAAATCATTTGGATCTATAGATCAACCTTGGTAAAAATAACAAGGCAGAAGCTTTTCTGCACTCAAACATTTTTCAAATTTAAACCATAATAGCTTTAGAGTTGATTCCAACTCTCAAAAATCATAATTGATCATACCTTTCACAATATATAAAAATATATGGGTTTACTTACAGAAATAATGTTCAAGTAATAAAAGAATGCCACATAGGCATTTCTAGCCACTTTAATGATTTAAAATAAAAAGGTTAAACCTTATTAAATTGGGACACCACTTTAAATCACATTCCCATGTACTGAAATGTGTGGTGATGACATGTTTCAACATGATCCCATGTTTGGTTTGGAGAATATTAAATCTTAAGTAGTTTTTCAATGAGTAGAAATTACTTTTCTAAAAATAAAATCAATAATACAAAGGCTTTAATCTTGTAATATTAGTGATGATACTAGATCATCTATAGTGCACATTTGTGTGATGATTGAAAGTAGTTAAGTATTGTTTGGTGATTGTGTACCTCGTATTTATTCATAGATGTTAGTACCGACCAAGGATACGAGGAGGAAGGAGGATACTACCAAGAAGAAGCCGAGGATAACTTCAACCACTGCTCTTCACAAGGCAAGCTAACACTTGCAAGATACTCTACTTTAGCAAGCTTATACTGATACTGATGCAAGCCTAATAGTACTAGTTGATTGAGCAAGCTAACACTTGCAATTATAAAAGTTAGATAACCTATGCAATGCACTAAGCATGCTTGGTTGGACACATTTGATGATACCCAATCCTAGTTTTACTTGCAAGCTTTATACTTTATTTCTTTATCAAAGCTATTACTTAGAGTTTACTTGATTAAATTGTAGATACTAGAAAGATAATTGAAGGTTACATAAAGAGCATTAAATTTGGCCTAAGCTAGATAATTTTGATGTCATCCTAAGGCATGAGATGGTACTTAGTTAAAACTCCACTTGTTTACCAACCCTCATTAGTACTCACCCCCACTTGTAGATGCTAGTGCTAAGCATAAAACTTGATCAACTTTAGATAGGAATACTTGGTGGAAAATGGTTATGAAAACCTTGGAATGATGGATCATTCTAATGAAATGTTTTGACATGTGTTTCCGAACACCAGATGATTTGGATGATGAAAATGTTAAGGCATGAGCCTTAGCTCTTTATAAAATTTATGGTTGTCTGGATGCGATACCATTCCAATTTTTACCGTACAACCACAATACCCAAAAATTGGGTAGGGCTTGACTGGAAACTTATGTACCTTAGTGTGGGCTCACGACCAAGGTCTGAGCTGAGGCTACCTTGTGAATATTGTCCACCTGTGCAGTACCCAAGATGACAGTTGGTCATGGTTGGGAGGCCAAATTCACAGGAGAGGTGCTTATACTAGGGCGTGTAATGGAAAGGTTAGGATTGTTTATCCGCATACTGAGTATGGTAAATTCAGGATTTGTTCCTGACGGATGTATGAATGTTGTGGTGAAAGTGTACAATCTCTACAGAGTGTCAAACTATTCGAATAGTCGCGTCTGCGGTTATGGACAGTTGGAGTGGCCATACTGTTCCTCCGTTAGATGTTTTCAAAATGACTTGTAAAATGGATTGAGATTTTTACTTGACCACAACAGCGTTGTGATATGAAATACAAGTTCCCACTTAGGTGTTATAAAATTTCAACTAGCTTTTCTTGCTTCTGAACCTAGTAGAGGTAAATCTGACTTTTTGCAAAACAACCATAGAGCTTAGTGTCCTACTACAAAAACCCCCTTCACTTGTTAGTATTAGTTTGCGAGTACTTAAAGAGTACTCATGGCTTTGTCCCTGGCTATTCCCGTGGCCAGACTATGAAGAGGAGTATCAGGACGAAGGACCCAGAAAGGTTACGACAACTAGGATCATCTCCCATCGTCAGCATTGCCTGTGACCCCGAAGATGGAGATTCTTCTATGCTACCTTTATTATTACGTATTTCCGCTGCTTGAGTTGTATTAAGAACTGGATCATGAGATCCTTATTTGTGTAAAACCTTATGTATGGTTTATAATGGATGATGTACTGTGGTATCCAATTCTGTTATGTCTCGCAAAAATGGTAATCCTGGGATTGCGATGTATGGCATAACAGGCATCTGAGATTAAAAATACGGGTGTTGACAGCATCCTTGCCATGACATACATCATATATGCATCATGTCCGATCTTCTGCCGTAGTATTAAATAGTGCATCCGATGTTTCTTTTAGTGCTTTGCTTCTTCATGGATTAGGCCGATGAGTTGATGCGAGTGTCGACCGATCTTCGGATGAACCTTCAATGTTTTTCAGGCGAGCATTCTCCCTCTTTCTACCTATTTTACATTTCTAGTCTTTACTTCCTCCTGTTGATCTATTGTTATCTGTGTTGCGATGCTATAGATTCTATACCCTGTTATACTTCCCGGCAGCCCTTATATTGCCATGGACACATCCTATTACTTATTGTTTGATAGATAGTCGGCCTTGCGAGTCCTTGCGCAGGTGATGTGTCGCACCGTCGATCGTCCACAGTTGTTGGAGTAATGTCGCATGTTTAATGTTGGAGATGATCATGACTTTAATTATCGTTTAATAACTAAAATTGAAGTAGGTAAATAATGCAGAGGCACAGGTGCATTATTTACCTACTTCAATTTTAGTACTTGATACCTGTTCTTTGAATATCCGCACTATCCGCATGTGGGACCATGAATCCCCCTAACCTAGCTTGAGTCATATTTAATTCCTTGGGGCCACAAAGTAGTTTGGGGATTTATTACTATTCTGTACGTATGCCATGCTTTACTGCTTTATTTACGATTGCGCGTGGAGCGCCTGTACTATTTAGAAACAAATGTGAAATATTTTCGCGGTATCGACAAGCCTAGTGACACTTTCAGGTTTCCAGTCGTTTACATCCATTGGCACAAACCTCTGGGTCCGTCTCGGAGCCGGCCAACTTCGTCGTGGGTAGCTTGGTGGGGTGGCCCCCTGAAATCAAATATGAATCTTGCGAATGTTCTGTCGTGATGCCTCGTTGGGTTTTCATTTTGTTTTTCTCGAGGTTGATCGTGCGTGTGTTGCTATTTGTGCATCCCTGCAGGGTAAAACTTTCTAAAATCCGTGTCCGCGGTTATGGTCGACTTGGAGCACAGTATCTCGATCATAGACAACTATAACTAAAGTAGTGCTATAAATTTGACTTTATAATGACTAGTAATCAGCTTCACTACAACGAAATGGCTAAATAAAAGTACCAACAACTGCTGGTTTGGGGATGCCTCATGCTATATGTATCTGACTAGTAAGTATCACAACTACAACGGAATGGTTAACTAAAACTGTCCACTGTTTATAATATCAAGATGACTCATGCTATCTATATCTGACTAGTAATTGCCGCAACTATAACGGAATGAATAAAATTGCCAACTGTGTGAGTTTCTCGGTTGACTTTCTCGTTTGGTCTCGAGAGGGAAATACCAGGATGGGTATGCTTGGTGATAGTTTCATGTTGGATCCGAATAGGTCTTTCTTACCCCTATCTGATAGCCGCCAGTTGTATTAAGTCTCTTTAAGTTGTTTAGTGCATGTTGCGCCGCCGCTTTAGTCCACCATACCTATATAGGCGAGGACCGCCGAATTCTAGTCTCGCCGTATACTGGCCTCAGTACTAACCGCTCTCCTTTTTCCTTTGCCCTTTATTGGCATCCCTTTTGTTTAAGCAGGTTTGAGATCGACGTCGTTAGCAGGGTTACCCTTCCGGCTTGGCCTGGGCAGGGTTATGGACGCCATTGGTTATTTTTCAGGGCTCTTAGCCCGATTTGCATCTTGTCTGTACTCGGATGTTGTATATTTATCAAGGTGATTTGGATCTTTGTATTATATATCTGTATTCTTGACTCATGGAGTCGTTGTTGTATGTTATTGTATATATCTGTTTTGTGGGTTCCATCATGGTGCCTGGTGGGCACGTTTGAATCGTTTCTATACGCGTTTGGCGAAAATCGCTAAGACTTGCATAGGGCCGATCCGGAGGGTGTTACAATGGGCTCCTCCAAATCAACATTTTTTGAATATTTGTACTCCCTCAGTCTCCAAATAGATGTCATAGGTTTGTCAAATTTTAAATGAATTTGTATACTAAATAGTGTCTATATTCATCTAAATTTTGACAATCTAAATCATCTATTTTGAGGCGAAGGAGTACATGAAAAACAGGTTTTGGACCGCCAACCGACTAAAACATAGGGGATGGCCAAATTCTCTTAATTGCGCACTTTGCAATTAAGTTCAAGAATCGGCTGCTTGCCTCCTCTTCAAGTCTCGGTATACCGTTATAATTTGGACGACAATTTTAGTTAGAGTGGCTTTCATGACGACACTATCCCTTCCTCTTGGGCCAATGAACAAACGTTAAAGATTGGTGGACAAAACTAGCCGAGGAGAAAGGAAAGAAGAGGAATGCTATGACCTCGTTGATCTTCCTCATGTCATGGAAAATTTGGAAGTTGTGAAACGCAATAGTCTTCCGGCACCACGGAAATCCGCCGCCATTAGTATCATCGCCGAGATCAAAATGGAGCTGCCAACCTGGAGGTTCGCCGGAATTTAACTGTTGAACCTAGGAGCTAAATTCTTCTTCTTCTTCTTCCAAACCGATGAAAAGTTTTTCACGTCGGTTGAAGGACCTCTCTGCATAATCCCAAAACCATCTGCATGTATACGCGTGCAGGTTCGATTTACCTTGGCAATCTGGGTGACAACGAAAGCAGCGGGTGATGGAGGCTGACGGAAAAAACCAGCTACCTAGACAGGTTAATTAAATCCCATGTCACCCGTCGCCATCTTCACCGACCACCGCACAGTCACTCACGTACGATAGCTAGGCCCATTTCCACCGTCCTCGCAAATTAAATCAGAAGATCTTTCGCATCACACCTTCACATCATCCATCCACGCGCGATCTAGCCTCTTTTTTGTATTGGTATACATGGCCAGGCTGAATTCTGAAGTCGCAATTCCTGTACGGCAAAGATGTCACCTACTACTCCATCTGTTTTAAAATATAAAATATTTTAGATTTGTGGAAAATAGATTTTTTTAGTGTTTAGATTCACTTTAAACCTTATTGAACCGATTTCATTATATACTAAAAATAGTATAAATACATTTATTTTATAAAAATAAAACATCTTATATTTTAAAACGGAGGAAGTACACGTCTCCGTTATTGAAGCATTCAGGCGCTGGTGAGAGAGGTACCGGTGCATCGACTCCAGATCAGAACCTCTTCCGTATCACACCCTCACATCATCATCCATCGACTCCTGATCTAGCCCTGCTATATTGCTATGTGGTCAGGCGACAGGGCGGACAGGCTGAGCTCTCAGATCTGAAGATTTAGTCTCTGTACTGTAAAGATGTCACCTCCGATCCGGCTACATTGTTGAAGTAATCAAGCGTTGGTTAGAGAGGGAGGGTGCCGGCGCCGGAGCCGGGCCAGACCAGCTATCGTCAGGCGGAGTAGAGGCGAGACAAGACGTCGTGGTCATCCGATTCATCGGCACCGGAAAACCCGATGAAAGTGACAAGGAATTTTACTCCCCTTTGGTCAGAGGCCGCGAAACGCAAACGCAGCCAGAGGCGACGCCGCAACTATTCTCAACTATATTACTCCCTCCGTCTTAAAAAATATGTCTCAAGTTTGGCTAAACTTGAATGTATCTAGACACTATTTAGTATATAGATACAAAATTTAAACAAATTTGAGACATCTTTTTTAGGACGGAGGGAGTACTAGTTTTTTTTAGCGCTGGGAAATTAAACTTAGCAAAACCCAGAAGGCCAATAATGGCGAAGTGACGATCGGTACCGTGCCGTCTTTTGTTTCTGGATCATGTAAAATAGCCAGATTTATGGTCGCAAATTGCAAGATCCCTGTTTAGTTTATATTAATCAATGCAAATCTACGGTGTGATGGCGTGCTTTGTTTAGTGATAGAGTACACACGCATGAACCGGGTGAGCTCTCGTGCTCAACCTTTTTGGTAACCCTTTTCATATTTTTGCTGGTTTGCATGGCTCTATGTTGGATCTATGCGGCGTGAACGAGAAGAATAATCTTGGGTTTAATTAAGCTGGTAAAAGTTTGGTGACGATGCACTAGATCGAAAAAGACATGTGTTCTTGCACCACCTCACATTTTCAAGTTTTCTGTGGCTGTATCTCCTTCTCCTCTTGGAAAGCAAAGTGCCCTTTTTGCTTACGGTGGATTAGAAGAGGCGTGTTAAACTCGAACAATTAAACATGATCGCCTCATGATACCAACGTTTGACGACATCCTCATTCCTGCGCCCCTATCAGATGTGGTGGGCATACTTTCTTGTTGCGTCATCATCATCGTCACTTTATCCTGGTTTTGTCTTGATTTACCTACCAACACATTATTAATTTATTTCATTGTCAGAAATAATTAAGCAATTATGCAGTTATGCTTGTCTGCAGTTAACTTTTTGAAACAACCGGTAGGAGCTTTGCCTTCTCTATTAGAAGGGAGAATTAAAAACGGCCATGAGATACAGAACTATTATTAATGTCTTACTCCCTCCTTCACTATTATTAGAACTATCATACAGTATCTTATTATCTGAATCTGTAGAAGTCTTTTTTCTATATACTTCGTCAAACTTTATAGTGTTTGACTTTGGAAAAAACAATTTGCAAAAAAAATAGGAATGAGAAAGAGATCAGCGTGTTCTGAAGTGTGGTACCCCCACAGTTTCTTATTCTTAGTTACCAACGAGAAGAGTTGAACTGAACTGAGATTTATACTATGTTCTACTCCTTTTGATCCGTAATAAACAAAATTGTACTAAATCAGTGATGGAGAAGTTCACATTAATAAACTCGACAAACAAAGACCGCACTTTTGAAACATATTATTACAAGAGCGTGAATAATTTTAGAAAAAAAATTGTAAGGTTAGAATAAAAAATTCCCACTTGATTACGTTTCAGTTGATCAAAAAATTTCGTAGGTCTCAGTTTTGCACTTTTCACTAAACTAAAGGTACATTCGGTGAATTTTACTGAGATTTATGAAAATCTGAGTGGTGGACACATAGAGGGACCCTACATGACTGACTGTATCGCTCCCGGGTCGCTCGCGCGAGGCGACCTCAGGGCGCCCTAGTTCGAACCCTAGCCGGCCGCTGCCGCCGCCCTCGCCGGCGGTGGCTGCCATGCCTAGGTTGCCGAAGGCGGCGGGCTATCTGCGCAGCCCCGTCGATCCTCTTGGCGCCAGGGATGGAAATCAAGGGGCGGTGCCGGTGGATCCAACTGACGGGCGGCAGCACTCGCCCGAGCGGCGTTTGCCAGCGGCTTGGAAGGGAGGCGTGGAGGAGAAGATGGGAGCGATGGTACAAATTAGAAGTGGCGTGGTGGTTTCCTTAGGCGGCAACACTACATCTCGGTCTCTTTCTAACCGATTTGTGGGTTTAGCCATGGATTTGAAAGGGCCGAAGGCCCACCCGCCTGTTTCGTTCGCCGGAAGCCGGCCGGTGGTGTGGGGACTGCTGGAGTGAATAATGGTGACGGTCCTAGGGTTTCGTTTGCGCGAAGACGAAGATCTGTTGGCTGCCTGTCCTCAATGATCTACTCTGGAGCGGCGAGTTTCGGAAGGCTCTGCCCGTGAATTCCCATCGGCGACTATGCCTGGAGATTGCTGGATCAGGTTGAATTCGGTCGGGCGTACCCATGTTTTTTCTGGCTATTTGGTTTCAACGGGAGCATTGCGAAGCTCTTATACTCCCTCTGTCCGGAAATACCCTGTATTCTAGGTTTATTCAAGGTCAAACTTTGTGTAGTTTGACCAAACATATAAAAAAATTATATACATCTACAATACAACATAGGTATCATTAGATTTCATAATATATATTTTCATATTATATACATTCGGTGTTATAGATGTTTATAGTTTTTCTATATGTTTTACTAAACTTTACAAAGTTTGACTTTGTCTAAACCTAGAATGCAGGGTAATTATTGATAGAGGGAGTATCTGTTACCATCATGTTTCATGTCTTCGATGATCCATGGTGAAGTCAGATATGAAGAATGTGAGGAAACTTGGAACATCAGGGAAGCGGTGGTGATTTGAGTGTTTATGGCGATGAGGAACTGGCTGATCTGTGACTCGCAACAGCGATTGTTTGTGGGAACGATAACACAGGAGGAATTCCCGGTCTTATGTTGCAGGGTGAAAATCCAAGATCTGACCTTAATTGGTTGTGTCTTTAATGGCCTTGTTAAAGACATTGTTTTGCGAGTGAGGACTCTAGGATGAAAACCTATGATCTTTGGTCAGACAACGACGGCGCTTGTGTGTTGTCTCCTTTTTAAAGGCGTCGCTATTGGAATGGTTGGACTACTGGTGTTGTCGCCATAGTGTTTTTGAGGAATCGTTCTCTGTAGCGGGACTCTTTTTTTAATTCTTCTTTATTTTTCTGGGTTGTGTGCATCGCAAGGCCACTAGAGCATGCAATGGATATAATTGGTATCTCATAATATTAATATATACTCTTTTTCAAAAAAAAGGACCCTACATATTTTACGTTGCATAAAGAATCTATCAGTCATTAGAACAAATCGAATTCAATCTCCATAAATAAATTTGTATTGACTAAGAAGTTAGATTTTGTTTGTCGATTAACCGAGATATAGACTTACCCTTAATTCAATAGAGTTATAGCACACTGAATAAACCGATCTTCCATTCTGGCATGTAAAGTTGCCAGCGAATTCTGTCCACCCTTGAATTCAGAAAGCACATGAAACTTATGCATTGTTGATCAAACAACGGATGTAGAGCAAATACCAAGTGCGATGCATCCAGCCTGGGTCGTCAGGGCAGGATGGCCATAATTTTGATTCGCACCAGCTACTACAACTGTACCGGCCAGAGATCTTTCCAACGGCTGATGATTCTCATGGTCGACCATAACGTGCTGAAACAAACAGTATTCTGTAGTACGATGTCATCACATGCACTGCATGCTGCGGCTGGCTACAAACTACTCCCTCCGTTTCAAAATATAAGATGTTTTAGGTTTGTGAAGAAAATGAATCTAGACTTTTTTTAGTGTGTAGATTCATCCCAAAATTGAGTGAATCTACATACTAAAACAAGTCTAGATTCATCTTCTTCACAAACCTAAAACATCTTATATTTTGAAACGGAGGGTACTACTTACTACAATTGCAGGAGAAAATGCCAAAAAAAAGAATCGATGATTTCTAACGGCTATTATGCTCAATTGCTCATGGTCCATAATGTGCTCAAACAAACAGTATTATGTACAATTGCGTTACATTGTGCATGATGCGAGTCTGGGCTACACAATTGCAAGAGAAAATGTCACAAATAGTACTTCTCCGTACAACATACTATTGCGGCTTTGACTACCTTTTTTGTAGAAAGCAAAGTTTGAACGGCCCTCACATGCATGACCACTCAAGCATCGCATCTCTCTCAACTTATTTCTTGATAATTGTAGAACCCCGCCTTGGTCCAAGAAAAATCCAAGGATCGCCTCCTTACTTGAGCACAGCAGCAGGCCCTCACGCCGAGAAGGCGACTGCATCGCATTCACGCCCGCAATCCATCCATGGTATGTAGCCGGCCCATATAGGGGCCTAAGGCCCTAATCAGACCCACCATGAGCTTTCAAAAGTTCATGCCAGAGTTACACCCCCACCCGCAATTCGCCCATGGTAGGTAGTCGGCCCATATCAAGCCCTAAGGACCTGATCCGGCCCACCGCTGAGCTACCGGAGGCTCATGCTAGAGCTATGCCCCACTCGCCGCCATCCCATCGCTCTGACTTCGTGCCCTGGACCCAAGGCCCCGCCGTCTTGTATCGCTGCCACCACCCACCATCGGCCGTGTAGCCACCACCATGGTACACTCTTCTCCCCTTCGTCCTTTGACGAGAAGGGTGCCACCGGTGCTGGCGGCGGTGCCGGATAGCATCAGATGGAGGGGGAGGACGACCGACAGGATCGGTATCCACTTCCCGAGTTGCTCGGGCTGAGAGCGATCTGGGAGATTTTTTCCAAGTTTATTTCTTTTTCTGTTTGCAACATTTAGATGTAGAAAATTGACTATTGCATGTATTGTTCGACTATTGTCATGTTTGATTAAAATATTGAAACAGAAATTTATCGGCGCGGGTTGGCTACGATGATGTCGTTGGGAACAGATCCCACAAAATATACAGTAAAAGCGAATATTTGATTTTACCTATACAATTTGGAGAACCTGTTCCATGCGAGCCCAGACGGTACGGTAAAACAAGTATACGCGAGTTGCTCTTATGATAGTATTATCTAGCTATATGTGGGTGACAAGGGAGAAAATTATAAAAAACCACCATATTACAGGCTAGGGTTTTAAAAAGCCACCACTCTACGTTAGGGTTTTACAAAACCACCATTTCAGAGTGAGTTTGTGACAGATAGCACTGATACCGGTTTAAGCCTGGTCTAATGACAAAACTGACCGATGGGTCCTACCTGTCAGGATAACGTGGCACGATGAAAACAGTCAAGGGAGATGCATGATAGAATGGTTCTACTTCTGGGCTTTTTTATAAATTTTGGAGAAACCACTTATATAAGATTTTCTTTTCTCTTCTTTATTTATTTCATAAAAAATTAATATTGGGGAGGGGGAGCACGACCGTGCCGTTCCCCGTCGCCGATCGCAGCGCTTCCCGCCTTCACCCGCACGAGCTCGAGACCACCACGGGACGCGCGGACGTTCTTCGGTAGGGACAACGTGTGGCGAGCTTCGGCCCGTGACGGCGCGGCGAGCTTCGGCGTGTGGCGGCGCGTTCGAGCTCCGGTCGCGGGAGGCACCTGGGAGCTTCGCGGGAGAGGCGAAGCTTTAGCCACGGAGGCACCGCGAGCCCGCCATGGCGGATGGGCGAAGCTCCGACCATGGGAGGCACCGCCAGCCCGCCATGGGAGGCACCGGCAGCCTGCTGGCGCGGGTGGGCGAAGCTCCCGTCCATGGGAGGCACCGACAAGCTCCGCTGGCGGGATGGGCGAAGCCGCCATGGGAGGCACCGCGAAGCCCGCCATGGTAGGCGCGGCGAGCTTTGGCTGCGGGAGGCACCCGCGAGCTCCGGCCATGGCACTGCAGGAGGGATCGGCGAGCTCTGGGCGAGCTCCGACAAGCGGGCGGCCAGCCATGGGCGACGCGGGCAGGCGGCCATCTTAGGGAAGGAGCAGGGCACGTCCGCCATGGAGGAGAAGGGCGCGCCGGTCGGAAAGGAGGTGGAGGAGGCTATCCAGTGGAAGGGCGAGCCGGTCGGGAGTCTGCTGGCGCTTGTCCCCGGTGTACGGTCATGCTCCATTGTCATCCTTTTTTTTGGGAGAGAAGAGAGGATATGATTTGATAAGTGGGTCCCTATAAAATTGACAAAAAGACCCAAAACTGAAATATATAACCTTTGTCGCCCTTGACTGTTTTCATCGTGCCACGTCATCCTGACAGGTAGGGCCCACCTGTCAGTTTTGTCATTAGATCAGGCTTAAACCGGTATCAGTGCTATCTGTCACGAACTCACTCTGAAATGGTGGTTTTATGAAACCCTAACGTAGAGTGGTGGCTTTTTAAAACCCTAGCCTGTAATGTGGTGGTTTTTTGTAATTTTCTCGTGACAAGGAAAGCAGCGGGTTATGGAGGCTGATGAAAAACCGCAGCAGGTAGCTACCTAGGCAGGTTAATTTAATGGAATTCCGTTTCTTCCATCGCCATCGTCACCGACCACCGCACTCATGTACGCTAGCTAGCAGCTAGGTCCATTTCAACCTGACCTGCAGCCTCACAAATTGAATCTCTAGTTCTTTATCACCTTCGCATCATCCATCAGCTGACAACCAATATCCATTTGTTTTGTTTTTCATCGTTACATTTATGGAGGCTGAAACTCTCAGATCTTTATTTCTGAACCCAAAAGAATGACACCACCCTTGTGCTCAACTGTTCAAGATCTAGTCAGCCGACGGTGCATGCCGGGCGAGACTGGCTGGCCCTGGCTGTCGTCGGGGGAGGGGCTGGCGGTGGAGGCGTCGCGGTCATCCGACTCATCGGCACCGACGAAAGTGATCGACGAGGAATTCTACTCGCGTTTGGTCAGGAGGCTGCGAAACGCAGACGCAAATGCGACGCCGCAGCTATTCTGGACTGCTTGTTCTTGTCCTGCTGGGAGTTGCTCGTTAACAAAACCTCTACACACCCACCTTTCGGTCCTGGTGAAGTGACGATCGACCGCGCCGTCTTTTGTTGATGCAGCCTGCACCTGGTTCACTAAATAGACTAGTTAATCTAGGTTTGCAACTTGCAAGGCCAGCAATCTCTGGTGTAAGTAATGGTGTGTTTTGTTTAATGAGATCTAGTGCACACGCATGAACCTTTTTTTGGGTAACCCTTTTACGTATTGGCGGCTGGTCGCATGGCCCTGATCCAAACCAGAGGGCCATGGCCAACCTACCGACAGATTAATAATATTCAGTTTATGCAGTGGTGAAGTTGGTGACGAACATGCACTAGCTAGAGAAAAAAGTCATGTGCTATTTAACCTGACGTTGTTTCTCCGAGTTCTGTATGGGCTGTTCCTTGTCCTGGAAAGCAGACTGACTTTCGCTAGCTTATACGGCGGCGACCTGCTTAATCTATTCTTCTTCAGTGCGGCGATGGCAGATTAACTAGAAGAACTTATCTAGGGTTGCTTTGCTTTTGTGTACGGCGGCGGGGCACTGCAGGGGGAAATGCGCGCGCAGAGAGACGTATGGAACTCGTGCAGTTAAGCGTGATTGCCTCATGATACGAACGCCTGACGACATTGTTTCAGTGCCTTCCACCAGATCAGATGCGTCGGACTCGCTCATGCTTTCTTTCTGATGCGTGATCATTATCGTTTTTTTTCTAGACTAGACTTACCTGCCAACAAATTCTTAAATTTCCTTGTCGGAAGGTTTTTTCATTTATCCATTCAAATGATAGCACCCCCAGTTTTTTCCGATCGTGAAAAGTTTTGCCAACGGATTCTTGCCCCTGCCCTTGAATTCAAAGAACACGTACGTGAATCTTATGCATGGCTGATCAAACAAACAAGCAAAAGCATAGAACAAACAAGTGATATGCATCCAGCTGGGTCAGTCAGTCGATCAAGGCAGGGTGGTGACCATGCTTTCGGCTCGCGTCAACTAGAAGTGTACGGGCGGGAGATCTTCCCACCGGCCACGGATTCTCATATCATATGGTCCAGAATGTGCTCCAACAAACTCTACTCTGTAGTAGTACGTACAATGGCGCTACACATGCTGCTGACAGTGCACGATGCGTGTCCATCTGGCTACAAACTGCGAGACAAAATGCCAAGATCCATACTATTAGTTGCGATTCTTTTTCTGCAATTTAGAAAGCAAAGTTCGAACAGCTAGCACCCCACATGCATGAGCATGCATGACCACTCATCATGCACCGTGTATTACTCATTGCTTTTCTACAAAGATGACGTGGCAGTACGTTACGTAGTAGTAGTATATCAGAAATTTCCCAGCTACGAATGGCCGTACGTACGTACCTAGTGGTACTACTAATTTCTGGTTGCAAACTTTGTTGTTGGTCTCGTAAAAACGGTCGAGATATACAGTACTATACACATGATCGATCACCTCACCTCAAGCTAGCGACGAGAGCAAGGCAGGGAGCACGTACGTATACGCATGATCGACCACCTCACCTTAGGAGATGACGCACGAGTTGGGGTTCTCCTCCATGCTCATGTTGCGGACGTAGTAGTACTGCGGCGGCACGTACGGCGGCTGGTACGCCTGTGGCGGCGGCGGCCGGTACTGGTTCATCATGTAGTCGGTGTTGAACATGTAGGACGGCGGCGGCATGTGGTGCGGCAACGGCATGTGGTACGGCAACATCGGGGCGGGCTTCTTCTGATCGCCGCCGCCGTCCTTCTTCGCGTCGCCCTCCTTCTTCCCGTCGCCCTCCTCCTTCTTGCCGTCACCACCGTCCTTCTTGCCGTCGCCGTCGCCATCCTTCTTCTTGCCGTCGCCGTCCTCCTTCTTGCCGTCGCCGCCTTCCTTCTTGCCGCCGTCCCCGTCCTCCTTCTTCCCGTCGCCGCCTTCCTTCTTGGCGTCCCCGTCGCCGCCCTCCTTCTTGGCCTCTTCTTTTTTGGGCTCCTCCTTCTTCTCGGGCTCCTTGGCCGGGCCGACGGACTCGATGTACGCCGCCCAGCCCTTGCGCAGCTTGCTGACCACGTCCACCGGGTCCATGGTCCCCACCACCGTCATCTTGCGCGACGCCAGGTCCATGGAGATGGCGTCGATGCCTGACAGAAGAGCGAAACAGGAGAGCAGGGATCAGAACAGAGTCGCCTTCAGTGAGTCAGTCACTTGGTTTCATGGTGGACGGTAAATCGGTAATGGATGGATGGCGTACGTACCGACGAGCACGGAGACTGCCTTCATGGCCTTCTGCTTGTCCTTGTTGTCGTGCAGATCCAGCTTCACGATCACCTTCTGCAGCAGAGCAAACAGGCACAGTTAGGAAAACAGAGGAAGCAGGCAATGCGTGGCGAAACAAAGTTGAGACTGCAGAGAAAAGGGAAAGCGTCGATCTCCCGGATTCTAAAGCAAGATCCTCAAGAGAACCTCAGAATCAGAACATACATGCATGTAGCGTACGTACGTGGAATCAGGATCTGAAACTGGGCATAAATCGAAGAACATTACTGGTACAAGAAGTGAAGCCTGGATCACTGACCTTCGACATGGCTCCGGCCTGGCCTCGACGCACTGACCGGCGCCCACAGAGAGAAGGACGAGAGTGGGGTGGTGAGATGAAGATGAGATGGATAGGCGAGAATAATAGTAGCTGCTTAGCTTAGGGTGGGCGTGCCAAGGTTAGGCGAGCGAGTCACGCAACACTAGCGAGGGAACCGAAAGAGGCAGAGGGAGTTGCTGAGCGGGAGGAGGAGGGTGGTCCTAAATACTACTACCGGCCGGACGGCGAGCGAGGGGACGACGAGACGATCGCGCGCGCGTGCGTGCCACTTTCTGGCTGAGCAGGTAGCGTTGGTGCGAAGCGCAGTGCCTAGTGGTGGTGGTGGTGGCTAGCTCTGTTTGTGTCTGTGCGAAGTGGATGTGTGGCAGTGGCAATGGCGAGTCGGTTTCCATGCCACCATCTCCCTCCCGGGACGGAACAGGCACCGTACGTCTCTCCCTTTTGGTGTGTGGCCGTGTCCGCGAGTTGCAAAACGGAGTGGAGTTGAGCCGCCGAGGCGATATCAGATTTATCAGGTGAGGAGGAACTGGTGGGAATCGATCCTGCAGGAGCCGCACTGCTGCCTGCTCCGATCGGGCGCTGTGAAACGGCCACGCAATGCAGTCCATGTCCGTGACTCCCACGCAGCCAGCCCGTGCGACCATCGTTGCCCCTCGGTGGCCGGCTGCTGCAGTCCGGTTGCGTGGTCTGACTGTCTGATCCCTGGCCGGCTGAATTCCTCCGCAGACAAAACCACGAGTCTACACGCACATGCATACGGGATGACGTGCTTCGATCCTGCCTCTGTCTGCACCATGATTCAGTTAGCCCAGCCCAGGTGTTGGGTTCGTCTGCAAATTTCAAACTGGTTTTGAGGAAGGGCGATCACCAATCAGTGAGCCAGGCCCTGATTTGCTGTCGCTGTCATTGGTTCAGGGATCATGACGTACATGCCACACCTGTCTTAGTAGTTTGTCTATTATGATTCGATCGATCATAATTTTGCTTCTTAAGATACCACCGTAGGTGTGCATGCCTGCTGCCAACACCATGATCGCCATTCCGCCTGTCAACAATTGGACCTACGTGATACCAGAATCAGGTCACGAGCTAGTAGCTCTCATCAACGGAGTACAGGTAGTTCTAACCTGTAATTAAGATGCATGTAGGCTGTAGCGATCGGTTAAAGCCTCAAGCAGGAACCCGAATTGACCATGCAGATGCGTGAAGGGGTCTCGTACAGCCTTCTTCCTATTCCTAATTTATAACACTTGTTTTTTAAGGCCGCCCGACTCATGTCACGTACACTCGGCAGTTGCAAAACTTGCAGCACACGTTTGATTACAATATCGAATATACTAGTAGATAATGCGTTTGATTATTGGTCAGGTGTGACACGCATGAGCCGGAGAGTTCCTTTCAACGTCGCCAAAAAAGTTGTTTTGTTTTCTGGAAGCCAAGAGAATATGTTGGAAAAATAGTCTGTCTTTTAGACTTGGAACTTTCATTTGTGGTCCAAAGTTCCCTCAAACCTCAGTGCTAAGATCACTTTGCACCCTAAGGGAAATGATGTCATATAATTACAAGAATTCATGAGAAATACAAAGCGCATGTCATAATTTCTGAATTACGAGTAGACCTAGAATCAAAATGCTTGTCATATTTCGATGATGAGTGCGCTGATTATCGGTGAGGTGTGACACATGCGCGAGAGCCGGAGTTCCTTTCATTGCCAAAAAAGATATTCTGTTTTTTGGAAGCTAAAAGAATATATAGGAAAAAAGTCTATCTTACAGACCATGGACTGTATAATGATGTGCTTTTAGTATCCTCAAACCTCGATCGATGTCAGATCACTTTGAACCCTATGAGGAAAGCCATTTAACTATGTAAATTCATTGAGGAACAAAAAACGTCTTTCGAATACATTGGCATGTGAGTATATTTAAATATCGAGGAATAAAAATTCCTTTCATTTTTTGAATTGCGAGTAATTCTAGTTTTTTATTCTCTAAATAATAACCTCATAGTGTAAGAGATATTTCTAAATGAAAGGTCATCATCACCCCTAAAGTGGGTTTTGTGTTGTCAGCGGGTGATTGAGGGACAAGTTGCATTCATGAGAAAATAAGAGCATATATTTGTCCAATAAAATGAAGCATCGATGATCAGAGACACCAAGAAAATAAAGGAAAAATATGACCGCATATTTTAATTTATGCACCTGTTGGAGATATGCCCTAGAGGCAATAATAAATGTAGTTATTATTATATGTTTGTGTTTATGATAAATGTTTACATTCATGCTATAATAGTATTAACAGGGAAACATTGATACGTGTGTGATTTGTAAACTAAAATAAGAGTCCCTAGTAAAGCCTCTTTATAATACTAGCTTGTTGGTTAATATATGATTGTGGTTTCCCTATCATGAACATTGAGATGTTATTAACAACTAGATCATATCGTTAGGAGAATGATATGGTGGACATACTCCTATAGATAAGCATAGCATAAAGATCAAGTCATTTTAATAGTTCAATTGCTATATGCTTTCTGATACATAGTTATCTAATTCCTTCGACCATGAGATCATGCATATCACCTTTACCAGATGGATGCTTTGATGACATCAAACACCACACCGTAACTGGGTGGCTATAAAGGTGGCATTGAGTGTTAGGAAAGTATTGGTTGAAACACATGGATTAAGATTGAGATTTGTCCATCCATATGACGGATAGATATACTATGGGCCCTCTCGGTGAAATGTCATCCAATTAGCTTGCAAGCATGTTACTGGCTCACAACGGATCACATATCACGGGAACGAGAAAAGAGTACTTATCGGTGACGAGGTTGAACTAGGTATGCAGAGATACCGACGATCAAAACTTCGGATAAGTAAACTATCGAGAGACAAAGGGAAATTGGTATCGTATGTAAGTGGTTCATTCGATCGCAAAGTAATCGTAGAAATATATGGGAGCCATATGAATTTCCAGATTCCTCTATTGGTTATTGTTCGGAGAAGTGCCTCGATCATGTCTGCATAATTCACGAACCGTAGGGAGACACACTTAAGGATTCGACGTTGTTTGAGTAGTTATGGAATGAGGAGAAAGAGTCTGAATGTTGTTCGGAGTCTCGAATGGGATTCGGGATATCACGAGGAGATCCGGAATGGTCCGGAGAATAAGATTCATATAAGGAAAGTCCCGTTTCGGAGTTGGAGAATGGTTCCGGTGTTTTCATCGGGAATGTTCTAGAAGGTTCCGAAATATCCGGCACTCCAGGGGGGAAGGGTACACGAATGTGTTATATCAAGTTGGTATGATTGCATCATGTACTCGGTGTCATCGCTAATCAAAATAGAGGGTTTATCCAAATCCTAGTTTGAAAAGTCAAACGGCTAGTTTGAAAGTCAAACGACAGTTTTTGGAAAGAGGAGGAGGAGTGGGAAACCGAGTTGGGGAGGAGTTCCCTCCTCCAACCGGAGGCGCACCACCCAAGCCGAGTTGGGGAGGGACTCCTCTCCCTCCCCTTGGCCGGCCGGCCCCTCCACCTATATAAGGAGGGGCAGGGCTCCCTCCTAGAGACACACAAGATCCTCTCCTCCAAACCCTAAGCCGCCGCCACTTGCCGCCTAGAGAAACCGCCGCCGCCTAGAAACCCTAGCCACTGCCTAGCCCTCCTCGGCGTGTCTAAACCCTAGATCGAGGGACTCTCTCATACTCCACCATACCACTCCAGGCTTAAGCCTGCGAGATCTCCCTCTACTTCCGGTACCACAGCTGCCGGAATCGCGAGAGTGCTACAACCTCCGCTGCCTTTGGAACAAGGGAGAGGAAGGTATTCGCCGAAAATCGAACGCAGTGACCGATCAAGGAGCGCTTTAACGCAACGCCGGAAGGATCGTCTACGCGATCTTGAGATCGGAAAGAGTACGACTACATCACCCACGATAATTCGCTCTCGTTAAACACTTTGGAATCTTCGAGGGTGAGTTATTCTATCGACTAGATAGATATTGGCTTGTATTTTTGTATGCGGTAGAAATTTTTTGTTTTCCATGCTACGAAACCCTACAACAACCATTTCTTATGCTTAAGTTATAGGCAAAACTACACTATTAAGAGAGAGCAGACAATGGACAATTGTGGGAATCAAAGACCTATGGAAATCATAAATCTACACAAAATATAAGTGAGATAAACCCCAAAGGTACCTTTCGAACTGATCGTGAACCATCCTGAAATCGGTCGAAGCTCTGCCTGTCTCGAGCTCTGTGTGTAAACCTAGAGGTTCCGGATGGTTCGTGTGAAAAAATGGTATCTAGAAAATTTTGTGGATGGAGGGGGGCGAGCCTCTTGAAGATTCCTTCTGCATCATTGGACCAGTCTCTCCCGTAACACTGACCTCTAAAACCTTGAGATATCCTCCATCCACTCTCCATTCTTGCATATTTGTAAGGTCAATGGAAGAGGTCTATATCTAGATTTCACCAAACCAAATATGATTCCCCATTTTTTCCAATGTGAAGCCTGACACTCTTGGGTTTATAGGAAACCCTAGACAACTAAACTCACCCTAAAGCTCCCAAAGTTTTGGATTTTCCATGTGAAATTTGTAAAACACCGAAGACACCTATCCAATGTGAAGCCTGACACTCTTGGATTTGACCAATGTTAAGCCTCAAACTCTTGGATTTACGGGTGTCATCAAAACCATCCTCACATGTATTAGTTCTAGAACTTCACATTTTGATACACCTATTGGTTTTATTTTCCAAGAAAAGATATGCATGGAATCACCAATCATGTCAAGAGCACTAGGCCTCAAAAATAGTTAAAAACTAATATGAACACATGCGTAAAATGGACTTTTTCCAAATATTTATTCGTGTCGGAGAGTTAGGACTTGTGTTTGGTGTCTTGCACTATTCAATCACCTCAGGTTAGCAAATCATATGTTACATTTCTCTCACTGTTTCTTTTAGCAATTGTGTTGGTTGAGACTGCAAACCCATTAAAATTTTGTAAAATACATGGATAATAATGATATTTATAGATTAATCCTTGACCAATCACACACTTGCAAATAAATCCAAGATTGGCACAAAACCTTGAGTCCTTATTTTTTTTTGTGATTAATTTATATTATCCGCGAGCCATTGCGGCATTTTTGTTTATTCTTTGTCCATTATCAAAAAGGTTGCTTGCATCCAATTTGTTTTCCGCGTGGATCTCAAGTACTACCTACTACCATGTAGACTCTGAGGTACTTTTTAAATCTTAGTCGTACAATTATTGCAGCAATAATCCACATTTCTCTGTTTGAATCCAGCATGGCAACATACTATACGTCATATATATGTATGGTCGCTTTAGTTTTAAAAAAGGGGATAGCTAAATCCAGAGCTCTGCCCCGCAAAAAAAAAATCCAGAGCTCTGCCTAATTTGTGAAACATGATGACGCTATATTCTTTGCTTATCCAGAATTGTCCCATGCAGAATAATCAGCGCACTGTTTCGCGCAATCTTATATTCCTAGACGATATGCATTCTGCGTCAGCTTCCTTTTGAGAGAAAAAAAAGGCTGGGACGATTATGGCTGTGACGTGTGTGCTTAGCTGCTACTCCTAGATGGCTAGATAGTACCAGTGGTGCATAGCGTGATCTTGTCCGACGGTTGGAAGAAGATTTCTAGATCTTCTCTTGGTCCGGTTTGAAGAGGGTACATACGCTGGCTGAAGTAAAGCAGACAAAAAGGTATGGTTAGAGAGGAGTACGTAATAAGCTGATCTTCAAGCAGACAGAAAGTCCTTACGATCGAGAGAGAATCCCTTGCGTTCGTACGTACGTAAAGCTGGTCCCGATCGAACGAACGGGGAGTAGTACCGTACCAGCAGGGAAGTTTCAGCAACGCACTGTTGCCTCGACGGATACGGTGCACCGGACACATGACCGTGACGAGTTGGCGGCAGCCCTCCGCTAGAATGAACTCGCCACATCCTACTGCGTCTACTTAATGGATTTACTTGTGCAATTCTTTTTCCAGAAACCAGTCACCTGATGATGCACTAACGCATGGACTAGTAGTTAATGAAGTCTGAATTATTTACAGACCACCTGAGCAGTTACATCGCTGTCAAGAACGTCAACTGTTCCAGATAGCCTCACCGTTCCATCAGCGGGTTAACTCGATCCGCTTTCGACACAATGATCCAATCATCTTTCCCACCGCCACTGGAATGATTTTTCAGTCCGCTTCAGATTTACGATCGAGCGCGACGCGATTTGTTTAGCACTGAAATCTAGCTGGAAAGCCGTCGCTCGTGAGTGGGGGCAGGGCCGGCCGGGGGCCGGCTGCGCGTGCGCGCGTAGCTCCACCGGCCGCCACCCGCTTGCATTGGTCACGGCTTTTGACGACCACTCGACCCGCCGGCCGCCGTCGCAATTTGTTCCCGAGGACCGCGTGAGCTCCACGCACGTATGCCTCCGCCGTGGCCACCTGCCGGTCGACGTCGCAGTTTTCCCGTCGTCGACCGCGTGAGTTCCACGCAGGCCTCCCGGGTGGTGGCCACCTGTTCGTGCACGAACTTCGTGTCCGGTCTCTAGCAGCCAGCCTCGTTTTTCTTCGTGTCTGTTGGAGATATATACGTGCGTGTTGGCGTCAGCCGTGATCATCTGGTCTCAGTCTCAGGTGGTGGTGGTACAGAACCTCGCTGTAGCCTATGCATCAAAGCCATTACGGGACACGCGCGCTACGCCGAGGGCAAAAGGCCGTTGGCGTAGGTTTCCAGATAGCCTCACCGTTCCATCAGCGGGTTAACTCGATCCACTTTCGACACAATGATCCAATCATCTTTCCCACCGCCACTGGAATGATTTTTCAGTCCGCTTCAGATTTACGATCGAGCGCGACGCGATTTGTTTAGCACTGAAATCTAGCTGGAAAGCCGTCGCTCGTGAGTGGGGGCGGGCGGGGCCGGCTTGTGCGCGCCGTAGCTCCACCGGCCGCCACCCGCTTGCATTGGTCACGGCTTTTGACGACCACTCGACCCGCCGTCCGCCGTCGCAGTTTGTTCCCGAGGACCGCGTGAGCTCCACGCACGTATGCCTCCGCCGTGGCCACCTGCCGGTCGACGTCGCAGTTTTCCCGTCGTCGACCGCGTGAGTTCCACGCAGCCACGCAGGCCTCCTGGGTGGTGGCCACCTGTTCGTGCACGTACTTCTTCGTCTCCGGTCTCTAGCAGCCCCCCTCGTTTTTCTTCGGTGTCTGTTGGAGATATATACGTGCGTGTTGGCGTCAGCCGTGATCATCTGGTCTCGAGAAAATTGCACGTAACACCAAGGTTTGGTGTTTTTGTTGCGCAAAACACAGAAACAAGACACTAGTTGCATCAAACCCCAGGTTTTGATCTAATTTGTTGCAACCAGCCCAAATAGAGGATTTAGAGGCTTAAAAACCATAATTAACATGTGGACCTGTATTTTTGTATAGTATATGTGTATAACTGAACATAGAGTATACCCAGACTATTTTCTCGTCCACACGAAAATCGCACATAACAGCAATGTTCGAAACACATAATCAAAACAACTTTTACAACTCATCCCAATTTTTGGTGTAATACGTTGCAACTAGCCTAAATAGATGTTTTAGAGATCTTAACATCCTTGGGTCAATACTTTATACTGTATTACACAATTATTAGTTTTAAAAAATGTATACCACAATACTAGCAAGGTGACCCTTGCAAACGTGAGTGCATTGTCTATGTTACATTGATTGACAAACGACTGAAGAAATATATCTATTGTTTAAATGTATTATATTAATAAATAAAATAAATCTAAATAAAATAAAATTGTTATTCAAGATTTGGTGTCACATAATTATTTGTCCTTACTAAATCATAACTATATATGGTCATCCTATCGTGTATGTATTTTATTGACATGGATTAACATGGTGTTTTGAAAACACCTTTATGTAATTTTTAGTATATAATATATAGATTTTTTTAAAGAAATAACGTTATTTTTATATAATTGATAGATTATTAAAAATAGACATCATAACAACAGCATAACGGTAGAAAAAATAGTATACTATAATATTTTGTATATGCATAATGTATATGTTTTCTACAGTTTTGTTGCCCATTTTTTAAAAGAGATTGTTGTATAATTGCGGCATACGTTACAAAAATCTAGATCCACACGTCAAATACACTATAGATCCACTGTTAAGGGCTGTGCAATTTTCTCTCTGGTCTCAGTCTCAGGGCTTGTTTGATTCATAGGATAGGAAAAGTATAGGAATAGAAAAATCATAGGATTGATATGTCATGCCAATGTGAATCCTATAGAAAGAGAGATCTTGTTTGATGTGGCAAAGGAATTTTTCCATGAGGTGTGATCTAATGTTGTTTTCCTATAGGAATTGCACTACAAGATTCCTATAGGATTAATTCCTATAGGATATGTTCCTATGAATCAAACACTAACATAGGAAAAATTCCCATAGGATTCAAATCCTACACAATTTCTATGCAATTCCTATAAATCAAACAAGCCCTCAGGTGGTGGTGGAAAAGCTAGCTGATACAGAGCCAGGCCTAGCCTCCTAGGTACAGAGCCTCGTTGTAGCCTATGCATCAAAGCCTGTTTTACGGGCAAAACTCCAAGCAGCTAGGCATGGCGCCATTAATTGATCGCCACCGTCTCGGTGCGCCATCATCATTGGTTAACGAAAACAACATCACCGAAAGAAATTAGCAGCCAGAATATCGCCCCCAGAGGGCCTAGAGACTCTAGTAATCCCAGTGAACATAATATAGGGTCGTGCATGCATGTGTCACCAACCGACCGCGATGCGTGCGAGAAACACAGGGACACACGGAACAAGTTCAGGCGCTAAGGTACAACGAGACATGATCACACACGACACGAGTACGCAGCCATCTTCCCAGCGCCTACGTACGCACTGTACATGCCTACGTCCCGATCTGAGAAAGGGACGGGACACAGTAGCAGCAGAGACCGATCGATCCACGGAACAAATGGCTAGAGAAGGAAGCGTCTCTACCTAGCTGCACTCGCCTCTCGGTGACTCTCTCTGTTGGACGCGTCCTTCTCCGGCGGCGGCACGAAGGAGATACGCGCACGCCGGAGCCAGCGTACGTGATGAGGGGACAGCCGGATTCGCGAGACGGGGACGTGAGGTGGCCGGCCGGGCGATCGGAAAACAATGGCTCACTTGCACCGACGGCGACGCTGGCTGGAGCTAGTGTGGTAGGCTGGAATCGTTGGCGGGCGGGCGAAAAGGAGCTCTACAGAGTGAGTTCTGTGTGCTTTATATGACAGGGACCGGATCACTGAAATGTAGGGTTGGCGGTGAGACATCGAGCTACGAGGAGTACATCTATTTGGAAAATGCTGAACAATGTGCCCGGACTCGCATTTTTTATGTGGTGTCGTACGTTCCAACCTTGCGTTATTGCCACGATATTTCTTAAGGCTTCACATTGTACGTACATTTTCTTTCTCTGAAAACATGGTACTCCCCCAGTCCGCAAATACGTGTACTCCTAAATTTTGATTAAGTCAAACTTTATCAAATTTGACTAATTTTATATATAAATATATTAAATATATTAAATTAAATTGACATATTATGAAACTAAATTTGAAACATAGCTATTAGTATCAACTTAGAGTTATAAATATTGCTACGTTTTTCTTATAAAATTAGTCAAACTTTATTAATTTTAACTTAAGACAAACCTAGAAATACACAGACAGAGGGAGTAGCCTCTGGCTTTTTGTGTGGAATAAGCCCCTAGGATTTTAAAGCATAATCTTTCTGCCGTGTGCAATGAAAAGCTGCCGGGCGTTTCATTTGCCGGGCGTTTCATTTGAAAAGCTGCCGGGGGCGCTTCAAGGCTACACATACATATCCTCTTGAATAGAGCGTAATTTGGTACCTAGGGACCCACGTTAGCGTAATCTTATGCGCAAAAACAGTTCCTAGTTCAGGCGAGCAGATTTTTGAAATTACTAGGTGCACCGAGACCAACTTCTAAAACTTCACAAGAAAATCATGAAGTAAACTTAAATTTTGAAACTTAAACAATGGAATTTCCTTTTTTTCTCACTATCATAAAGTTAGGAAATTGTCATATTTCTTTTTTAAAATTTACACGTATAAGTTTGATCTAAAATTTACACGTATAAGTTTGATCTAAAATTTACACGCATCGAACCCTAAGGAATTGGACTATAGTGATCAAGATTTTATGACCAGACGACGTTCCTGGAATAAGGGTGCAGCCGCAGGTGGGACTGCCCGGGGGAAGCCCGCACAGTCCCACACAATTTAAGTGGGTGTTTCACGGGAGCCCGCGAAACTTATGCGGGTGTCCACTATCCCGCGTATACCAACATATACCCGCAAATATGTTATTATAATTGTTGCTTGTATAATGTTTATAGAAATATTTTAGTATATAATACGATTAACATTTAGCACTTCAATGTAATAATTATTTTTTCTATTTTTTGAGTGACTCGCCATTCTTTCTACTAGACATAATATTTGCTTGATTGAGAAATTCATACTCCTTCCAATCTAAATTAAATATACTCATATTTGGCTAGATTCGAATGTATCTAGCACTAAATATGACTAGATATTTTCGTAGATATCTAGCACTAAATTAAACAATATGACTAGATATTTTCGAATCTAGACAGATATAAAAATATTAATTTGGATCAAAATAACTTTTTTAATGTTCGCGCTCGATAGTGGCCTTCCCACGAAAACCCACTATTTTTTCTTGTTTACCCGCGGGTGTCCCACGTAGCGTTTTATGTGGGCTTGGGTAGTGGGCTCCGCGGTCAGCCCACTCCCACCTGCACCCTGACCCTGGAATCCATGGAACTTTCCTCCTCTCCAATCATGACTAAAATGGAGTACAGGTCACTTCATTTTCTTGTTTTCCTTGCACAAACACCACGGCCTGGCTGTCTAAAGGCGAATGCTATTTATTGCCTAACATGCGCGTTAATAGGCTTCGCCCACGCGGGCTTGCGTGTTGGGCGGCCCATCTAACGTTCTATTCTTTTTTCAGTGTCTCTATTTTTAAGGTTTTTTGTTCTGTTTTCTGTTTTATTTTCACTTCTCTTTTCTGTTTTCTGAACAGTTTTTGAATTTGAAACAGTTTTCAAATGTGAATAATTTTCGAATTTAACCATTTTTTCAATAAGAACAATTTATGAATTTAAACATTTTTTCGTTATTTATCAAATATGAATATTTTTAAAATTTTGAACATTTTCTGAATATGAAAAATTTATAAATTTGAACAAATTTTATATTATAACAATTTTCACATGTGAACAATTTTTAAATTTGAACATTTTTCATATTTGAACAATTTGTAAATTTGAACAACTGTTATATTTAAACAATTTTTGCATGTGAACAATTTTTACATTTGAACATTTTTCATATTTGAACTTTTTTATGTTCGAACTTTTTCGAAAATCTCAGACTTTTTATATTACTGTAATAGCAGAAGGAATAAAAAATTAAACACCAGAACCTGTTATTGGGCCGGAGTCCGGCGATCAATAACGGGAAGGCTTTAGGCGTGCGTTGCTAGTCGCACGCCCCGAGCGGAAAATAGTAGCTCCCTGTCCAAATGGCTATGATTGGCTGTTCTCCTTTGCTTTATAGTACTTTTGGGCTGGTTTTCTCGTCGACACTGTTATAATGGGTTCTCTACTTCGGGCAAACCAAAGCTGGGTCAGTAGCAGCCTCTTGGGCCGTGGCCCGCGAAAATAACTGTAGGAGCAGGACACTGCCTTGTTTTTTTTTTCATGTATAAAGGACGCTGCCATAATTTGACGGCAGCTGTTTGGGACTTCCGAGTTCCCAAATCCCCTTTGCACCGACCACCACGACCAGTCCACCGCTCTTGTTCCCAATCTTGCTCTCTCAGCTTTTTCTCACTCACGGATTGTCAGGCAGGACACCATGTTTCATCGACTCCGTGTGCTTAAGTCAGACAGGGAAAAACATGCTGCTGGATCAGATTCAGATAATTGACCAAAGTTGTATTGAACTGCTGGACATGCCAGTAGCATCCTCTTGGGCCGTAGCCCGGGAAAGCAGACAGTCCGAGCAAGACTCTGTTTTTTTTTCTATGCAAGGACCAGGATGTAAATGATACAAGAATAATTCTCGCTCCAAACTCGTATCCGTATATTTTTAGGACATGGTATGCCTTTTTAAGAATTGACATGTTGATGTGGGACTTTGGTTAGAGCATCCTAGCGGTGCCCGTAAAATACGGCTTGCGATGATACGGGGCACCGATTACACGGATTCAGTTCGCAAACACGCCAATCAGAACCTGTAAACTAAAACTAAATAATTTAAAGATAATTGCCGCAAAATTCAGAGAAGAACAGGTTCAGAGAAGATGACTGTCGGGAAGAACATCACGATTCAGAGTTCGATTTTTACATAATTTACAAAATTTGATCACTAAAGTAACCTAGACGGAGGCGCGCATCTAGCTACCAAAATCTGGCTCATATGGAGCCTTGCACGTTGAGGACAAGGCGGAGATGGCGACGCCGCTCAGTCGAGGTTGATCACCTCGGCCTTCTCCGCCTGCTGGTGCCGGAGGCATTCCACCTCGCGCTACTCCGCCTCCTAGTGCTCGATGAGGCGGAGCGCGTCCGCGAGTTCCGCCTCCTTCTTGGCGACATAGTGCAGGTGCGAGCGCCCCGAACGGCGGCGAAGGCGCGCCACTGCGTGCTGCTCCGCCTCATCGAAGTCGACGAAGTCGTGCGGGATGACCGTCTTGCCGCCGCTCTCGTCGGAGTTGTCGTTCTCTCCGGGTGTCGCGTAATGATGATACCCAGAGCTATCGCTCGACGGAGACGGCGGGCACGGCCACGAGGAACCTGCCCCCGATGGGCCGCTTCCGGTGTACCACGTGGAGGCATAGGGGAGGAGGGAGGCCAGCATGTGCGGCAAAGACACATACCGGAGCGCATTTATTCGATTAATTGTTTCTGATCCGATCTTTGCTCTGAATTGCTCCATATCCGCAATTAAATATAATCCGCACTTAAATATGCACTTTACCATTATTAGCTTCAATATGAATCTGGCAAAAAAATGATAAAAGATATATACATAACAGTATCTCATCTGATCCGATCTATTTACAGCCTATTTTCAGAGTCCATTTAAACCCATATTCTCAACTCTTGCATTACTCACTCTCGCGGCGCCACGCGCATGGCCAGCGAGCAACATGTTCTTCAATTATCTTTCCTCGCTCTTCAATTACATGCTGAGTAACCGTAGAAAAAGCGGCTAAGAGGGCACAGCATTCTGAACCTACAACTTGTTCGCGAGGCCATAACCACGAGCAAATTCAGTGGCTTCAGTGTTATAAACGTGACAAAGAAAATAATAAAGAACAAAAACAAAACCAAAAGCGGTGAACCTAAGATTTAACATGAAAAACTTCTCTAACAAAATGATAAAAAAACTATGGCCGTCAGCCAAGTAAACTTCATTAAATGGGGAGTGTTTACGCACCGTAGGGATTTCACAATGCAACTTATCCTCACCCGTGGATTACAAGAGATTTATATATCGATGTAAAACTAGGTCTTCAACAATCCGTTCTTCATTATTTAGCCTAAGTCGCTATCGGCCCGGGCCTCAGTCCGCTTGTCAGAAGTTAGCCTACTTAATAAAATTAGATTAAACTTTAACAAACTCCACCTTGAGACAATTTTATTCTTGTAGCACCAACGACAACATCTCCCTGAACAAGCAAATAAAACACTTTCAGCGCCAATAGCGGCTAATGAGTTAAATCAACTAAGTTTAAGAAAATTTCAAACTTATAAACAAGAATATGTTTAGTCATCATATTAGTAGGATTATCACAAGTGTTGATCTTACATACCATAAGTTTACCTTGAGAAACAATGTCTCAAACAAAATAGCACTTGATATCAATGTGCTTAGTTCTTTCTTGGAACATGTGATCCTTTGTAAGGTATATGAAATTTCGATTATCACAAAACAAAGTAATGCAAGAATTATCTTCACAAAGCTCAGTAAACAAACCTTTCAACCAAAAAGATTCTTTGCAAACTTCAGTAATAGCCATATATTCAGCTTCGGTGGTAGATTGAGCAACAACAAACTGTATCGTTGCCTTTTAGTTAATAGCACAACCATCAACATTAAACACATAACATGTGATGGATATTCTCTTATCCAAAACAGTAGAAAGATCTGAATCACGTAGCCAACGAGTTCCTCATCGGTCCTTGCAAATTTCAAACAAGCATTGAAAGTGCCATGAAGGTACCTGCAAACCCACCGAACAACCTTTCAATGTTCTTTACCAGGATTATCCATGTATCTACTTATCAAACTCATTGCATAAGATAAATCAAGTCGTGAATAAACCGTTTATGGCATACATCAAGGAACCAACAACACTAGAATATGGCACATTTTTTCACATGTTCCCAAACTCTTTATCAGTAATAGAACATTGTAAAACTGACAACTTAAAATGAGGAGCAATAGGAGTACTAATTGACTTTGCACCATGCATATTGAAACAGTGAAGAACTTTCTCAATGTAACTCTGTTGACTAAGAAATAACATACCGGATTTTTTTTCTCGGGTAATCTTCATACCTAGGACCTTCTTAGCAGCACCAAGATCGTTCATATCAAACTCACTACTTAGGTGAGCCTTCAAAGTAGTAATTTATTTCTTGCTTTTGGCAGCAATTAACATATCATGAAAATATAACATCAAGTATGTAGGTGGTCCATCAACAAATTTAATGTAGACACACTTGTCATATTGAGACCTATCAAAACCATGTGAGATCATAAACGAATTAAATCTTTTATACCACTGTCTTGGATATTGCTCCAAACCATAAAGCAATTTCTTTAACTTGTACAAAAAATCTTACTTACCAGGAACTATGAACCCTTTAGGTTGGTCCATATATATTTTCTCATCAATCTCTTCATGTAAAAAAGCAGTCTTCATATCTAAATGCTCAAGCTCAAGATCACGCATCGCCACAATACTAAAGAATGTACGAATAGAATTATGATTTATAGCTGGAGAGAACACATCATTATAATCAATACCTGGTATTTGATTGTAGCCCTTAGCTACTAACCTTGCCTTGTACCTTGAATGCTCTTTAGGAGAAAATCCTTCCTTTCTATTGAAGATCCACTCGCAGCGGACCGCCTTCTTTTTTTAGGAAAGCATAAAACATCCCATGTGCCATTTTTCTCAAGCGATTGCATATTTTCTTGCATAATAGAAACCCACTTCTTGTGGTCAACGGATGCAACGGCTTCAGAGTATGTAGTAGGGTCAGAATCATTATCAGCCTATTTAGCAAAACTCAAAGCATAATGAACAAGATTACACTTATCAATTAAACTAGGATGTGGATCTTTGTTATGTATCGGTATATCAAAAACAATGGACTCATGTGGATGCTGCAAAATAATCATCAACGTTTTCCTCATGTGTATCTTGAATAACAACATCATTACCAACAGTTTCTGCAGGTTTGTCCTCTCGCATACTATCTTTCTCCTCTCCAACAGGAACCATCGCTATGTAAATAGTATGAAAATTCTTAGGGGGTGTTCGATACACCACTAGCAATTGGATTAATTATGATGGGAATATATTTATGTCTTTCTCAATTAAACTAGGATGTGGATCTTTGTTATGTATCGGTATATCAAAAACAATGGACTCATGTGGATGCTGCAAAATAATCATCAACGTTTTCCTCATGTGTATCTTGAATAACAACATCATTACCAACAGTTTCCTGCAGGTTGCTCCTCTCGCATACTATCTTTCTCCTCTCCAACAGGAACCATCGCTATGTAAATAGTATGAAAATTCTTAGGGGGTGTTCGATACACCACTAGCAATTGGATTAATTATGATGGGAATATATTTATGTCTTTCTTCATGTGTATTTATGAGAGAAGCTCCAAATAATATGATCATAGACCAGCCATATCATATTTCATCTCTCATAACACCCCATGGTCATGGACGTAGCTTTGTCAGTCCCCTCTTACCTCCTTTGGCCACATGAATGATGATCTGGTGTGACATGTCACTTAACACCTTCAACACCACCACATATCCAATGGTAGTTATTTCTCTTATTCCAAAGGTAAAATATTATGTGGTCGACATTCACATAACATCAAGAGAGTAAACTAATACATGCTTATAAACCAAAGTTATAGACCATCTTTATTTCAATATATAATGTTTCTAGGGTTTCTCCATCTCCTCAAAAACAAGAAAAACTACTTACACATGAAGACAATCAACATCATCATAATAGTATGAATGGAATACAAATGGATAGATGAATACTTGTGCAAATCCACAATACAATTTAGGAATTACAACAAGATAAATGTCAATGATATGTAGGGTATGGTGATGATGATGGTGGTGGATATGCAGTGGTTGGTGATGAGGATGATGCATGAGCCTCCAAGGATCTTTATAGCGGCGAGGGTCGAAGCCCTTTTGCTAGTTCCCGCTCCATATCCCTTCGGAGGTGGGCTTTCTATGATGTCTCTGAATGTCAGATCTTGGATCTTTCTACATGGGGTGAAAGTATTTGACGAGACGGCTTCGACGACACGTGGTACAGACATGCCGTAGAGAGACGGCCCTTTCCTGTAACAGAGATCGTTAAATCCTTTGGTCGCCTCCTTTTCATTGTTTTCTCTTTCAATTTTTTACGAGGTGCGTGAATAATTATATGGAAAGCTTTAATGGCCTCCAATTAGCATATTTATGCCCAAAATTTATAGCTTTAATTGTATTGTTCATCAACACCTTTGATTTCGAGATCCTTTTGAAACAAGCATAAAAGGTGGGTGCAAGCGCTATAAAAAACCAAACCCTACTACTCTCTCTGTCTCAAAATAGATGTCGCAAATATTTCAAAATCTGGATGTATCTAGACACAATTTAGTCTAGATAAATCCAAATTTAGAAAAAAATTGACATCTATTTTGAGACGAAGAGAGTACTACTTATACAAAAATATAAGATAAACATGCTATAAAAATAAACTCATGCCTACACGACCATGTCTCATGTCCATTGGACATGGCCAGCATACTAATCATTCATGGACCCACTTAGAGAATTGAAGGAGTCGTTTTAGTAGAGGGTACGGTCCGGGATGGACATACGCATGCCATGAACTCAGAATACCATGATCTATCCATGGCATACAAATGTAGATTAGTCCCTTATGAGCATGGTCCTAATTTAAACATTGTTATGTGACTGTATCGAATATGTCGTCGTCTTCGACAGGGATGTCATCTGACAACAAGTGTCATGGATCATGGACCATCCAATGAAAATGAACTAAAAACTTATTAGCGCGTATTCACCCCCTCTGGTCACTCATACTGGTCCTTTGACCCAACACCTTGATATGTCTTTGTGTGAAATGACAATAGGGAAAGGAAGCAAAAATCTATGGACAAGTCAACAAAGCAAAGGCTAGAGGAGGGAAACTTCTTTGACAATGGCTAGTCCATGGACTACAACTATGAGAAGCTCATTAGGCCCATGCGGTTTTGCTACATTGATTTGACTATTGCCACCGACAACTTTTTTGATGACAAGAAGCTTGGCCAAGGAGGCTTTAGCTCGGTGTAGAAAGGATTACGAAGCAAAATTAACCTTCATGTGGCTATGAATAGAATTTCGAAGGGCTCCCAACATAGGAGAAAGAAGTATACTTCTGAGTTAAGGATCATAAGTACACTTTGACACAAAATAGATGTGGTCATCGTTTGGTGCCACGAAGGCAACAGTTTGTTCTCATCTATGCAATTGTGAATGGTGCCTTTGGATGAGCTTGACCGTGAATTGAGAGGGACAAAACATAGTTGAGGGGGTTAATAGGAAGCATTATGCTATATATGATGTAAAAATTTATGCTAATTATGAACTAGTATTAGAAGAAAATTTTAAGATATGGGGAGGCCATTGCCCCCCCCCTCCTGGCCCTCAGTAAGTCGTGCCACTGCTCAGCAGGATCCTTGAACACGTTCGTAGATCACCGATAATGGTTATTACCGGCACAATGGGCTACATGGACCCAGAGTGCATGACCACATGAAGGATTAACACCGAGTATGATGTCTTAGCTTCTGCATAGTTTCTCCTAGAGATCGTTTGTGGTAGGCAGCCTGTAGTAATAGCTCGACAGGTTGAAGATGCTTCCACCTGGCTTAGTTGGTCTGAATTTTTATGGCAGTGGGAGGATTTGGACGACACCGATGCATAGGTGAGATGATAATTCGATGGACAAGAGACAAAGTGCGAGTGATGATCGTCGCACTCTGGTGCTCCCAACTTGATAGCAAACCCGAGACCGTCTATTAGATAGGATAGGTAGTCAACATGTTGAAAGGATGCCGGTCATAGCTTATATGCCGCCGGTTGGCAGCAGCGGCGTTGCTTCTACATCTTCGATGGGAGCAATGACGCGGCCACCACAGGATCGATATTTACCGAAACATCATATTTCATGGGTGAAACGGAAAAATGCTTAATATATTCCCTTTCTATTCTAAAACTGAACACTTCAATGTGGAATTTTTTCGGTGTAAACATGAGCTTGATGCTTGTTTTATTACATTAACCAATAACAAAAGTGATTTTATAGTCTGTAGAGTAATGCATCATTTGATACATAGATGCAATTACCATGACGAGTCCGTGAGAAGCTTGTGATCCCCCCCCTCCCTTAGCTATAAGATCCGGAGAGGGCCGAGCTTTTGGCATGCCAATTGAGCACTGCAATTAGCGACGAAGATGGGTGTAACAAAACTGGTGATGAAGACGGATTGCATGAGCGTCGTGGTGAATCTACATGGTAAGGAGATGGATAGGTCTATCCATGTTCCTATGGTCGAAGATATAAAGGTGATGCAGGCTCTTTTGGTGGCACCGAAATTCAACATGTGTGACGGTGGGCTAACGAAGTGGCACGCCGTCTAGTTAAGGGTAGCTGCGAAATAAATTGTGTGAAACCTAGATTGGAGTAGGCGAGAGGTGTAAGCACCCACGCGATGTGAACCAATCTTGTAGTAAACAAATGGAAACAGACAACAATAAAAAAACATAACTTAGAAAATAGGATTCTGAAAGGTAAAAGGACCGGAAATACTTGTTTAGCGCCCTTGTGGACTTGAAATCCAATTTGTGCAATCGTGCGACTCTGTTTACATCGGGTGCTAATGTTTAATAAAATGACAACATTAATCTTCAAAAGGAAATAATAGAATCAGAGTCGGACACAAAGCCATGCGCAGGCATCATTGGGACTTCCTCGCTCCAACTCCACTCCACTCCTTTGCACCGGCCACCACTACCAGTCCAGTGCTCTTGTGCCCAATCTTGCACTCTCTCAGCCTTTTCTCACCCACGGATTGTCAGGCAGGCAGGCAGGCAGGGCACCATGTTTCATCGGCTCGATCCCTGTGGTTAAGTCAAAAGGGAGGCTCGCAAAAGAGGCACATACTCGAATGAAGCAGCCATGCATGTTCTCGATATCGATCTCCCCTCTTTCTCTTTTACTCGCTAAAAGAAAGAAGCTGTCTGTTACACCTGCTGTCTGGCCTGCCGTCTCTAGCTCATGTGAGTAGCTCAGCAGCCCATCATGTATGCTCGAGTGGAACTGGAATCGATCGGTACTTAATTAGTAGAACTAGCCACATGGTTTGCATACTCTTAATCTAGATTACGGATGCGACGCCACCTGGCGCAGCGTGATGTATGTATCATACGGATGCGACAGGAAACGGACGAACGAACGAACGGACTGGCGTCCAGTTCCAGCACAGTGTTTCTTCCAAGGCATCTCATCCTATAATCTGTGTCCACAGTAGGACCCCTCCCTCCCGTCCCGCCTTTCTGATCCAGAAACCAAATCGGTTAGTTAATTAGCCCGTCCAAATCCCCCGTCGACACTTTGGTTGGCGTCTCCGTCGTCTCTTTCCCCGTTCTGTGCGCTGCAGGTAGCGCCGGACGCGAGCACGGCAGCGCTGGCTTTCCCGTTTTCTCGACCGGCCGTAGCGTAGGTTATTACGTCCTCTATTGGGGCTTGCCTTGCGTACGTCGGCCTGGCTTGCATAACGATGGACATCACTGCAAGGGAACGCAAGCGCGGTACTACTCGGGCAAAAATTTACAGGCATTTCACCAACCATGTTACAGGCACTGCTGGGCTGATGCACGGTTTCTTCCATTCCATTCCGTTCGTTTTTATCGCTGCTGGTGGCAATCAGCAGGTTACCAGACACTGATGCAGACCACCTACCGGTCACTGGTATGGTACTACTGATTCCTGTCCCGTCGGATCTAGTTACTTGGAACTATATGCGTGAGCGAGCGAGCGAGCGAGCGAGCGGGCGTGTCGGTCTGCAGTTCTGCGCACGCCACTGAACCGGAAGCAAGGTTAGCAAACACTAGGGAGAGTCGAGGGCTGCTGCTGCTCTTCTTAAGCCCAAGCTCTACCCTGTCCCGCCAAGTTAGCTAGCTAGCTAGCCCGTCACTCACACACGCGTACTGTGCTCGAGAATCAAGGCATGAAAGCTACGGCACGTCGCGGGGGCTGCGCTGGCGCCGGCGCCGTGGGGGACCTACCGGCCGCGAAGACGAGGAAGAAGCGGAAGGACGGGGGTGGCGGGTTCGCGTGGGGCTGCGGCGGCTCCAAGTCCGTGTCCGTCGTCGTCGGCAAGCTCTCCAGCGCTACTGCGCCGCAGGAAAAGCCGCCGTCGAGTGCCACGGCATCGGCGAAACAGCCGCCAGCGACGACGGTCGTGGCGCCGGTCGTCTCGCGCGAGCCGGAGAGCGCGCCGAGCGTGGACGCGCTCCTGCGGCAGCTACGGGAGCTGGAGCGCGGCGTGCGCGCGCTGGGCGTCCGGGACCAGGACAGCCGCGGCGACTGCGGCGACGCGCGGGAGGCGTGCCAGTGTAGCGGCAGCAGGAGGCCCCCGCCGCGGCGGCATCAGCATCATCGGAGGGGCGCCAGCGAGGTGTTCGGAGGATCGGCGGCGGGTGTCGTTGCTGCTGCCAGCGCTAGTGCGAGGCGCGGGCGGCTGGAGGAGGAGAGCGTGGCGGTGGTGACGGAGACGGAGGACCCGCTGGGGGAGTTCCGGCGGTCGATGGCGGAGATGGTGGTGGAGAACGGGATCAGGGGCGGCGCGGAGCTAAGGGAGCTGCTGCAGCGGTTCCTGTCGCTCAACTCGGCGCGCCACCACCACCTCATCCTCATCGCCTTCGCCGACGTCTGGGAGGAGCTCTTCGCCGCCGGCCGCCCCGTCGTCCCTCGCCACCCGCCGACGAAGCATCGTCTCTCCCCGCCGCCTGACGTCTCGACTAGTAGCTAACGTCCACGCAGCTGCACGTACTGTACTGACACGTTAACTACAGTCCGTAAACTTCCACCAGTGGAACCTCGGGAATGGTCGCGTGGCATGGCGTGGCGTGGTTTCCCGCGCCGTGGCCAGACGAAATCTGTGGCTCCTCAACCTCAACTCTCCCACTCCGTTCTGTGTAAAGATCATCATACATTTCCCGTGTGGTTGTTGTTGCGTGGCATTTTCTCCTTAGTCGTTGGCTCGTTGCGTGCATTGTCTCTGGCGAGCGACCATTCTTTGACACGCCGGAGCAGCAAGAGATGGGGGTGGATCATGCGGCCGGCCGGTCGAGTTTTACATGATCTACGCACGGGGCTGCTCGTCGGTAGGCAGCAAAGCGCACACGAGACTACCAAACTTTCTGGTTTGGTCGCGGGATGGACAGCGAGATATCGAGTAAACGGGAACGAATTGATCGACTGACGACTGACTGACTGATTGATGTAGTGCGAGATCGTGCCGGTGCGTGCGCGAGCCTGCTGCAAAAGGCGCTAGCTGTTGCTTGGTGAGGCGTCGGATGGCGGCATGTTTGCCGGCGATCGCAAGGAAGATCGGTTCGTTGGACTTACGTACCCTCCGTGCGCGCGGTTGCTGTCGGGGTCGGGGCGCGTACCCATGCCTCTGTGTCTGCAGGCGCTGGACATGGAATCCGTTTCGTTCCCCGGTACGGTGGCGGGTGTCATGTCAATGCCGCGGGACTGTCTACATGGACGCACTCTAGTGTAGATTAGTCTGTGGAAACTGTGCAGGAGGCGCGACAGTACAAATCCGGGGAGCTAGCTAGGTCAATCGATCAGCATGTGATGCATGCGTCAAAACATTTGATCGGGTGATTGGAATTAGCCGGAGATACAAGTAGCGTGTGTTTGTTAGACCGGCTACACAGAATTTCCCACCTCAGCTTGAATTCGGGTGTTTGTTAGGTCGCTTCCGTTGTGTGGGCACTGTCCACCTAATACGAAAACTGTCTGTGGGCACTGCCCGGTAGTGAAGCTGAAAACGAGCTTCACTACTCAGTCCTGTCAAGTCCATCCCACAAACGGGGAGCTCGACCGCAACCTCCTGGTGTCGGGTTGAGAGGGGATCGGTCTCCTGGCGGCGTCTGCGCGTGGCGGCGGCTCCTATCGCCGGAGAAGACCGGCATCCTGGCCGCGGCGGCCCGTTGACGAGGATCTCGACCGCGACCTCCTGGTATCGGGTTAAGAGGGGCTCGACTCCTGGAGCACCGGTGACGGCTCCTCCCGCCGGCGGTGGCTCTCTAGGGCTTAAGGCGGTGGTGCTCCGACCAACCTGAGGCGGTGGTGCTCCGACCAGCCTGAGGCGGTGGCGCGTGGCAGAGGAGCGTTGCAGCGGTGGAGCTCCGGCCAGGGACCCGGTTGCTTTTTTGTTTTGTTTTCAGGGGCCGATTGATTTTTATTTTTATATGGCATAGCTCGTTTCATACAACCCATGAACATGGTCTGAAGTGAACTTAGCTAAGCTAATAGAACCTACGAAACACAACACAAAAATCACGCTCGTATATGGTCAACATAGCTGGACTCTCACACATGCTACCAAACACACCCGTAGCTGCAGATTCATGTTTCTGCTGGGTGAACACGTACACGCTTCTTGACTGTGGAAAGGGAGCACACAACGTGCGACCTGATAAATAACCATCATTTTTCGATTTTGGATTCTAAAAGTGTTCCGAATAGACACCGAAAATAGGATTGAATCCGAGAAATTTTCTCAGGCCACGGAGAACGTCCCCGGCACCCTCATATCCACGGTCTGCGAGGCCGGCCCGAGGGTGCTCCGTAAACGTAGACGTGTGTTGGAGTTAGTGCGCTGAAGATTTAGTCTGTGGAAACTAGGCAGGAGGCGCGATAATACAAATCCGTGGAGGTAGCTAGGCCAATTAGCATGTGATGCATGCGTCCAAAGATTTGATCGGATGATTGGAAGTAGGCGGAGACACTAGTAGCTGCAGATTCATGTTTCTGCGGGTGGGTGAACACGTACAAGCTTCCTGCCTTCCTGCCTGTGGAAAGGGAGCACGCAACAATACAAAACCGAAAACCCTAGAGACAAGACGAAGGTTCTTGCCTTGGCCGTGGTGGGAAGGCAAGAAAGAAGCAAGCAAAATGCCGAGTGAGGCGTGATGGCTCTCTGGCTCCAGTGAGCCCGGTTTCGGAAGATTCGAAATTTTGAATTCAAAAGTGTCAAATAAAATCTGAAAAAATACGGCGATGTAGCCAACTATTTGCTCTATCAGAGTGCGAAATATCAGCTCAAAAACTTTACATATTTGGCTCAGAAGAAATAACAAATTGAGTTTTTGTCGTTGAGAACAATGTTAAGCGATACATTAATACATTAATGTGGAGATTTTATCGTATATGATTTTATCCTTTTACTGAGGCTAAAATACACCACATTTTGGCTGAAAATATACCCACTGTAGATTTCATGGTGGATACATTCAGAATTGTTTCCACTATGTTGTGGAAACATCAATTCAAATTTTTGGATTGTAAAAACAAAAACTTCCATCAGGCTTATTCGCAAAATACCGCATTTCAAACATTAAAGAAGATGGCAAAACCCTCCACACAAGAGTAAATGCGAAGAAGAAAAATACATTTCATCAACTAAAGCAAAATCATAAATGAGTCACAAATCACGGGCAACCGATGAAATTATCCAAAACCATTTCCAAGCGATCGATTGTCCGTGGAGAGGCTAGAAGGCAGACTTTCAATTGGCAAGTGCTCCAATTTTAGGAATCGAAATTACAAGGTCTGACCCTTTAACCAAGGAGAAGGTTATGAGGGTGGTTCACCTATTTGCAAACCTAAACACAACAAACTTTTATTGGCTAAACTCCGTTGTTATTATCTACCGAAAAAGATGGGTAGTAAGAAGAGGGTGACATTAGGCCCATTATTCTAATTTGGTATCAGTATTTTCAAAAGAAAGTGGTGAACGCAACAGTTGGTTAAAATGGTAAACGAATAAAGTAAACATTTGTTGTAGAATTCCAGTTTTCACCGGAAAGATTTAATTTGTTACTTTCATTGACTAAAAGCGTATGCATGAGGTGATGAACGGGACGTTGTGCGGATGAGTGCAACCCTAAAATAGAATATAAGTGCGACGATGTTTGGCTCTAGTTTCGTGATATGTAGACGTGCGTTACTAATTTGGTTGTACACTTAACTAGAGAACATGCACTACATCTATTGGCCTACCCTCCTAATTCACTGGGACCAACTTGAAACTAAGGATAATTAAGGTCTATATTTTCGAGCCATGAACACATGAACTCTTCAAGTTATAACATATACCCCTAGTTTCCCTTATCTATCGCTTTAGGATTCATAGGTTCAACACTATAATAGATAATACACTATACATAAATATCAAACTCTCATGTATGATGAGGCAAGTTCATAAGTGAGATCATATTTATTGGGCCCTAGTACCTAGGGACAGAGCCAGGATTCTGGCATAGGGGAGGGGCAAAAAAATTCCTCTAACTCGACACAAGATATATCGCAAAAATAATCTCTATGTGAGCAATGTTTCAGGTATTAAAAGGTCGGGACCTAAAATGTTGGTGAGAAAGAGACGGTGGCGACAAACTATCATCGAGATTTGCCATCAAAAAAAATGTTGAAAGCAATTCACATGTTGATGAACTAAATCTTGTATGAATATATATAATAATACTATATGAGGGATTAAATAATGAAATACCTTTACTTGTGAATATGGATGCTATAAAAATAAGTCCTCCTTTCTTAGATATTTGTCAAATACGATGCTACGAGATCCATTGCTCGCTCCATCGAGGCCATAGCTCTAAGGATTCAGGTTTGTGTATCTATGCCATTCCCAGTTCTTAGTTTTCTTCTTCTCGATTGAATTTTTAAGGTTTAGAGGAGCCCTCGGTGGTGGCGGGCAAGCAAGCGTCGACACGTCAAAACATAGGCATACAGTAAGAAACAAAAATATCGATTCTAATCTGATTGTTGGCGTGTGCTACTGATACGTCGGAAACGTATCTATAATTTTTAATGATCCATGCTTGTTTAGTATCTACTTTGCTTTGCTTTGTCTATACTTTGAGGTGTTTTTACATGTTTTCTGGTACTAACCTATTAACAAGTTGTCACAATGTTAGTTGCCTGTTTTCTGTTGTGTTTGGTTCCAGAAAAGCTAGTAAAGAAATATTCTCGGAATTGGACGGGACAAACGTCAAAGTCAATTACTTTCCGTGGGGAACAAGAAGTCTAGAGGGGAGACGAAGAGGCATGCCAGGGCGCCCAGACCCTCCTAGGCGCGGGTGGGCCCTGCCCCGCGCCTAGGCAGGGTGTGGTGCCCCTGACCACCGCCTCGGCCTCCCCCTTCGCCTATAAGAAGCCCCTGATGCAGAAACCCTAAGTACCCGATCAAATATCGATGAAACCTTCTGTAGCCACCGCCACTGTCGTCCCTAGATCGGGGGGATCTAAATTTCTTTCAGGCACCCTACCGGAGAGGAGATCATCCCGAAGGCCTTCTCTCCGGTATGATGCGTGAGTAGTTCCACCTTGGACTATGGGTCCATGTAGTAGCTAGATGGTTGTATCTCCTCCTTGTGTTTTCATGTATAGATCTTGTGAGCTTCGTTCATGATCAAGATCTAATCTATTTGTATTCATGCATATTGTGTTTGCGAGGATCCGATGGATATTGAGATTATTATGTTGGATTGATTAATAGTTTTGTCTTTATGATTCTATCATGTATGTGTTGTTTGTGATATTGCATCCTCTCCGTTGTTAGTAACTATCTTGGCTGAGTAGTTGCTAGTGACTCCAAGAGGGGGTATTTATGCATGATAGTGGGTTCATGCCTCTAGTTTCCAAGGGAAGTGACAATAATCTCCGGTTGTAGACGTGTTGTTGCTACTAGGGAGAAAATAGCGGTCTCTTGTTCATGGAACATGTTGACTGTTTACCTTACACACTTTGCTTAAAGCAGTTGTCTGTTGCTTCCAACTTAATACTGGAAGGGGTTCGGATGATAACCTGAAGGTGGATTTCTAGTCATAGATGCAGTTGGATGGCAGTCTATGTATCTTGTTGTATTTCCCAATCAAATCTCATAGGATCTTGCTGACTAGTAATTGCATTGTTATGCATTGCTCAGTTCCTGTCAATTGCCCTGCTATAATTTGTTTACCCTTTATGCCATGTTGTTTATCTAAGGAGAGCATCTCTAGTGAACTATGGACCCTGTCCAATCTTTACCATTGATACATCTTCCACTGTTACTTATTTATTGCTGCAAACCACCATTGCCTTCCACACCATATGTTTAATCCTTTATTACAGCAAACCAGTGAGCTTGACAACTTCACTGATTCATTGGGGCAAAGTCTTGAGTTTGTGTTGTGAAGGTCTTCGCGTTGCTTGCAACACCTGTGTGAAGTTTCCTTCCTCCTTCTAGTTCGATAACCTCGGTCTCTACTGAGGGAAGACTTGCTGCTGTGCTCATCACACCTTACTCTTGGGGTTTCCATCGAAGTGCTCCACGTCAAGCACCATCAACAAGTTTCCTGGCGCCGTTTCCGGGGACGCTAAGGACGTCTTCACTAGGGGAGTCCTTCACTCCTTTTCTCTTTGCTTTGTTTCTTTTGCTTTGTTTTGTTTGCCTCTTTTCAAAAATGCCAAAAAAAATAGTCTAGTTTGGTTTGCTTTCTTTATTAAAAAACACACAAAAATTAGTTCCTACTCTAGTTTCCACCTTGTTCTAGCTCACCATGTTACTCCCCAAGTTCACCTCAAGAACCTTTCTATAGGTAGTGGCTCCATAATTGGGAAAGATGATATTGAAGAATTCTTTAATTATGTTAGCAAGCATGAGGATATTGAGAATAAATCTATGGTAGCTTGCTCCTAATTATGAGATTGCTTCAGCTTCTTTAGTTCATATGTTGGAGTCTAGGTTTGTTAGCCTTAACCCCATGATGCAAATTTTGTTCTTAAAACTAAAAGAAGAAAAGAATGCTGAAAAGAGAGATTTTATTCTTGAAACTTTACTCAAAGAGTTTCATGATGTTGCTAGGGAAGCCAAAAAGGTCTTTGAGTGTTTCAATATGCTAGGCTCATGTGTAGATGTTGTGGGTACTTCAGATAAAACAAAGGCTAGAGATGAATTTAAGATACCCATACCCTTTAAGCTTGTTGGGATGCATGAGGCCTTTGAAAAGAATTTTGATTGGATTGTTCCTGAAAATCCTTTTGATGAAAGTAGTAAACCAAAGAGAGATGAGAAAGGATCCTCCAAAACTCATTTGGATGAGATACCTCTCATAGTTGAAGACTTTGCAAGTATTGATCTCAATTCTTTATTTGAAAATACTTGATTCTTCTTGCTTCTTGTGCCTAACTTAAAGGCGTTAAAGAAAAGTACTTGTTGGGATATAACCCAAGAGTTTCCTTAAGTCTTGAAAGTTATTACTTCAGTAATGACCTCTCCTTATCCTTTTTGTTTTGCTTTTTGTGCCAAGAATGACCTCTAATGAGAGGGAAGTTAGATTTGGGGAGTTGCTGTTCCGACACATATTTATGTCCTCCACCATAAAAATTCGTGAGGAGTATTTGTAACTCGGATTGAGATCAAAATTTACGAATAAATCCCCCAGTATGTTAGCTAACTTTCGTTAGTTCAACACTTTTTGATTTGAGCAACAAACGATTTTCTAAAAAATAGATTTCTACCAGCTGGTCTGTTTTGACAGATTTCTGCCATTATTTGCATTTGCTTCTTATTGATTCCTTTTGGGGTTCTTTTGAATAAGCTAATGTTCCTAATGAAGATTGTGTGAAGTTTTGTATGAAGGAAAAATTTCAGGTGTAGAGAGAGAATGATGTAATACGATGAAGAATGGACAAAAGATCAAGCTTGGGGATGCCACCATGGTGTCACCCCAAGAAATATCCAATAGGTACAAGCGTCAAAGCTTGGAGATGCCCAAGGCATCCCCTTCTTCATCAATAAAAAGCTCAGATTTGTCTAGACACTTCATTTTTATTGTTTCATGCCAAGTTGTGTTGTTCTTGGAGCGTCTTAGTTTTCGTTTGTTTTGCTTGGGTTGTTTAGTTTGCTTGAGTAGTTTGGACCGCCGTTCTCGCTGTGTTGTTTTGCAAATAAGTTGCTTGGTGTTGGAAAGGATTAGTAAGTTCTTTCTTGGAAGTGCAAGAGGAGCTTGCATTGACTGTGACTTAGACTTTAGCATGATATGCTAGGTGTTGTTTTGACCTTATGCTTAGTGATTATTGATGTAGTATGTCTTGTTCCAAACAATTGGGATTGCTTAGTGTGCCTTGAAGAAATTATGCGTTGTTTTAGCATGCAAAAGCATAGTATTGTGGTATTCTCCTTTGATGCTTTGTTTGGGTTTACTTGGCACATGCTCACACCATGTTATGACTATGACAAGTCACCATTAGCCTCTATGATCATTTAGTCCTTGACTTGTAGTACCACTCTATGCCTTGATTAGTAATGCTTTGTTGCACTTCATGATTATGACCATTATTGCTCTCTTATTTGGTTGCTCCCAGTCTTTTGCCAGCCTCCACTTGTAGGGTTTCGTAGCATGGAAAACAAAAAATTCTATCGCATACAAACAAACAAGCCAAGATCTATCTACTAGATCGTAGCAACGAGTTGATGGAATAACTTACCCTCGAAGATTCCAAAGTGTTTAACGAGAGCGGATTCTCGTGGGTGATGTAGTCGTACTCTTCGTGATCTCAAGATCGCGTAGATGATCCTTCCGGCGTTGCTCCGCAGTCAGCCCCTTGATCACACGCTCGTACTGACGAAGACCTTCCTCTCCTTGTTCCAGAAAGGCAGAGGTTGTAGCACTCTCTCGCGATTCCGCAAAGACTGGCGTGGTACCGAAGTAGAGGGAGATCTCGAGGCTTGCCTTAAGCGGGCGAGTATGGTGGAGTATGAGAGAGTCCTCGGTGTTCTAGGGTTTAGACACACCAAGGAGGGGATGCTAGATCCGGCGGCTAGGGTTCCGGGGACCCCCAAGTCGGCGGCTAGGGCAAAACCCTAGGGGTGGGCGGCGGCTATGGTGGGCTGCAGCTTCTAGGGTTTGAGGTGAGGGACTTGTTGTTTGCTAGGAGGGAGCCCTGTCCCTCCTTTTATATAGGTGGAGGGGCCGACGGCCAAGGGGGAGGGAGGGGAGTCCCGCCCCAACTCGGCTTGGAGGGGGCGCCGTCGGTTGGAGGAGGGATTCCCTCCCCAACTCGGTTTCCCACTTCCTCCTCTTTTCCTCTTTCCAATTTTAGCCGTTTGACTTTTCAAACTAGCTATTTGACTTTTCAAACTAGGATTTGATTTAATGCTTTATTTGGAACAGCGATGACACTTAGTACATGATGCAATCATTCCAGCTTGCAATGACGCATTCATGTACCCTTCCTCCCGGAGTTGGGACATTCCGAACCTTCTAGAACATTCCGATGAAAACACCGGAATCATTCCCGAACTCCGAAACGGGACTTTACTTATATGAATCTTATTCTCCGGACCATTCAGGATCTCCTCGTGATATCCTGGATCCCATCCGAGACTCCGAACAACATTCGCGGTCTTTCTCATCATACCGTAACTACTCAAACAACGTCGAATCCTTATGTGTCTCCTCACGGTTCGTGAATTATGCGACATGATCGAGACACTTCTCGAACAATAACCAATAGAGGAATCTGGAAATTCATATGGCTCCACATATTTCTACGATTACTTTGCATCGAATGAACCACTTACATACGATACCAATTTCCCTTTGTCTCACGATAGTTTACTTATCCGAGGTTATGATCGTCGGTATCTCGCATACCTAGTTCAACCTCGTTACCGATAAGTACTCTTTTCTCGTTCCGTGATATGTGATCCCTTGTGAGCTCCACATGCTTGCAAGCTAATTGGATGACATTCCACCGAGAGGGCCCAGTATATCTATCCGTCATATGGATGGACAAATCCCACTCTTGATCCATGTGTCTCAACCAATACTTTCCGAACACTCAATGCCACCTTTATAGCCACCCGATACGTGGTGTTTGATGTCATCGAAGCATCCATCCGGTAAAGGTGATATGCATGATCTCATGGTCGAAGGAATCAGGTTACTATGTATCAGAAAGCATATAGCAATTGAACTATTAAAATGACTTGATCTTTATGCTACACTTATCTATAGGAGTATGTCCACCATATCATTCTCCTAACGATATGATCTTGTTGTTGATAACATCTCAATGTTCATGATAGGGAAACCACAATCATTTATCAACCAACAAGCTAGTGATGTATAGAGGCTATACTAGGGACTTCAAATTAAGTTTACAAATCTCACAAGTATCAATGTTTCCTGGTTAATACTATTATAGCATGAATGTAAACATTTATCATAAACACAAAGATATAATAATAACTACATTTATTATTGCCTCTAGGGCATATCTCCAACAGTCTCCCACTTGCACTAGAGTCATCTAATCTAGATTACATGGTAATATACCGAACACCCATGGCAGTTTGGTGCTGGTCATGTTTTGCCCTCGGGAGAGGTTTAGTCAACGGATCCGCCACATTCAGATCTGTGTGTACTTTGCAAATCTTTATATCCCCATCTTGGATATGTTCTCAAATAGCGTGAAAACGTAGCTTGATGTGCTTCAGCTTCTTGTGTGACCTTGGTTCTTGCGCATTGGCTATGGCGCCCATGTTATCACAGTAGATAGACATTGGGTCCAGCGCACTAGGAACCACACCCAGCTCTGTAATGAACTCTTTCATCCATATTGCTTCTTGTGAAGCCTCAAGCGACCATGTATTCCGATTGGTTGAAGATCTCGCCACAACGCTTTGCTTTGCACTCCTCCACTAAGCTTGCACCATTCAAAATAAATACGTATTCAGATTGTGATTTAGAATCATCCGGATCGGTGTTCCAACTAGCATCGGTGTAACCATTAACAACGAGATGTTCATCACCTCCATAAGAAAGAACCATATCCTTAGTTCTTCTCAAGTACTCAAGGATGTTTTTGACCGCTGTCCAATGATCCACTCCTGGATCACTTTGATATCTGCTAGTTAAACTAACAACATATGCAATGTCGGGTCTAGTACATAGCATGGCATACATTAGAGATCCTATGGCTGAGGCATAGGGAGTCTTACTCATCATTTCTCTATCTTCTGCCGATGTCGGATTAAAATTGATGGTAGGGGCTGCCATTGATCTACAACATATTTGCAATAGTTTAGACTAAGTTTATGACAAATTGAGTTCAAATTAATAATAAAGTTAATCTAGGTGAACTCCCACTCAAAACAACATCCCTCACATTGTTTTAGTGATCACACGAACCAAATCCACGACATCAACACCGATCATCACGAGAGTTGATATAGTTTCAATGGCGAACAATCGTCATGTTCATCATATCTACTATATGATTCATGCTTTACCTTTCGGTGATCCGTGTTCTGAGACCATGTTTGTACATGCTAGGCTCGTCAAGATCAAACCTTAGTTTCCGCATGGGCAAATCTGGCTTGCTCACGTTGTATTGTTATCGCTATATTTTGGCCAAAGAAGGAGATGGGCCGTGATCAAGATGGGCTTGGAAGATGCGTATATTCAACGTGTTGTTGGATCGGCCTAGTGCGTGGATTTGGGCTAAATTGCCCGTGTATCTTGTATCATAGTAGGTTTCGTGTTAGTTTAGGTTCCGTTTCAGTTTAGGTAAAGATAGAGTTGGAGAGTTATTCCAAAAGTAGAGAGTCTCCAGACTATAAATATGTACCTAAGGTTATCAAGAAAGGAGGACAATCACGTTCACAACAAACCAAATCTCGGCATCGCCACCCCTTGTTTCTAGGGTTTCTTCGGTAAATCATGCTGCCTAGATCGCATCTTGCGATCTAGGCAGTACTTTTACTTATGCGTTATCTAGTGTTACTCGTACTGAAGCCTTGTTGATGGCGAGTAACACTACCATCATAGATTTGTTGAGGCTATCACCGGTGCTTTTTGCTATAATTGTTCAAAGTTATGCTGCCTCTAGTTACCTCGCTACCTTTGCACTATTTCCCAAGTGCGAGGGTAGCATCTTGCTTGATCTTTATTTAGCTGATTTGATCTGTTATGGTTGTGCCTTGCTCGCCAAGGTTTAGTTTGACATCTACGTAGTCAGGCCTTACAAACGGGTTGAACGATCCAGTAGTACGTAAAGACGTAGTTTACTCGCTCTAGAGAAGTTGTTCCGGTAATTGACGTTACGTTGGTTATTAGGCCTCCTCTAGGATTAGTATTCTTCATCTTTTGTATATACCAGGCTCAATTACGTGTAGGACGTTCGATTACGTGGTGAAAACGTTAAACCGTCAGAGATCGATTTAACTTGTAATGATAAAGCAAAACCCCATGTTATCGTAAATCTAATGCAGAACCATGGGATAATCGGCTCTAGGAGCCGATTTACTGGAAACCGGGAGCCGTCACGGCTCGAATTTTACGATACTTGTTTACCATGCAGAAATCAATCGAGCAATCCTTCACCTTCCGACGGTATAGGTCGGTGGCACGCTCGAACCAAGCCAGACGTGTGCGGAGTTTTGCGGCCGTTGCGAGGGACCAGGCCCACCAGCCTGAGGAGCCTCCGGCTCTTCGTGTTTCTAGTCGCTGCCGCCGGTGAGTTTTGGCAGGCAACACATTCTCGCACGCCGGGACGTTCAACAACGTCTACATCAACATCCGACGCGATGGAGAATGGACCACGCATGACGAGCTTCTCAAGAGCACAAGGCGGCGGTATGACGAGATCGAAATCTCTTGAAGCCGATCTCATCGGCTCTTTGAGAGGACCCGTAAGCATGGCATCAAGTGGAGGGTTCTCCCGAGGGTGCCCTTGATGAGGTGGATCATCATTTCCTTGAGGAGCGCACTGAGCTCTACGACAGAAGTCAACTACATGGTGGCTCATTCTGCACCGCCATTCGAGAGCCCGTGAACGCTTTTCGTGGTCGCGGTTCGCGTAGTTCAGAGATCATGAAACATCGATTCTCTGCCGGGGCCCACTTTAGGGACTCACCAAGGAGAAAGACCGCTCGGACCGTGCCATACCGCCATTCACACTCGCATCTCCAGAGCCGCCAGAGCAGCGCACGTCGTCTACAAGGCCGGAGGCGATTGCCAATTCTGTTTGAGCCACCTAAGAAATCCCACACGGATATATATACCCACGTCGGACGCAATAACCCGCACGCACTACCAGATTGCAACCGCAGGAGTTTTTGGCGGGGGTTCTGGGCGGGATCTTCGTGAGCAGCGTTCGAGGCGGCGATATGCAGGATGGACGCCGACAACAAAGCGTGGCTAGCCAAGTATGCCACCGGAACAAGTCATGAGAATCTAGCCCCGCAGCTCAAACAGGAGCAAATCACCATCTTGAGAGACAGTTCGCCGTCAAGAGAAGGACAATCGGCTATTCAAAGCCGTACCAACGAAGTTTGATCGATTCCGCCGCCGCCAAGTATCGGCTCCGAGTTCTCAAGGTTTAGCGGTCGAAGGGTCGAGCTCGATCGAGCACGTAAGCCGACATGCACAGCTAGGCATAATTTCAGCATCGGATCGATCGCGTAAGGTTTTTGCGCAATCTCGACAGGACCAGCTTTTGGGTGGTACACCTCGCGCCACTGATTCGATTCAGACTGAAGCAACCGGAAGAGCAGTTCCACATCCAATATAATTCAGAGGCTACCGAGGCATTGCATTGCACTGCACAGGGCGAAGCGGGAGAAAGCGAGGCGAGTACATCCAGCCAGACCGTAAGAACCGATGTTACTCAGCTCGTTTAATCGAGAAGGAAGCAATGAACTGGCGGTTGGGTCTCTCAAAGACCCATCAAGGATCTGCTTTCCAAGTAGAGTACAACTCATTGGCACATGGCCCAAACTGACGATGTATGAACAGCGCCACCTCGAGTTATACCAAGACAAGTTCAAGCGTCCGATAGGCCTGGTCGTCTGAAGAAGATGATCCTACACAAGACCGAGGTGGCCGTACTGAATGGGCTGGGCGACCTGTCTGCAAATGGGTGAAACAAAGAAGGGCCTGCAAAGGGTTCGACTTTGGCGTGAGCAAAAGCGAGATCTTGATTTATCTTGAAAGAGAAGCGGTGAGGTTACCCGAAGGCCATAAAATCCCCATGGCTCGAGAAATGAACGGAGACCATCGCAAGTGGCATCACTCGCTTCACCCACACCACCAATGATTGCAAAGAGCTACGCCGCCAAATCCAAATGGCGATAGAGCAAGTCCGTTCGATCCTTGGGCGTTCGCCATGAAAGTGGACACAAACCCATTTCCGGCGTCAACATGGTAGAACTCGGTCGCTCATGGCGTCGATCGGATTTTTCGCTCGTTAATATGGCGGTCGGTACCCCATGGCACGTACAAGGAGGAAGGTGGTCGCTCTCGGGGCAAAGAAAGAAAAGAGGCTGGTCCATGCGACCGGCCCGGCCACAACGACAGGCGGTACTTAACAGAGGAACAGGTGAGGAGAGTGCGCTATCAGAAGCCACATTCCACGCATCTCCTTAACAAGTATGAGCGTCAGTATGATCAACGGCGCCAGCGCGATGGAGACGATGAAGGATATGAGCACCTCGCTAGGGGACCGTCAAAAGAAAAGGAAGGCGCAGACAAACATTGGGATTGTCCTTTCTTCAAGTATTGGGGACGCGGAATGAGCCGATTGCCTACAATGACAACCGCCGGTGTGTGAAGGAGGACACGAGGCCGTTTCGGTGTTCAAACGTTAGGGCCTCTCCCACCTCGAGCCACAGGAGTCCGCCGAGCAAAGGACCTCGAGAAGCCAAGGGATGAAAAGGAAGAAGACAGATATCACCGTCAAGGTGGTGTCCCGACGGACTCGACATACCCAAAAGCGAGAGTGCAAGCTGCGTAACTTGGAGGAAGTCAAGCGCAGATTCCACGCGTTAAAGAAAGCGCCCGATCTAGCCGTCAAAATCAGGCAGAGACCTTGGAAACGGGAGACCGCCGACAAGGAAAGAGTGGCGCCCAAACCAATAAAGCCGATGCACGACATCGGTGGTACAAACATGGTGTTCATACTTCCGCTGAATTGCGCGCCAAGAACCGATGAGCTACCGGCATTGCCGATCATTGCGGCCACGGCCGTTATCTTTGAGAAGCCACGTGAGAAGGGTTACAAACATCTGAAAGCACTGTACTACGAGGTTACATCAATGGGCAACTGTCGGCAAGATGTTGGTGGACACCGGAGCGATCAATATCATGCCATACTCCATGCTATGACGCTTTGGGACGCTCCGCAGATCGATCAAAACCAACGCCACGTTAAGCGACTTCAACGGTCTTGAAACGCAAGGCGTCTTGAACGTGGATCCGATGGGCAGGAAAACCATACCCACGTCATTTTTCGTCGTGGACAGCAAAAGTACCTCTGTCCTGCTAGGTAGAGATTGATTCACGCTAATTGCGCATTCCATCCACGATGCACGATTGCCTACTGATGGGACGGAGATGAAGTGGAGGTCATCCATGCAGATGATTCTATCGAGATTTCCATAGCTGGCATGAACGTCGGGAAGCGAAGACCAAGAGCCGATCTGGAATCAGTTTAGACGGCTGTGAGCGCATTGAAGCTACAAAAAACGGGGTGAGGCTGGTCTTATCCACTGGCCTGACAGAGTAGAAAAGTCCACGATCATACGTGGTACGGCCGATCCTCGCGATCGGCCACAAAAAATAAAAAGCACCAATCATACGACAAGCAGATCACGTAGTCGTAGCAGGGAGAGGCCCTGCCATTGTAAAACAATAAGGTGTAAACCATCATTGACTAACGCAATCAAAAAGGGGGCCGATTCAGGCAATCGGCCCAAATTATTTTTGGTATCCTCGACTACTGCTTGCCCTGTGTTTAGCATCGATTTGACAGGTGACGGAAAGCTAGGGTATGGGTTTACATCCGCTGATGAACTAGAAGAGATCGACATTGGTCCTGGGGATAAGCCACGACCAACATTTATCAGCAAGAAGTTAGATCCGGGTCTGCGGGGCCCGATGATAGCCCTGTTGAAACAATATCCGATCGCCGCTGACTACAGAGATGCTCGGGTTAGACAGAGCATCATTGAGCATCGACTCCGCTTAAAAAGGATTCCGCCATTTCAGACAAGCACGGCAAATGAAGGCGAAATTCGGAAGAAGTCAAGAAAGAGGTCGAGAAAATCTCGATGACCAAGTTAATCAGGCCATGCGGTATGCCGAGTGGATTTCTAGTATCGTCAGAGAGAAAAAGGATGGCGGTGGCGGGTTGCCATAGATTTTCGGGATCTCAACAGAGCTACCCCAAAGGATGAGTATCCGATGCGGTAGCGAGACGTTAATCAACGCAGCTGGTCATAAGATCTTGAGCTTCATGGATGGCAATCTGGTTACAACCAAATTTTTATGGCTCGAAGACATACACAAGACCGCATTCGAGTCCTGGTTGGTGGGGTTGTTCGAGTATGTAGTCATGACGCTTTGGATGAAGAATGCCGCGCCACGTGCCAAAGGGCCATGAATTATATTTTCCATGATCTGATCGCTGCCGGTGGAAATCTACATCGATGACGTGGTGGTCAAGTCGCTTCAAGCAAGGACACTTGGACGATCTACAACGCGTCTGGACCGAACAAGAAAATTCGCCTCGGAAGAATCCAAAGAAGTGTGCCTTGAGTGACGGCGGTCGGGTTCTTGGGTTTTTGGTCCATGAACGCGAATTGAGATCGGCCTGAAAAGTCGAGGCGGCGAACAATGAAGCCACCCACTACAAAGAAAGAACTGCGATCTCTCATCGGCAAGATCAACTTCGTCGAAGATTCATCTCCAATCCGGAAGAATAGAGCCGTTCATGGACCGGTGAAAATTAAATCGACGAGGAATTCCGCCGGGGCGAACAACAACGAGCCTTTGACGAGATCAAAGAATATCGACGAAGCCGCTTGTTGGTTCCACCCCACCGACAGACCGTTCTACATTTACTTGTCGATGGCTACACGCCCATCGCCTCGGTGGTGGTGCAAGTTTATGATGGGAGCGAGTATTTTACATAAGCGTATGGATGCGACGAGAGACAAGGTATCCGATATCGATAAGTTGTGCCTCTGCTTTTTCACCGCACCAAGCTGCGCCACATTTTGCTATCAGCAGAGATCATCATCATATGCAAATCAGACGTGATAAAGCACATGCTGTCGGCTCCTATGTTAAAAGGCCGACTGGGCAAATGGATGTTTGCATTATCAGAGTTTGACATCCGGTATCAACCCGCGAAAGCAGTTAAGGGACAGGCGTTGGCCGACCTTATCGCTGAAAGGATCAACACTAACATAGCAGCACTGTCTATAAGAGCGTGGGCTATGTTCTTCGACGGATCGGTTTGTGACGATGGCTGCGGCATCGGCATTTTACTCGTGTCGCCTCGGGGGGCAACATTTTCCTTCTCCATCAGATTGTCTGCCTCTCGCACCAACAATGTCGCTAAATGCGAGGCGATACGCAAGGGATGGAGTTACTCCTCGAAGCCGTGCGTAAGGAAATTTTGGAGACTCAAGTTGGTGATTTCCCAACTCACGAGGAGTACAGTGTGAGAGCGAGTCCCTCTTCCCATTATGGTTGCCTGCCGTGAGTGATGACAGTTCCGACATAAACTTCACCGGATCCCGCGTCGCAGAACATAGAGGCAAACGATCTTGCACAATGGCTTCGTGCTACAAGGATGTAGCAGAGGCCGATGTTCGATGCCTCGGAAGTCGACGATCGGAGATCCGATATCTTCAATTACTTGAAGGATTCGGCTCGGGGGGCACCTAAACGTATAAGGTACAAGGCCATGAAATATGTGCTGATTGGGGATGACATGTTTTACAGGACTCTGGAAGGGTTATTGCTCAAATGTCCGGGACAAGGCCAATCGGCTCCTACACGAGGTACAAGGCGCTGTGGAACTCACCAATCGGCTCACAAGATGAAATGGTTGATCGAGCGATCGGGTTTTATTGGCCCACCATGCTTGAGGACTGTTTCAACTACTACAAAGGGTGTCAAGCATGTCAGAAATTTGGGAAAATTCAGATGGTACCCGCGTCAGCAATGAACCCCATCATCAAGCCTTGGCCATTCCGAGGTTGGGGCATGGATATGATCGGCAAAATCAATCCTCCATCAAGCAAAGGCCACATGTGGATTTTGGCCATCACTGATTATTTCACTAAATGGGTGGAGGCTGTCCCGATGAAATCGGTAAACTAAAAGGATGTTATCAATTTTGTGAAAGAACATGTCATCCATAGATTCGGGATTCCCCAAACTATCACGACCGATGGAGGTTCGGTCTTTATTTCTCAGGAGTTTAGAAAGTTCTGCGAGGACACGGGGATTAAGTCGATCGATCATCTCCATATTATGCGCAGGCTAATGGGCAAGCTGAAGCATCCAACCAGAGCCTCATCAAGCTGATCAAGAGAAAAGTCGATGAGCACCCTAGGCGTTGGCACGAGGTTTTGTCAGAGGCATTATGGGCTTATCGCATGTCATGCCATGGGGCGATTAAAACCTCGCCATACCATCTAGTATATGCAAGAAGTCGTATTGCCACAGGAAATTACGGCTGGATCGAGATGTGTCACTTTTCGGACAATCTAACAATTGAAGAATATGCAACCACGATGAGTGACAGATTGAGGATGTAAGAGCTCATGTGGTCACTTGAGAAAATCAAAGAGAACAAGGCCAAGGTGGCTCGTGCTTATAACAAGAAAGTGAAGCCAAAGGAGTTCCACGTTGGTGATCCGGTATGGGAAGTCGTGTTGCGTTGGGGACTAAGGATGCAACATATGGTAAATGGTCTCCGAATTGGCACGACCGCATAGTCGTCGATCGTTTTAAGAGGAAACGTACATGCTTGAGGAGCTAGACGGCGAAATTCGATGGCGGTCAACGGTCAACATCTCAAGAAATATTTCCCAAGCATGTGGGATGATGGACGGTAAAAATGTGGGGCGTCTGAAAATCGGCGAATAAAAAAATATAGCCGATGCACGGTCATCGACTCTAGAGTTTCACATATGTTACAAATAGGTGCGGTTTACATACAAGCTCTTTGAAGAATGCTTGAAGGCGTGGAGCGTCAAGACGGACACGATCCATTTCGGCGATCTCGGCTTCGTCATCTACATCCTTGCCCGTCACTAGCTGTTGTTCAGGGCACATATTTCGATGGTCAATTGGAGATCTGGGTCGCCCTTTTTGAAGAAGGTCGCAGGTTACCGTTTGAAGCTAAGAAATGGTTGTTTAAGTGTGCCTAAGTATGCAACCGAGTTTTGACCTTGTCAACGTTTTTGGGAAAGCCGATGTGCATCGGCTCTTCGAGCTGTGGCTTGGTTGACTGTACGAACGTAACAAGGTGAAAGCCGATACGTTGCTATCGGCTTCTGGAGCATCGACATATTGTGGCTATCGGCAAAATTAGGGGCGAACAAGGCAATCTTTGGGAAACAGATTCTCATTCATTCGAAAGATGATTGATTACAAAAGGATGATTGATTACAAAAGGGAGCCTGCTACTACTACTACTACTAATACTGGTTCCTAATCTAGGCCGAGGTCGGCGTCACTGTCGTCGCCGCCGTCTTGTCTTGTGTCTTGGCCTCTTTGCCGCGTCATCTTATTGCTGCTTCTCTTTGAAGAAGCCAGCAGGGACCTCCTCGTCCTCGTCGTTATCTTCGGTGTCTTCGCTGGACCCGGCGCGGAAGCGCTTCGTCGGCGGGTACTCGTCGGAGGAGATGTCTTCCTCCGATTCTTCCTCCTCGTCGGAGGACTCGACACCGTCCCACGACCAAAGTTATCGCCTCGCCTCCGGTTCCGTCAACGAGGCGAGGCTCTCCTCGTCGGTCAGGACGATCGTCCTCCAGACGGCGGCCAATCCCCTTTCGTCCCACCATCGTGGGGCTAATCAGACTTGCCGCCGGTGCTGGCGTCGCTCTCGGTCACCGATCTTGTTGAGGCGTGGGAGGACAGCGGAGGAAGCAGGAGGCCATGGCGAAGAAAGAGGGTTTTCGGTGGAGGAAGAAGGGTTTTTTGGCTGTTGGAGGAAGATGGGGATTGCGAACTGCTTAGATGGATTTAAATAAAGGGAATAGTGGAGAGACGGTTCAATGCCATAGCGGTTTCCCAGAATGTGCTGCCAAAATCGTCAAATCATGCACTGCGAAGGAGGTGAGAAGACAGGGCATCATGATGAAGGGGTAGCGTGACGATTCTGTTCTGCCACGCATTCTGTCAACGCGCAACCCGATACAAAAAAAAGGGGGAGAAGAAAAAAACACAGAGTGGTTTTGGAATTATCATTGCCAAAACCAGGGGGGCATGTGTTATCGCCATATTTTGGCCAAAGAAGGAGATGGGCCGTGATCAAGATGGGCTTGGAAGATGCGTATATTCAACGTGTTGTTGGATCGGCCTAGTGCGTGGATTTGGGCTAAATTGCCCGTGTATCTTGTATCATAGTAGGTTTCGTGTTAGTTTAGGTTCCGTTTCAGTTTAGGTAAAGATAGAGTTGGAGAGTTATTCCAAAAGTAGAGAGTCTCCGGACTATAAATATGTACCTAAGGTTATCGAGAAAAGGAGGAAATCACGTTCACAACAAACCAAATCTCGGCGCATCGCCACCCCTTGTTTTTAGGGTTTCTTTCGGGTAAGTGTCATACTGCCTAGATCACATCTTGCGATCTAGGCAGTACTTTTACTTATGCGTTATCTAGTGTTACTCGTACTGAAGCCTTGTTGATGGCGAGTAACACTACCATCATAGATTTGTTGAGGCTAGCACCGGTGCTTTTCGCTATAATTGTTCAAAGTTATGCTGCCTCTAGTTACCTCGCTACCTTTGCACTATTTCCCAAGTGCGAGGGTAGCATCTTGCTTGATCTTTATTTAGCTGATTCGATCTGTTATGGTTGTGCCTTGCTCGCCAAGGTTTAGTTTGACATCTACGTAGTCAGGCCTTACAAACGGGTTGAACGATCCAAAGAGTACGCATGCGTAGTTTACTCGCTCTAGAGAGTTGTTCGGTAATTGACGTTACGTTGGTTATTAGGCCTCCTCTAGGATTAGTATTCTTCATCTTTGTATATACCAGGCTCAATTACGTGTAGGACGTTCCATTCGTGGTGAAAGCGTTAAACCCGTCAGAGATCGATTTAACTTGTAATGATAAAGCAAAACCCCATGTTATCGTAAATCTAATGCAGAACCATGGGATAATCGGCTCTAGGAGCCGATTCTGGAAACTCGGGAGCCGGTCACGCTCGAATTTTACGATACTTGTTTACCATGGAAATCAATCGGAGCAATCCTTCACCTTCGACCGGTATAGGTCGTGGTGGCATCTCGAACCAAGCGGGCGTGTGCGGAGTTTTGCGGGCGTTGCAGAGGACCGTGGCCCACCAGCAGCCTGGAGCCTCCGGCTCAGTGTTGCTAGTCGCCGGTGAGTTTTGGCAGGCAACATGTATACACTTACCAAAACTAACACACCCGATCATCACGTGGTGCTTCGAAACAATAAGCTTTAGCAACGGTGCTAACTAAGGGTGAACACTTTATGACTTGAAATTCATGTGCGTGAGGGATCATCTTATAATGCTACCGTCTACTAAGCAATACAAGATGCATAAAGGATTAACATCACATGCAATTCATAATATGTGATATGATATGGCCTTTCTTCTTTGTGCTTCCGAGCTCCATCTTCAAGCACGAACATGATCTCCATCATCACCGGCATTGCATCAAGGTCAATGACGCTTCTCCATGGTTGTCGTCACCTTCAACTATTACAACTACTTTGAATAGACACGCTGGTCTTAACATAAATTAAAGACAACCATATGGCTCGCCGGTTGCCAACTTACAATAAGGAACATTGCATACATCAAATATAATCACAATCATGGCCACATCACATCATTGCACACCCTGCAAAACAAAGTTAGACCTCTACTTTCTTTGCATGTTTTACGTGGCTTGGGGCTTTCAATAAGTGTCGTTCTAACTTACGAACATGAACCACAACATTGATACTAGTATTGTTAATCACCCGTTGTAAATTGGATCTTAACTATGCTAGGAGAAACAGGCACCATAAAGCCACTTATGCAATACAAGTTGCATGTCAAGCATGGAGCAAGTCTCATGAACGATGTCATGTAAGGTTAGCCCGGGCCGCTTCATCCCAACATACCGTAAGATGCAAAGTACACAAGAAGCAATCAACAATAAAAGCATCAACACCCACAATGACCATTGTGTTATACTCGTGCAACAGATCTACATATAGACACGGCTCGATACCCGTAGGGTTTCGTAGCATGGAAAACAAAAAATTTCTATCGCATACAAACAAACAAGCCAAGATCTATCTACTAGATTGTAGCAACGAGTCGATGGAATAACTTACCCTCGAAGATTCCAAAGTGTTTAACGAGAGCTGATTCTCGTGGGTGATGTAGTCGTACTCTTCCCGATCTCAAGATCGCGTAGACGATCCTTCCGGCCATTTGTGTTCAAGCAGCCCCGCAATCGGTCACATCGGTGACTCGAAGAAGACCTTCCTCTCCTTGTTCCAGCAGGCCGGAGGTTGTAGCACTCTCCTCATGGCGCAAAGACAACGGCGTGGTACCGGAAGTAGAGGGGAGATCTCGCAGGGCTTCGCCTTAAGCCGGAGCGAGTATGGTAGAGTATGAGAGAGTCCTCGGTGTTCTAGGGTTTAGAAACACCAAGGAGGGGATGCTAGAGCCGGCGGCTAGGGTTCGGGGGACCCCCAAGTCGGCGTTAGGCAAAACCCTAGGGGTGGGCGGCTATGGTGGCACTTCTAGGGTTTGAGGAGGACTTGTTGTTTGCTAGGAGGAGCCTGTCCTCCTTATATAGGTGGAGGGCGGCCAAGGGGGGAGTCCCTCCCAACTCGGCTTGGAGGCGCCGGTTGGAGGAGGATTCCTCCCAACTCGGTTTCCACTTCCTCCTCTTTTCCTCTTTCCAATTTTAGCCGTTTGACTTTTCAAACTAGCTATTTGACTTTTCAAACTAGGATTTGATTTAATCCTTTATTTGGAACAGATGACACTCAAGACATGATGCAATCATTCCAACTTGCAATGACACATTCATGTACCCTTCCCTCTCGAGTCTTGGGACATTCCGGAACCTTCTAGAACATTCGGATGAAAACACGGAATCATTCCCAAACTCCAAACGAGACTTCCCTTATATGAATCTTATTCTCCGGACCATTCCGGATCTCGTGATATCCGGATCCCATCCGAGACTCAACAACATTCGGTATCTTTCTCATCATACCATAACTACTCAAACAACGTCGAATCCTTAAGTGTGTCTCTACGGTTCGTGAATTATGCGACATGATCGAGACTTCTCGAACAATAACCAATAGAGGAATGGAAATTCATATGGCTCCACATATTTCTCGATTACTTTGCGATCGAATGAACCACTTACATACGATACCAATTTCCCTTTGTCTCACGATAGTTTACTTATCCGAGGTTATGATCGTCAAGATCTCTGCATACCTAGTTCAACCTCATTACCGATAAGTACTCTTTTCGCTCCGTGATATGTGATCCCTTGTGAGCGGTCACATGCTTGCAAGCTAATTGGATGACATTCTACCGAGAGGGCCCAGAGTATATCTATCTCATATGGATGGACAAATCCCTCTTGATCCATGTGTCTCAACAAATACTTTCCGAACACTCAATGCCACCTTTATAGCCACCCGCCACGGTGTGTGGTGTTTAATGTCATCAAAGCATCCATTCGGTAAAGGTGATATGCATGATCTCATGGTCAAGGAATCAGGTTACTATGTATCGAGCATATAGCAATTGAACTATTAAAATGACTTGATCTTTATGCTACGCTTATCTATAGGAGTATGTCCACCATATCATTCTCCTAACGATATGATATTGTTGTTGATAACATCTCAATGTTCATGATAGGAAACCACAATCATTTATCAACCAACAAGCTAGTGATGTATAGAGGCTATACTAGGGACTTCAAATTAAGTTTACAAATCACACAAGTATCAATGTTTCCTGGTTAATACTATTATAGCATGAATGTAAACATTTATCATAAACACAAAGATATAATAATAACTACATTTATTATTGCCTCTAGGGCATATCTCCAACACCACTTGTATGAGTAAGCTTTACTCATGCTTCCAACTCCCAAGAAACCAAGTTATTCTAAAGTGTCCACTGTAAACTCCTATGCATGGTGTGTTACACCATTCTAAGTATATTCTTATTTTCAGCTATCTTCCAATTAAAAAATATTTTGTTATGTGAAAACTTAGTGATTAAATCCCTCACAAACTTGATGGCACACTTTATATTCTTTGCCCCTAATAAACTTGAACCATTGTGTCATCTATGTTGTATATGCTCGCACTTATACGTTGGAATTAGCAGAACCGTGTTGTCATGGGGAACGTTTGTAACATTGCACTTGTACTTTGTACTTACTTGATATCATGCTCTTTTGTCTATGGATGTCACCGGTGTGAAATAAAGAGGGAACTTGTAAGTCCATGGAGTTTGTATCCTGTGTTAGAGAAACGCCTGGGCCGCTAGCCTAAGCCATGCCTAATCATGGTGGAAACTTGCAGCATCACCATAGTGACATCTATAAAGCACTCTTCTTATAAAAAAAAGACGCATTGAGAAAAGAGGAAAGAGAGAAAAAGCATCATATTCCCATGGTAAATAAGAAGATTGCTAAGATGCTCATTGTATGCTTGCCTTGTAATTTTGGTTATGGAAAATCTCCTACACCATGTGCAAGGGGTACCCCGTTGGCGGTTCTCTATGATATGCAAATACTTACAATGACAATAACTTACAGGTGACTAAAGTTGAGTAACATGAGGTGTGACCCTCGTATTCAAGGGACTTGAGATTGCCAACTTATACTTCGTCAAGCATATACTCCATATTTGTTCATTTTAACCTTAATCACTTCAAGATGCTTATGATAGGGGCAATGAGGGCTGAAAGCTAACACGTACCATAATTTTTGGAAGGTATTTTTGAAACTTGAAATCTCTGCTTCCTTTATAAATAAAAGGCCTTTCTTCCACCACTATTGAGTCTCCACCTTCTACCATTAGGCACCATTAAGAGAGCATAGTTGTCATTCTGTGTGCAGTGTTCCAAAGCTTATTGATTGATGCATATTGTGACATTACTTGTTCTTGTGCTATTTGTTTCTAGTCACCCTTGTGAACATTGAAGGTGTCCTATGCATCTATTTGCTACTCTATGAGGGACAAGCTGATTGCCACTATGCTATGTTTTCTGTATGTGAAACAAACAAACGTTTTTCAATGCATGTTATTCATGATCTTTGTTTGTAGCTTGTCATGTTGCATGCATAGTTACTATGTCCTATTGTTAGAACTCCATCTTTCATGATCATGTTTAGAGTTATTTGATCTCAGCTTTCAATGCTTGCAAATGGTTAGATCTTTATTGTGAGGGTTGATGGCGCCCAGTACTTGTCGTGGGATGCTTCGTTGGAAACCACAAGAGCAAGGTATGAAGCAGCACAGCAGCAAGTTTCCCTCAGTAAGAAACCGAGGTTATCGAACCAGTAGGAGGAACGAAACATCACACATGTGTTGCTAGCAACGCGGAGAACTGCACAAGACAAACTCAAGACTTTGCCCCAATGAATCAGTGAGGTTGTCAAGCTCACCGGTTTGCTATAACAAAGGATTAAACGTATGGTGTGGAAGGTAATGGTGGTTTGCAACAAGTAAACAGGTAACCATGGAAGATGTATCAATGGTAAAGATTGGACCGGGGTCCATAGTTCACTAGAGGTGCTCTCCTTAGATAAACAACATGACATGAAGGGTAAACAAATTACAGCGGGGCAACTGACAGGAACTGAGCAAGGCATAACAATGCAATTACTAGTCAGAAAGATCCTATGAGGCTGATTGGGCAATACAACAATATACATAGACTGCCATCCAACTGCATCTATGACTAGAAGTCCACCTTCAGGTTATCATCCGACCCCCCTCCAGTATTAAGTTGCAAGCAACAGACAACTGCTTTAAGCAAAGTGTGTAAGGTAAACAGTCCACATGTTCCATGAACAAGAGACCGTTGTTTTCTCCCTAGTAGCAATAGCACATCTACAACCAAAGAGATTTATGTCACTTCCCTTGGAAACTAGAGGCATGAACCCACTATCGAGCATAAATACCCCCTCTTGGAGTCACTAGCAACTACTTGGCCAAGATAACCACTAGCAACGGAGAGCATGAAAGATCACAAACAACACAGACATGATAGAATCATAAAGATAAAACCATTAATCAAACCAACATAATAATCTCAATATCCATCGGCTCCCCGCAAACACAACATGCATGATTACAAATAGATTATATCTTGATCATGAACGGAGCTCACAAGATCTATACATGAAAGCACAAAGGAGGAGATACAACCATCTAGATACTACATGGACCCATAGTCCAAGGTGGAACTACTCACGCATCATACCGGAGGGAAGGCCTCCGGGATGATCTCCCCTCGGCAGTCGGGAAGAACTTGATCCCCGATCTAGGGACGATGGTGGCGGTGGCTACAAACGGTTTCGTGGATTTCTGATCGGGTACCTAGGGTTTCTGCATCGAGGGCTTCTTATAGGCGAGGGCGAGACGGAGGCGGCCTGGCCACCAGCCAGCATGATAGCGAGCCCACCTGCCGCTTTGGGGTGGGTCTGCCCCTGGCAGCCCTCCACTCTCCTCTGGACTTCTTGTTCCCCAGGGAAAGTAATTGACTTTGGCGTTTGTCCCGTCCAATTCCGAGAATATTTCTTTACTAACTTTTCTGAAACCAAAAATAGCAGAAAACAAGCATCTGGCACTGTTGCAACTTGTTAATAGGTACCAGAAAACATGTAAAAAGCACCTCAAAGTGTAGACAAGCAAAGCAAAGTAGATACAAAACAAGCATGGAGCATCAAAAATTATAGATACGTTTCCAACGTATCAGCATCCCCAAGCTTAACTCCTGCTCGTCCTCGAGTAGGTAAGTGGTAAACAGAATAATTTTTCAGGTGACATGCATCCTCACAATAAAGATCCAACCATTTGCAAGCATTGAAAGTTGGGATCAAAGAACTCTAAACATGTGCATGAAAGATGGAGTTCTAACAATAGGACATAGTAACTATGCATGCAACATGACAAGCTACAAACAAAGATCATGAGTAACATGCATTGAAAAACGTTTGTTTGTTTCACATGCAGAAACATAGCATAGTGGTAATCAACTTGTCCCTCATAGATTAGCAATATAATGCATAAGACACCTGCAAAGTTCACAAGGGTAACTAGAAACAAGTAGCACAAGAGCAAATAATAACACAATATGCATCAATTAATAAGCTTTGGAACACTGCACACAAAATGACAACTATGAAGGGTTCGCAGCATAGAAAACAAAAATTTTCCTACGATGGGAACAACTATGTACCAAGATCTATCTACTAGATACAAACAACGGGCGGATGTATATCCGTAGAGAACATACCCTTGAAGACCGACAAAGCTTAACGAGTCCAAACTCGTGGTTGATGTAGACGATCTCTTGCCGATCTCAAGATCGAGAGGAAGTCCTAAGCCAAGAAACAATAGCGATCCGTGCTCGCACACACGTTCGAGGCACCGAGCAACCTCCGCCTCCTCGCTCCAGTGATGCAGCGGAAGCACAACTCTTTCTTGCCGAAAAGCCACGGGAACATGTATCTCGCTAGTCCGAGACCATGGGGATAAAATCTAGAGGGGAGAGAGATCCTTCACGAGGAGGTGTGTTGTGAGAGGAGGAGAGGGGCCTTTTATAGGGAGAGGGGGCACCCAAGGGCCATGCGCCCAGCCATGGGGCTGCCCCACCTCTTCCACATTCATGTGGGTGGAGATCCTCAAAATGAAAAGCCTCCTCCCATTAAAAAGCCTCCACTCATAAATCACTCACATGCATTAAATTTCCACCAAATTTAATGCAAGCTCTCATTAAATAAAACTCTTTTATTTATTTATTCAGAATTTTGTTAATTACTTTAATTAACAAACATTCACATAAAACCCTTGCTAGTATTCCATTTCACATGCAGAACCAGTTTCAGCAATTTCAACCGAAACAGTTTCGGTGTCTAGTGAAATAAATTCCTGCGCTTTCCTTTTCTTTTCGGCATGAAACTTTTGCTCCAATTGGATGTCGGTGTCTCTTAAGTGTGTCACCCTACGGTTCGCGAATAATGCGGACATGATCGAGACCCCTCTCAGATCAATAATCAGAAGCGGGATCTGGAGACCCATACTGACTCCCACACATTCAACGATGACTTTCTTGTGATCGTCGGAACCTTTTACGCTAGTATCTTAATCCCTTTGTTTCACGATATATTACATGTCCGAGATTCGATCATCGGTATCTCCATACCTAGTTTGATCTCGTTACTGACATGCACTCTTTTCTCGTTCCCGTGATATAACATTCTAGTGATCAAATCACTTGCTTGCAAGCTAATCAATGTGATATCACCGAGAGGCCCAGTATATCTATCCGTCATTGGGATGAACAAATTCCACTCTCGATCCATGGGCCTCAACATAACACTTTACGAACCCATCTTTATAATCACCCCGTTACGGTGTGACGTTTGATGTTATCAAGAAACTCTTCGGTGTTAGTGATTGACATGATCTCATGGTCTAAGGATTAGGATCACTTCGTAGTTGTTATAGCAATATAAACTCAATGACTTTGATCGTAATGCTATACTTGGATGAATGTTCATCACACCATTACACTAATGTTGTGACCTCGTTATTAACAACATCCAATGTCCATGATCGAAACCTATGATCATCTTGTTAATCAACGAGCTAGTTTATAAGAGAGGCATAACTAGGAACTTTCTATTTGTTTATTAAACACACATGTATTAACGTTTCGTATTAATACAATTATAGCATGCAAAATAAACATTTATCATAAATAAGGAATACGATAATAACCACTTTATTATTGCCTCTCGGGCATATTCCTTGATCTCCCACTTGCACTAGAGACAATAATCTAGTTTGAGAACTTTGTGTATTGAACACCTATGGCTTTCGGTGTTCCATATACACAATTGCAAGTGGTTAACATAATCTCTGGTGACGCTTGGTCCGTGTGTATTTGCATGTCTTTGCGTCTTCACGCATCACTCATTCTCCAATGAGATGGCATTGTATAAATTTGGTCTTTCGGTGAGACCTTTAGTTCCTTGGGGTTAAAACACGTCGATACTATTGTCATACAATATATATTTAGTGTTAGCCCGTTGCGAACCACACCTTAGTTTGATAACAAACTACTTGACACAAATTCCCTCCTTTGCTGCTACTATAGCAGTCATATACTTAGCCTTTTGTTGTAGTATTCGTCATAATGTCTTAACTTTGGAACTCTTCCAAATCCATCATGGAATCTCCTTTCCCACCCATAGTTTAAATTGAGATAAACTTAATTTGTATCTTGTGACAAAACTAGTATCAATGTAACGCTTTACAATGAACTATTTTTAATTGTTTGTCACCTCTACACAAATATATTCTTAGTTCTTCCAAAAGATCATAAGAATATCCTTACTATAGTCCAATGATCATTTTATGATTCATTACGGTATGCTCATAACACTTAGAGCATAGGACATATCTGGATGTGTACATATCATGGTATGATTGATCAAAACATTCTTGTGATTTCACTCATCAAGTGTCAAAACACTTGAATCTTGTTTCACTTATCAAGTGTCGATACACTTGAATCTTGATTCAATTCCTTTCCATGTGACAAGAACTGTTTCTTGTCATTTCTATATTGAACTCCTTCAATATCTCATATATGTACGTTTACGTAACCATATTAGCGCCATCGCTCATCCACTATAGACATTCATGCTGAATATTCGGTTTTGCCTAAGTCTTTCATCGAAATGAAATTCTTAACCATTGTCAATAAAATATACATCATTTCTAATCAACAAGATGTCCTCCACATAATGTATTAGAAATATGTCTTAGCCCCACTTAATTTCTTGCAAATGCAAGCATCTTCATCGTCTCGATGAAAACTCCTTTTCATCATGGTGAAGATTCTAACTCCATGATGCTTACTTCAACCATTGAAGTTTGCATGCCCTTTAGCATCCTTTGAATTTAACAAAACCCTTTGGACCGTGTCATGTACACGTCCTAGGTAACCATTCTATTAGAAGAATTTTGTTTTGTTTATTCATCTACCATATACCAAATTATATGTAGTGGTTGCTACTTTCATCCGTTCAGACTAAATATCGCTATGAAAGATCAAATCTTGTCATAGTCAACTCTTTGAACATTGTCATAAAATACTTTACAACATGTCGAATATTTCATAGATGTGAGACATCCATGTCTGTTTCTTTATAGATCCAAATACGACCGATAGGTTTTTACACCTTTCAGGAGGGTCTTCCAAGTTCAAAACTTGATTTCTCGTGTATGGAACTATCACGGATTTTATGGCTTCAAGCCATTTGACGGAGTCAGGGCCCATCATCGCTTCTTTGCATACAGTCGGTTAATCATTGTCAAACAATGATGATTTACTCTCAAATCTAAATATTTGATTGTTTATCCGACCGACTTGGTTCAATAAGAACTTAGATCTCCGTGACCACAACCTTTGAGGCACATAAGCTATGAGCATTATGGCTGCCTCCGGAACATTTTCCGGCGCTGCGCAACTCAGCACATTTGGCTAAGGTTCGTTAACCTTATCAAAGTTCTATTGTCCTCCCACTTAACTTTTGCGAAAAATTCCTTTTTCAAGAAACTTCACATTTCAAGCGACAAACCCTTTTGTCCTCGGTGTTAAGGAGGAATAACCAATTGTTATTCAAAATAACCTACAAAGACATGCTCATCCGACTTTGGTTGTAAACATCTTACTTATGTTTAGCATACCAAAATTTAAGAAAGGACAACTTGGGTTTTACCCCAAACCATAACTCATATGGTGTCATTTCAACGGATCAAGATGGAGCTCTTTTCAGTGTAAAAGCGGTAGTCTCTAAAGCTTTAATCTTTTAAAACATAATGGCAGTTTTATAAATAACACCTTTGATCCAACCATGTCAAACAAGGTTTCATTACAAATCTCAAACACTCCATATTCCTATGGTGTTTCGGGAGATGTAAATCTAGGTGTTTTGCTAAACTTGCAACTCAAATAAATCCCTTTATGATAAAATCATAATTCATTTATTTTCTTGTTACACTTGTAACTCAAATAAATCCCTTATGATAAAATCATAAACCATTTATTTTTCTTGTTACAATGATTTTCACTTCATCTTGAAAATCTTTGAAACATTTTCAAATATTTCATACTTCTTTCTCATTAAGTGAACATTCACTCAAATTTAGGAGAAAGCATATGAAGTTGAAACCCATAAACTTACACATAATGGAATACATACATCGATATGTATAAATTCCAATATTTTAGTCGTTCGTTCTCCTTTGGCCTTTGAACGAAGTTTTAATTATCACATGGAAAGTCTCACAAGCGTCACTTGATCAAATCAAAGACTCCAAAAATCCACGAATATGGAGATTCTTCATGTTCTCTTTCCAATATAATTTAAACAATGATGTCACTTAGTGATCTTTCAATCATTTGTCTTGCGACATTTTAGCATTAGGATTTATGGATGTGATTTCTTCAACTAGATTTGTAAATCATCCATCTTATATGGAATACGGTAATTATTTGAACAACCTTTGTTCTTATAATACCTGATTCAAATACCAATTATTAAAACAAATCTTGAAGTCTTTCTTCAACTAGATTTGTAAATCATCCATCTTATATGGAATACGGTAATTATTTGAACAACCTTTGTTCTTATAATACCGATTCAAATAACAATTATTAAAACAAATCTTGAAGTCAAGCTTTGATGTCAACGAGAAATACAAACAACGGTTTGTTTGTTTTCGATGAACATCATCACATTTTCTCTTCTTGTTACTTAGGCCATTGTGGTTCATGAATTGCGTCATTCCGTATGAAATTTCATACCAACCAATTCGGTATCCAATACCCAAGAACCACATTGTTTAACAAGCAAAAAATACAACATAACATGTATATCATCCATATACCTAAATTGGATATTTCCAATCTTTTCTTTTCTGCCAAATATATTTTATAGATTCTCTTTCAGCATTTCCTTTTCCTTTTAAAAGAATCTATCAACATCAAAAGTGGCGCCATATACATGACACATAGTCCAAAGCGTGTATATTCAAATAATAATACCTTTGGATTTGCACTTTGAAGTAGATCATCATCATCAAATGATCGGTATTCTTTCAAAATCCATTCTTTAGTAATCTTTTAGTGTAGTAAACATTTTACATACATATTCTATTCACCCTTATCATGACGACTTTCATGATCAAGCTACTTTAGCTTATAAAGGCGAATCGTGAGTATAACATTACTTTCCAAAACCCTTTTGGATGATTAGGATGTCTAGCATCTCCAACCTTCGTAAATTCTCATCCAATATGAGAACATATATATACTCTATCATATTGCAACAAAACATTGTTTCAGATATCGTTATATACACACATGATGGTTTAAAACAATTCTTTCAGCTCCTAGATAAACTTGATGTTTAAATCAAGAATCATGGAGGCAAACATGATACTTAAGATACTAACATCGGAATTGTTACTCTCGATTTAATACCAATTATTAAATTTCATGGAGTAAATAGAATTTTCTGAAAGTTTGCAATAGGACTTTAAACTTTAGATTGACACTCAACAGTCGATACTAGTTCGTAAAGTATATATCCGAATTCTATAGTTCTATTATCTCAATTACAACTATGCATAAGGTGGTGAGCGAATGCCAATGACTACAACAAATTATGCAAATTCACTTTGATTTAATTTATGATAAATTGAGTTCTACTAATCCAAATTAGAAATGAACTCCCACTCAAAACGACATCCTCGTGCCTTTTGGTGATTACATGAACCAAATCCACTACACCAAGTCCGATCATCACGTGAGTCGATTGTAGCTTCAAAGCGAGCATCAAATGGGCATCATATCTACTATATGACTCATGCTTAACCTTTCGTCCGTGTTCCGAGGCCATGTGCAGACATGCTAGGCTCGCCAAGTAAGAACCTTAGTATTGGCGTGTAATCATCTTACACCCGAGAGTGCTCGAGGATTCAAGTACACCCGATCATCACGTGATGTCTTGAAGCGACGAAACATTGTCGGTGCATACTTAAGGAAGAACACATTTTTATCTTGATATCTAAATGAGGGATCATCTTATTATGCTAATAAAACGCCAAACAAGCAATATAAGATGCTATCAAACATCACATGTTTATTAGTGGAATGATATGGTTCCCGCATATGATCTCTATCATGTGCATTGTGGTATGATCACTATCATACCTTTATGTGTAAGTCCAAGGTCTATGGAGATTACACGTTATGTGTGTTGTAAGAGTATCATCTTATACTTCTACTTACAACATCACCATATCATAACACTAGCCCAAACAACAATCTAAACTAGACGCCTCCAATTTATCCATTGCAAATTTTACGTGGCTTAGGGCTTTCAAGATAGAACCGTTCTTACCTGAAACATGAACCACAACGAGGATAACCAAATTGTTGACAACTCGTTGCAAATTAGATATTGACTATAGTAGGAGAGGCAGACACCGCTAGCCACTTATGCAAAACTAGTTGCATGTCAAGCGTGGAACAGGTCTCATGCGAGGACATGTAAAGTTTGTCCGCCGCTTCATCCCACTATGCCACCAATATCCAAAGTACAACTAAGAAGCAATAAAATGATCATCATCGCCCATACTCATATGTGTACTACCGTGCAAAGTATCTACGCATAGATCCGGCTCGATACCAATCAAGGGTTCGCAGATAGAAAACAAAAATTTTCCTACGATGGGAACAACTATGTACCAAGATCTATCTACTAGATACAAACAACGGCGGATGTATATCCGTGAGAACATACCCTTGAAGACCGACAAAGCTTAACGAGTCCAAACTCGTGGTTGATGTAGACGATCTCTTGCCGATCTCAAGATCGAGAGGAAGTCCTAAGCGCCAAAGCAAGCGCGTGCTTTCGCACACACGTTCGAGGCACCGAGCAACCTCCGCCTCCTCGCTCCAGCGATGCGGAAGCACAACTCTTTCTTGCCGAAAAGCCACTGGAACATGTATCTCGCTAGTCCGAGACCATGGGGATAAAATCTAGAGGGAGAGAGATCCTTCACGAGGAGGTGTGTTGTGAGAGGAGGAGGGGGCCTTTATAGGGAGGGGGGCACCCAAGGGCCATGCGCCCAGCCATGGGCTGCCCCACCTCTTCCACATTCATGTGGTGGAGATCCTCAAAATGAAAAGCCTCCACTCCCATTAAAAAGCCTCCACTCATAAATCCACTCACATGCATTAAATTTCCACCAAATTTAATGCAAGCTCTCATTAAATAAAACTCTTTTATTTATTTATTCAGAATTTTGTTAATTACTTTAATTAACAAACATTCACATAAAACCCTTGCTAGTATTCCATTTCACATGCGAGAACAGTTTCAATTTCAGCAAAAGCAGTTTTGGTGTCTAGTGAAATAAATTCCTGCTTTCCTTTTCTTTTCGGCATGAAACTTTTGCTCCAATTGGATGTCGGTGTCTCTTAAGTGTGTCACCCTACGGTTCGCGAATAATGCGGACATGATCGAGACCCTCTCGGATCAATAATCGAGCGGGATCCGGAGACCCATACGACTCCCACACATTCAACGATGACTTTCTTGTGATCGTCGGAACCTTTTACGCTAGTATCTTAATCCCTTTGTTTCACGATATATTACATGTCCGAGATTCGATCATCGGTATCTCCATACCTAGTTTGATCTCAATTCGACATGCACTTTTCTCGTTCCGTGATATAACATTCTAGTGATCAAATCACTTGCTTGCAAGCTAATCAATGTGATATCACCGAGAGGGCCCAGTATATCTATCCGTCATTGGGATGAACAAATTCCACTCTCGATCCATGGGCCTCAACATAACACTTTACGAACCCATCTTTATAATCACCCATTACGGTGTGACGTTTGATGTTATCAAGAAACTCTTCCGTGTTAGTGATTGACATGATCTCATGGTCTAAGGATTAGGATCACTTCGTAAGTTGTTATAGCAATATAAACTCAATGACTTTGATCGTAATGCTATACTTCGGATGAATGTTCATCACACCATTACACTAATGTTGTGACCTCGTTATTAACAACATCCAATGTCCATGATCAGGAAACCTATGATCATCTTGTTAATCAACGAGCTAGTTTATAAGAGAGGCATAACTAGGAACTTTCTATTTGTTTATTAAACACACATGTATTAACGTTTCCGTATTAATACAATTATAGCATGCAAAATAAACATTTATCATAAATAAGGAATACGATAATAACCACTTTATTATTGCCTCTCGGGCATATTCCCTTCAAACTATGCTCTCTTAATGGTGCCTAAAGGTAGAAGGTGGAGACTCAATAATGGTGGAAGAAAGACCTTTTTTGTAAAGGAAGCAGGGATTACAAGTTTCAAAAAGAACTTCCAAAAATTATGGTACTTGTTAGCTTTCAGCCCTCATTGCCCCCATCATAAGCATCTTGAAGTGGTTAAGGTTAAAGTGGCAAAGCTGGAGTATATGCTTAACGAAGTATAAGTTGTCAATCTCATGCCCCTTGAATACGAGGGCCACACCTTATGCATACTCAACTTTGTGTCCAGGTAAGTTCTTGTCACTGTAAGTATTTGCATATCATTGAGAACCGCCAATGGGGTACCCCTTGCACATGGTACAAGAGATTTCCCATAATGAAAATGACAAGGCAAGTAGACAATGAGCATCTCAACAATTCTTCTTATGTACCATGGGAATATGGTGCTTTTTTCTCTCTTTCTTCTTTTCTCAATGTGTCTCTTTTTTAAGAAGAATGCTTCATAGATGTCACTATGGTGATGCTGCAAGTTTCCACCATCATTAGGCATGGCTTAGGCTAGCGGCCTAGGCGTCTCTCTAACACAGGATACAAACTCCATGGACTTACAAGTTCCCTCTTTATTTCACATCGGTGACATCCATAGACAAAAGAACATGATATCAACTGAGTACAACAAGGTACAAGTGCAATGTTGAAAATGTTCCCCGTGACAGCACAATTCTGTTATTTCCAACTTATAAGTGCAAGCATATACAACAAAGTTGTCACAATGGTTCATGTTTATTAGGGGCAAAGAATAAAGTGTGCCATAAAGTTTTTGAGGGCTTTAATCACTAACTTTTCACATAACAAAATAGTTTTTAATTAGAAGATAGTTGAAAACAAGAATATACTCGGAATGGTGTAACACACCATGCATAGGAATTTATAGTGGACACTTTGGAATAACTTGGTTTCTTGGGAGTTGGAGGCATGAGTAGAACTTAATCATACAAGTGGAGGCTAGCAAAAGACTGGGATCAACCAACTAAGAGAGCAATAATGGCCTAAATCATGCGGCAACAAAGCATACTAATCAAAGCAAAGAGTGGTACTACAAGTCAAGGACTAAATGATCATAGAGGCTAATGGTGACTTGTCACAGTCATAACATGGTGTGAGGATGTGCCAACTCAACCCAAGCAAAACATCAAAAGAGAATACCACAATACTATGCTTTTGCATGCTAAAACAATGCATAATTTCTTCAAGGCACACTAAGCAATCCCAATTGTTTGGAACAAGACATGCTACAACAATTATCACTAAGAATAATGCTAAAGCGACACCTAGCATGTCATGCTAAAGTCTAAGTCATAGTCAATAGCTCCTCTTGCACTTCAAGCAAGAACTTACTACTCCTTTCCAAACACCAAGCAAACTTATTTGCAAAACAACACAGCGAGAACGGGGGTCCAAATTACTTTACTCAAGCAAACTAAACAACCTAAGTAAAGCAAACGAAAACTAAGACGCTCCAAGAACAACACAACTATGCATGAAACAATAAAAACAAAGTGTCTAGACAGACCTCAGCTTTTTATTGATGAAGAAGGGGATGCCCAAGGCATCCCCAAGCTTTGACACTTGTACCCCTTGGATATTTCTTGGGGTGACACCATGGTGGCATCCCCAATCTTGAGCTTTTGTCCATTCTTCATCTCATTACATTATTCTCTCTCTACACCTGAAAATTTTCCTTCATACAAAACTTCACACAATCTTCATTAGCAACATTATCTTATTCAAAAGATATTAGACCACCGGCAAAGCTTTAAAACAGCAAGGCTTTTTACTAAAAACACAAGCTACTGTATTCACTCCTTCAAAAAGCTTAATTTACCTGAAGAGAACTCAAAAAGGAATCAATAAGAAGCAAATACAAATAATGGCAGAAATCTATCAAAACAGACCAACAGGTAGAAACGAATTTTTTCGAACATCTTCTGTTGCCCAAATCAAAAAGTGTTGAACTAACGAAAGTTATCTAACATACTGGAGGATTTATTCATAAATTTTGAGCTCAATTCGAGTTACAGAGCCTCCTCACGATTTTTTTGGTGGAGGCAATCTGTTCGGACAGCAACTCCCCAAATCTTATTTCCCTCTCATTAGAGGTCATTCTTGGCACAAAAAGCAAACAAAAAAGATAAGGAGAGGTCATTACTGAAGTAGTAACTTCCAAGACTCAAGGAAACTCTTGGTTTATCTCCCAACAAGTACTTTTTTTTAACACCTTTAAGTTAGGCTTGATAGTTTGAGAATATGCTCACATAAGAATTATGAATTAAAGTCAAAGAGAGAATCAAGAAGCAAATTTAAAACACATTTAAGTCTAACCCACTTCCTATGCATAGGAATCTTGTATGCAAATAAATTCACAAAGAACAAAGTGACATGCATAGGAAGATGAAACAAGAGCAACTTCAAAACTTTCAGCACATAGAGAGGTGTTTCAGTACCATGAAAACTTCTACAACCATATTTTCCTCTCTCATAATAGTTTTCAGTAGCCTCATGAATAAACTCAACAATATAGCTATCACATAAAGCATGCTTTTCATGATCTACAAACTCATAATTTCTATTAAGCTCAAAAATAGTGGGATTAAAACCTCCACAGGTTTAATCTAAAGTAGATATTTCAAAAGGATCCACAGGAACATAACATTCATCCTCCTTTGGTAAACATGGAGGACAATCAATTAATGTAAGAGGTAAAGAGTTACTCTCATTAGAAGGTAGACATGGGTAGATCCATTCTTCCTCCTTTTGTTCATCACTCTCCTCCTCTTTTTCATCTAATGAGCTTCCAGTTTCAATAATTTCTTCTTCAAAAGGCTCCTGCAAGGCATTAGTCTCTTCAAAATGTGGGAAACACCTATTAAAATATTCAAGAATATAGCCATTTTCTCCCTTGTAATTATCAAAGCAAAATTTAAGTATCTCTAAAACCTCATGTTCATAAGGTGCATCATCAATATTTTCAAGCAAACTGGCAAGTTCAAATGCACCCTTGAAGGCAATAAATTATTCAATTTGTTCCACATCATCAAAATCATAATTTCCTTTAACATAAGAAGATATGGTAACATTATCATTATACTCACATTGAAAGGGTAGGTGTTTATACCTCCTGCAGCAACAAGCTTTACCAAAGCAATAAGTAACATTATAAGTAGAGCACACGTCTCTATCAATAGTATTCAACTTATCAATTTGTTCCCATAAGTGTTTCCCTTTTTGTGAAAACCAGTGTTTCTTATAATAATACTTTTGTTCTTCTGTGATCCCACCTTGCCAATAAGAATTAGTTTCAAAGAAACCCTTCATTGATAGAAAGCATGACCAAGCAAGGCAATAACAAACCACCAACTAGAGCAGGAACTAATTTTTTTTGTTTGAAAAAAGGCAAACAAAACCAAGCAAAAGAAACAAAGCAAACTAAAAACAAAGTAAAGGGAAAGTAAGTGGAGGACTCCCCTAGTGAAGACGTCCTTAGCCTCCCCGGCAACGACGCCAGAAAATAGCTTGATGACGCCCAGTACTTGTCGTGGGACGCTTCGTTGGAAACCCCAAGAGCAAGGTATGAAGCAAAGACAAAGAAGTTTCCCTCGAGAAACCGCGTTATCGAAGAGGAGGAAGAAAACGTCACACAGGTATTGCTAGAAACGCGGAGACTTGCACAACACAAACTCAAGACTTTGCCCCAACGAATCAGTGAGGTTGTCAAGCTCACCGGTTTGCTGTAACAAAGGATTAAACATATGGTGTGGAAGATAATGGTGGTTCGCAACAAGTAAACATGTAACAGTGGAAGATGTATCAATGGTAAAGATTGGACCGAGGTCCATAGTTCACTAGAGGTGCTCTCCTTAGATAAACAACATGGCATGAAGGGTAAATAAATTACAACAAGGTAATTGACAGGAACTGAGCAAGGCATAACAATGCAATTACTAGTCAGAAAAATCCTATGAGGCTGATTGGGCAATACAACAATATACATAGACTGCCATCCAACTGCATCTATGACTAAAAGTCCACCTTCAGGTTATCATCCGAACCCCCTCTAGTATTAGGTTGCAAGCAACAGACAACTGCTTTAAGCAAAGTGTGTAAGGTAAACAGTCCACATGTTCCATGAACAAGAGACCGTTGTTTTCTCCCTAGTAGCAACAACACATCTACAACCGAAGAGATTTTTATCACTTCCCTTGGAAACTAGAGGCATGAATCCATTATCGAGCATAAATACCCCCTCTTGGAGTCACTAGCACCTACTTGGCCAAGATAACCACTAGCAACGAAGAGCATGCAAGATCACAAACAACACAGACATGATAGAATCATAAAGATAAAACCATTAATCAAACCAACATAATAATCTCAATATCCATCGGATCCCCGCAAACACAACATGCATGATTACAAATAGATTAGATCTTGATCATGAATGGAGCTCACAAGATCTATACATGAAAGCACAAAGGAGGAGATACAACCATCTAGCTACTACATGGACCCATAGTCCAAGGTGGAACTACTCACGCATTATACCGGAGAGAAAGCCTTCGGGATGATCTCCCCTCCGGTAGGGTGCCGGGAAGAACTTTAGATCCCCCGATCTAGGGACGATGGTGGCGGCGGCTACATACGGTTTCTATGAGGCTCATGTGTTGAAGCGAATGATTCTTGGCCGCAAACTTAGTGTTTTCAAGGTCAAACCCTAAACACCGCAAACTTCTTTGAATTTCCCACAACCTAGCCGGACAATCGTTGAAGCGAATGATTCTTGGCCAAGGTACAAGTATTATGGTTATTATTTTCTTCCAATAGGTAGAAGGAACTGATTCTTGCTTGCGTTTGATGACTGCACTGGAAAGTATTGTTTTTAGGGAAATGCACTAGAAAGTACTCCATAGATAAAGCCCATTTTGTATTGTACTAGTATAGTTGAGAGGGATTCTCACGTCGGCAGGCAGCCCATAGATAAAGCTCATTTTGTATTGTATAAACCGTGTCCGTGTGTGGTGTCGTGTCCCGAACGAACCAACGACCGACCAGGCGAGGCGACGACCAGGACCAGGAGCAGAGGAGATCAAAGACCGAGCCTTTCTTCTGTCCCACCCCCTGCCCGGTCCCCCTCCTCTCTCCTCCCCGCCGCGAGCGACCGAGCTAGCGCCATGGCCGGCAAGGCCAAGCTCCTGTACATTGTGGCCGTCGACGACAGTGGCTCCTCCTTCCGCTACACCCGGTCCCTCCTCCACAGCACCCTCCAGCTCATGGGATGCAAGCCAAGACACGCATTCGAGGTCTTTTTTCCTTCCTCCTCTCCAATCCCTCCTCGATTCGTTCCCATTCCGCCCAATCTGATTCCGATTTTGCTTTTCCTCGCAAAAAGATTAGCCGGAGGGTGTTCGATGTGATCCGAGGCGACCCGTCGGAGATGGAGATGCTGATGGCGATGTCCGGAGGCGGCGGCGGCGTGCAGAGGTACGAGCTCCCCGACGCCGCCACCAGCCCGCGCCAGTTCCAGTTCGAGCTCTACAAGCGCCGCACAACCGTCCTTGTTCCCAGGGTCTCTTCCTACAGCTCGTATGCCAAGCCCTAGCCCTCTACAAGTACCTCGCGCCCAACCAGCGGAACGACCTCATGCTCGCCTGCAGGTAACACAAGATCACCAATCTGACGAATGATCATCCCTAAACTTTCTTGTTAACATGCATCACAAACTTAACAGAATACAATTTGGCTTCCTATCTGGTCATCATCTACTTCTGCGACTCTAGTTCTGTAACATGATTTACAGTAAATACAGTACACTTACAGAACACAATACAGGTCTGCAAAAATTAATCTACTGCAGGGGGTGGACTGCACCTTCCAGTACAACCATGCTGACTAACTTGTTCCAATTAAGCTTTGATGTGAACCAGTACATTCCTATTAGTACATGCTTAAATTTTTCCGCCATGAATTAAAATGAGTGGTAAAATGGTTGCTGCGATCTGCCGGAGCTGGAATCAATAACTGAATTTTTGTTGTTCACAACGCAACTTCTGCGTTTACCTTTTCAAGAATTCTACTGCCCCTCTGGGTTTCACGATATGTCAGGGCAACCAACCTTCAAAGTTGTTGGTTCCATGTTCCTTATCTGCGCAACTGATATTCTTTTATCTCCCTGTATGTAGGATTCGAGAAAGAAAGGAGTCTGTCACGGTTCTCCTCTGTGGAACTAGTGGTTGCGGCAAGTCTACTCTTTCTACTTTGCTGGTACACGTCCCTTTTTCTTCTTGCATTCTTACTGTTGCTAATGCTGAAATATTTCTTAGACCAGCTTATGTGATTAGACATTGTCAGACCTAAAACGATAAACCTTAGGCACCTTGTAAATGCCGTCAGCAGACCCTTGCTTGATTTAGATAGGAAATTATAGTACGTATGCTATCAAGGATTGTGTTCCTTAGCTGGTATATTGGAGATTTGACCTGCAAGCAGAAACACTAACTGTTTCTTCAGAACCAGAGAATGCCTTGTGCACCCAATTTTATATCTTTTGCTTGCAAGATTATAAGGATTCCGATGTATCAACAGGGAAGCAGACTAGGAATCACGACCGTAGTTTCCACAGATTCCATACGTCACATGATGCGGAGCTTCGCTGACGAGAAGGAAAACCCCCTTCTTTGGGCATCGACTTACCATGCAGGCGAATGCCTTGATCCAGTAGCAGTCTCTGAAGCAAAAGCTAGGCGGAAAGTGAAAAAACACTCGGGCATGTCAAGCAACTCGGGTATGGATTATGACAGAAGTGGGGTTCAGAGTGACAAAGTTGATGGGAAACCAATTGGGAAGAAACAAATGGCTATAGAAGGTTATAAAGCACAGAGTGAGATGGTGATTGATAGTTTGGATCGTCTAATTACTGCGTGGGAAGATCGGAAAGAATCAGTTGTTGTCGAGGGTGTTCACCTGAGCCTTAACTTTGTGGTAGGTTTTCTTGAAAACAAAGTATTTTCCCAGTACATTTTCCTTCTGTTCTTGCCCCTTGAGGTGTTTTCATTTATGAGAAATATATTCTATATTTCAGATGGGTTTAATGAGGAAACATCCATCAATAATTCCTTTCATGATCTATATATCCAATGAGGGCAAGCACACAGAGAGGTTTGCTGTACGTGCAAAGTACATGACACTTGACCCAACAAAAAACAAGTATGTCAAATACATCAACAATATCAGAACCATCCAAGAGTACCACATTAGCCGAGCTGACAAATACCTAGTTCCCAAGGTAAACAACACTAATGTCGACCGGAGCGTGGCTTCCATCCATGCCACCGTCTTTAGCTGCCTCCGCAGGCGAGCTGCTGGAGATCAGTTATGCGATCCTGATACAAACACCGTATCTGCTGTAAACGACGAGTACAAGAACCAAAGCGTTGCCAACACCATGAGTTCCAAGGGGATGTTCAAGTTAATCCAGCGCCTAGGATCCTCGAGAAAGCTCATGGCCATCGTTAATGTGGATGGATCTGTTTCAAAGGCTTGGCCGGTTGAATCCAGTGGTGGAGATGGGAAAAGCAGTTCCGAAGATGGTAACCGCAAATCTCTAGGAAATCCTATATATGGACCTCTGAATATCGGAAGAGCAGAGTCGGTCAATCTCCAGTTTGGCTCCTTTGGAATAAGTGCCTGGCCTACAGACACAGGCTGTACGAGTCAAGCTGGAAGTGTCGATGACTCATGGATCAACAATGGCAATGAAGGCAGTAGCAGCCATGTCGCATCTTCATCCAGTTCCCCTAAGAAGTTGGATGGACATTGTAAAGAGGTATGCAGTTTACTTCATTCCTGGTAATGTGAACTTCTCTGATTATGCTACGACCTTTTGGTTTAGTTCCTGAATTTATTTTTGTTTTGTTGATGCCAGATTAAAGAGACATCAGCTGCATCTGGCAGTGATGATGATGATGAAGAAGAAGCTGATGTTCGGCCAAATTCAGGGAGTGATGAGGACCTAAGTGATGAAGATAATGGGGAAAACCATGATGAGGTGAGATGCAGCGACCTTGATTTTAAGTTAATGTAGCTCTGCTGTAGTGAGTTGCAAAATGCTTAGATATCAACAAGAGATGTCCACCAATCAAAATAGTGAAATGTTTCAATCGCTTGATTTGAGCCCATTCTCCATCTGGATTTTCTTTTGGAGGTTGTTGTCGTAATGTAAGGAGTAAATATAATAACCAAACAAATGGATAGTAAATGATCTGAAGCTGATTTGCAACTTCAGCAAGCGATAGTGTCCCTCTATAGGCGATGTAGTTTGTAACCTCTGGCAGTCTATGTATGCTTAACAATATGGTTCTCTTTATACTTGTGAAATGCTTGACGAAGTTTTGGTTAGCAGATGGAAGGTTCTGTTGACGAGGATTGCGACAGGTTTGATGAGGAATATGATGACCTGGCCATGCGGGACAGCATGGAGAATGGTTACTTGAGCGACGGCATGGTGCACACGGGCTTAAGCAGATGTTCAAGCAACAGGTTTCCGGACAGCAGCCAACAGAACCATGGCACGCCGAGAAAACAGCTAGAGACTCTGCGAAGCCTGTCGAAGCTCGATACGTCATACATTCCTGAGACAGGGCGTTCTCCTTCCACTGCCATCGCTGCCGGCAAGAGGAACGCAATGAACAGGAAGGTAAGGCGGACCCTGAGCGACTCGTTCCGCTCGCGGCCGCAGAGCTGTCCGTCTCTTGCTGACGCCGAACTGGGGGCGACGACGACGGAGGGCTCGGCTGTTCCGGTGGCTCCTGAACCCTGATAAGTCGGTATATATAGTGGTTGTTGGTCCCTTGATTTAATAATGAATAACCAGGGAATGGCAGGGCATGGAAGGGCTGCTGCATCACACATGCATGTGGTGTTTGTTGTCCAGCTGAATAATGGAACGGTTGTTTTGTTTTGTTTTGTGTAGCCTCTAATTTAACCATCTTCTTGTAGTAGCATTTGTTTTGGTCTGGAATTGAGAGGGTTCCCTTTTGGTTTGCTTGTAACTGGATTCTCCAAAATTCTGGAGAAGATATAGGACAGGTTGGTAATCATGTTGTTGCTGTGAATGATCGTAATAACGCCAACAGTTAATTAACAATAAACGAATCAAATGTGAAGAGATTGGTGACTTGTCATGGATGCATAAATAAGCTTGAGAAACTGAGAATCATGTGGATATGTAGCGGTGGTGTTGCACCTGATTCATCCATTTAGCTGAAATTTTTGGCGGTTAGTGCTGGCCAAATATAGACACCTAATTTTTTGGCGGTTAGTAACCCCTAAACAAAATATAGACACCTAATTTTTTGAATCATGCAGAAAAAAGCCAAATAGTGGCCACACGGTTGCTCCTGAGTCCTGACCAAAAAACCAGTCACTTCCGTGTCGAGTATCCTGATAGGTTTGACAAGGTAAACCTGGACGATTAAACCAAAGTAATTACATATAGAGGCCATGGCGGGGTGCGATGGTGACACGTGATAGCGCGTCCTGCGACCGGATGGTGCGTGCATGCGTCAGTGTCGAGGCGCACGAGCGTGCGAGCTTGGCTTGACTCTGTCCAATTCTTGGCACAAGGCGATGGCGATGGGTGCCCTGCTCCACACGGAGGAGGAAGAAGAAGACTAGAAGAGAACCAACATATATACGCGGGAGTCCCCTCTTCTCTTCCTCCTTCCTTCACCATCACCAGGCTCGGCCCGCCAATCCATCCCCAGCTCTACATGCAAATCGATTCATGAAGGAAGGAAATTACTGTCCTTTTCTTTCATGAACAAGGTAGACAGCTAGCTAGAGCGAGGAGATGCAGGTGGTAGGGGATGAGAGCGTGAACACGGTGAACGCGGCGGCCGTCGTTCTGGCCGCCGCCGCCCAGAGCAGCGCCGGCCTCGGGCGCCCCGACCACCAGCAGCGGCAGCTCCACGACTACACCGCCGCCGCAACGGTAAGAAGTACCCCGACTTCGCCAATTCAATCAGCGTCTTTGGTATAATCAATTTGCGATCATGTTCTGGTCAAGCTAGCGGTTCTCGTTTCCGTCCAACTAGATGAATCAATCAGTTAATGTCAAGCATGATTCGACAGAGTAGAACGCTGTCCTGCCTTTACTTGCCCTGCGCTACTGATTACTGAAGTTAGCGTACTTCTTGCAAAAAAATTATTGAAGCTTGATTGATTCTTCACTGTTTGGTCAACGACCGTGTATGCGTGCTGCAGATTAATACCATTTCTGTCACACTAACTTACTAGTCAATTTTTCTTTTTTTGCGAAAGAACTTGCTAGTCAATTGCATATGAAGGGAAGCATGCAACATTTCTGTAAAGTGTGGAGGGTCAGGTTAGCTGTGCATCAGCATCAGCATGTAGCAAAAACAAGTTGAATTTGGCCTACTAGCATTTCCACGAGCACGAACGAAGCGTCTGGATAGAAGCTGCCTAAAGTTTCACTAGATAGAAGCTGCACGTGAAACTGATGTCTGTCCATCCATCCATCCATCCATCCATGGTTTACTTTGACGTGTCCGTGTCAGGCCAGGTCGGCATCTACATGGCGCCAAAATTCTTCATCCGCCTGTGCAGAATTCTTCATCCACAAGCAAATCACACATGTCACTGCAAATTAGTCAAATTGGCCTGCATTTTCCTCTGTCGATTTCCCACGAGTGTCACTGTTGTAAAAGATGGATGTAAAGATTCTTGATCCGACCACAGGAGCCACTACTTGAATTCTGCACATGCGAAATGGAGCAACTAGGTAGATTACTCAGCAAATAATCAGTTGCTTTATGTCACCTGGTTGTCATCGCCTAATAATTCTGCCTCAAGTCCACTGATCGCCTAATAATCAGTTTCGGTGATGAAGATTGCTGACCCAGGGAGACCTGCTCTGACTTTGTTTTGCAGAAGAGACGGTGGTGGTCGTGGCTGGCCAAGCCGAAGCTAGCCTGCTTCCGCCCCCACGGCGTCCAACCCCGCCGGATCGCCGCGGGAGACACGTCGCCGCAGCCGGGCGACGCGCGCGCCGCGGCGTCGGCAGCCTACGTCCACCACGCGCCGCCAGCGCACCCGGTCTTCGCCTTCGTGGCGCCGCCGTCCTCGCCCGCCTCCTCCCTCTTCGCCTCCGAGTCGCCGTCGCCCGTGCTCCTCCTCGACGGCGCCTCGGGCACGTCGCCGAGCATCTTCGCGGTGGGGCCGTACGCGCACGGGCCGCAGCAGCTGGTGTCGCCGCCCGTGCTCTACTCCACGCTCACCACCGAGCCGTCCACCGCGCCGCGCACGCCCCCCGTTGTCACCAACCCGTCCTCGCCGGAGGTCCCCTTCGCCCGCTTCCTCCCGTCGTCATCGTCTTCCTCTTCCATGGCAGTCGGCTGCGGCGGCGAGGCCGGGTCGCTGTTCCACGCGTACCCGGGGAGCCCCGTCCCCGTCGGCTCCACGTCGCCGCAGCTGTTCCGGAAGCTGCACCGGCGCAACGAGGGCTCGCTACTCGACGGGCACATCCCCGTGGCAACAGGCGAGGGCGAACTGGATTTTGCTGCCCCTGACACCGCTCGCAATGAATGTCAAGGTGGCCGTGAGAGAGACCCGGACGACGACGACGAGGTGCCCAAGAGCGGGGAGTTCGTGTTTGGCAACGCCGACAGCGGCTCAGCGCCCGCCGAGGACGTGCACGGCAAGAACTGGCGTTTCTTCCCCATGGCTGAGCAGGGCATGATCTGACACAACCACTCAACTTCTCAACCACATACACATTCTCTATCCCGTCAGCTGCTCTGTTCTGTTCCGCTCTGCTCTGCTCCTGGGTGCGGCAAGTTAAGAACATGCGCCCTCAAGTGAAGTGAGCCTGCCTAACCAACTAAGAAAAGATCCTGACATTGTCACACCTAGTTCATCAGCCTCGTTTTCTTTCAGCAGCACACTATGCAAATCTGGTGTAAATTGCTTCGTAAGCATGCATGTACATACAACTATGTACAGCAAGCTAGCTGTCTAGCTTTATGAACATTTAGCAACATCAAGCTGATTAGTACCACTGATCTACTACTATCTGTTTGTCTCTGCAGTTTTTATTTCGCATAAAATTTTCTTGCCAGTATTTTGTCACTATCTTCTGAAGAAACATGCATATATGCATCGTTTGAAAACTCTCTTGGTAAACATCTCACTCGAAAATAAGCAACTGTCCCATCAACATCAAGTGAACATCATCAGGAGCTGAACATCCCATGACAATTGTTCATACATTCATGATCAACAATTCTTCAGTTAACATCAAGCTGACTGGTATTGCTGATTCACTACTACATGTTTGTGTCTGCAGTCTTTATTTCACATAAATTTACTTGCCAATATTTTGTCGGTATCTTCTAAAGAAACATGTATATGCATCGTTTGAAAGCTCTCTTGATACACATCTAGATCGAAAATAAGTACAGTACTAGATAGTAATTTAGAACAGGTTCAAAAAAAAGTGCAATATGTTCTTCTCCTGCAGAGGCCTAGTAGTCTCCTCTTCGGAAAAAGAAAACCTGTCTCGCATCAGGAGCTGAACATCCCATGACAATTGTGCATACATTTCATGGCCCACAATTCTTCAGTTAACCTCCACAGTCCACGCATCTTTTTTTTTTTCAAATGTTCAAGAGGAGGAGAAGGTTCCCCACATGAATTTGCATTGAAAACATAGATTATTTCGATGGACACCATGCCAAGCATAACTTTTTTTCTCAGAAAGAAAATGGAAGTTGTATTATTGCCCCAGGCCAATCATAATGCTACAGAGAAAACGCATTACGTACATTCCATTGATGGAAAGTATCTAGTATAAAACAAGACAGAGAGCACATAGTTAACTACTACTAACTCACAGTATTTTTTCTTATTCAGTACATGAACATCATCATCAATTGATCCTCAAGTATGGTGGTATAACCTATCTCGCTAGCTAGTTGAATGGATCCATCTAAGGAATCAAAGAGATTACTTGTGCTGAATGCTGATGCGGAAGGAAGAGAGTTTGCCAAAGATTCGAAATTGCCCTGTACCGTAGGGGGGAGGGAAATCAGCTAGCTAGCTCGAGCCGGAAGCTAGCTAGCTCCTCCATCTGCAGGCATGCCTGAATCTGCAGGACTCAACTGAATGCCTCACAGTTGCCCGCTGATCAGATCGGCCGCCGCCGCCTCATCCGTCCATCCATCCATCCCGGCCGCCCCATCCATCCATCCCGGCGAGACAAATGCACCCGCGCCGCCGCAAGCATATACGAATAGCCGATCACATGGCCGGCGGGCAGCTGCGTGTGTGGAGGCGCTGGAGCCGCGGTGTGGGTGTGAGTGTGACGCTGCAGGATGAGAACGGGAGGTGAATGCCTTTTATACAGTGAGTCAAGTGATGGAGAAAGTTGGTTGGTCGTGCTCGACCGAGGCATCTTCCCTGGGGATATCCACCTCCTGCCTTTTCTTCACCTTTGGCAAATGGCCATGGCATCTCCAACCAGGATATACTCGACCAGCAAAGCATGAGAGGGTGGCATGTCCATCGATCAATGTACCCCTGCCCTGCCTTGGGCCTCATGTACCCTTCTCCTTGTTTACTTTCCACTCCTATGTCATGTAGTGGTGGATCAGTCTTTTCCAACAAATGAACACAAAGGCAGCCTTTTTTTATTGTTTGCAGATCCTTTTCTCCCCTTCTTCCTTCATATGGTCATGCATATACACATGCTTTTAAATTCGGTGCAAAGGTGACCTCTTTAAGTGCACAAGCTTTTTGATTAGCTGGAAAGCTAGTACTTAATGTATGGGCTTTATTTTCTTTTAAATTTGTAACCTGATTCCTAAACTGTATGACATGATAGAGGATACTTTATTATTGTTTCCTCGAGCATTTTGATAGAGTATTTAGATTTTTAGTTTGGACTTATTTTTCTTAGTTTTTCTTTCTAACTCCCTACATTTTGGCACACGTATTTTGTGCAATTACGCATTTTGTTTGCCTTGTGGGTTATTTTCTTAGATTCTTAGGATGCGTTTGAATTATTTGGGAAATACCAATGTCTCTAAAAGTACGGTAGTCTCAAAACTTGATGTGTTTGGCAGTAGTAAATACTGCAGTTTCATAAACCATAGTTTTCTAAAAATCCATACACAGAAATACCATGGTTTTTGAAATACTTTGGTATAGAAAAACTGAGGGTCCTTTTGGCATCAAAGTATGTTTTTGAAGTATTAAAAAAAAACTTTGTTTTCTCGAAATATTGAAGTATTAAATATTGTTGTTTTAAGATAAAGTATTCTTTAAAACTATGATTTTATTTGAAGTATTGAAGAAAGAGGTCTGACCCTTTTTTTCTCTAAAACTGAGAAAGGAGAAAACCTATAGTATTACTTAGGACAACACTAAAATTCCACGGTTCCAGACTGGCCTTTACATGGGTGTTAGCACATCATTTTATAAGTCTCACTGTATTCACAACTAGCGGTGTTTTATACTCCCTCTATTCTAATATAAGCCTTTTTAGCAACCTATAACCGAGGGAGTTAGAAAGAATCTAAGAATATGGTCATCCTCACGTTTATCGTGAACTACCTTCATGGTTGTCTTCTGAAATTGGATTTTGTTGTCACATGGATCAACGTTGTTATGTGTTGTGTTACCAAATGTATGCTATCAAAATAAACGATGATCTAACACAGCAAGTGATCCCTTTCCCGAGGTATTCTCTAGGGGACCACATTAGTCCATATCTTTTTCTCTTTTGCACCGAGGGGCTTTCTTGTTTGTTACAGGGAAAGGAGGAGATGGGACAGTTGTAGGGTATCCACAATGAAAGACATTGCCTACGACATGGTCGAATGGAGCTACCTTCATGGTTGTCTTCTGAGATTGGGTTTTGTTGTCCCATGGATCGATACTGTTATGCATTGTGTTACCATAGTTTGGTATGCTGTCAAAGTAAAGGGTAATCTGACACAGCCGGCGATCCCTTCCCGAGGTATTCGCTAGGGAGACCCCATTAGTCCATTCTTTTTCTCCTTTGCACGGAGAGGCTTTCTTGTTTGTTATAGGGAAAGGAGGAGATGGGACAACTGCAGCGTATGCGCAATGGAAGACATGGTCCTCCATACACTTTCTTTTTGTAGATGAAAGTATATTTTTTGCAAAGAGTGATCATCGTAGCGTGGCATCATTGGTACCAACTCTAAAACTATAGTGTGCTGGATCTAAGCAAAATATTAATCATGACAAGTCGACAATCTTCTTCGGCGATAAATTTCTCGACACATTGAAGTGGTGGAGCTCCTTCGAGGCTAGGAAATGGCCATGCTGCTCATCTCCTCCGCGGGATTGCATGAACCTCACCGGAATTTGATTGGTTCACTGGAATTTTGGTCAGAGACGATGCTGGTCGACAACAGTTGGACCTAAAGTTTTCCTCCCACCAAGGTTCATACCAGTTTCAATTTACTATAAATATTTCCTCTAAAACTTGGTATCTAAGGTTCGAAGGGGATTCATGTTGTAATTATGCCCTAGAGGCAATAATAAAGATGTTATTATTATAATTCTTGTTCATGATAAAGTTTATATTCCATGCTAGAATTGTATTAAGCGGAAACTTTGATACTTGTGTGGTTTATAAACAACACCGTGTCCCTAGTACACCTCTATGGACTAGCTCATTGATTAATGATGGTTAAGGTTTCCTAACCATAGACATGAGTTGTCGATTAATAATGAGATCATAACATTGGGAGAATGATATGATGGACAGACCCAAATCAAGCAGAGCAGTTAGATCGTGTCATCGTGTTCATCTTTGCAAAGCTTTTTCTTATGTCAAATATTGTATTCCTTAGACCATGAGATAATGCAACTCCCTGGTATCGGAAGAAGGCTTTGAGGTCATCAAACGTCATCCTATGAGAGGGTGATCATAAAGGTGTCTCTCAGGTGATCGGAAAGTACTTGTTGGGTTGTATGTATCAAGATGGGATTTGTCCCTCCCGAGTCGGAGAGATATACTTCGGGCCCACTCGGTAATCGATATAAACACCGCTTGCAAGCACATTGTTAAGGAGTTAATCACAAAGTGATATCGGATTACGTAATGAGTAAAGTACTTGCCGTGAATGAGATTGAACTAGGTATGCAGATACCAACGATCGAATCTCGGGCAAGTAAAATATCGCGTGACGAAGGGAATATAAATATGGGATTAATTGAATCCTGGCATCGTGGTTCATCCGATATGATCATCGATGAATATGTGGGAGTCAATATGGGTTTTCAGACCCCGCTTTTGATTATTGATAGAAGATCATGTCTGCATATTCTCGAACCCGTAGGGTCACACACTTAACGTGCCTCGACGCTAGGATAGAATGGATAATTGGTTTATGAGTTTTTGTTCGGAGTCTCGGATGAGATCCAGGACATCACGAGAGGTTCCGGAATGGTCCGGAGAATAAGATTCATATAAAGGAAAGCAGTTTTTGGATTTCGGAATGTTCGGTATTATACTAGAAGGTTCTAGAAGCTTCCGGAGGGGGACCAACGTGGCCCCACTTGTCGGAGCGGGGCGTGGGCTTACGAGGGAGTGCCCTGGCCGCATTGGGCCAGGGACACAAGGCCCCATAGGCCCAGCCGGCCAAAACCCTAGGGGAAACCCTAGGGGACCTTCTAGAAGGGGGGGAAGACTTGCCCCCCACTCCACCCTTGTGGCCGCCGGCCCTAGGGCTTGGAGGAGGGAAAGGGGGGGCCGGCCATCCCCCTATATAAGGTGGGCAGGGCGCACCTCCTCCACCTAAACCCTAGCCACCATCTCTCTCTCTCTCTCTCTCTCTCTCTCTCTCTCTCTCTCTCTCTCTCTCTCTCTCTCTCTCTCTCTCTCTCTCTCTCTCTCTCTCTCTCTCTCCCGCGACTGCGTGTAGGCGAAGCCCTACCGTAGAAACTCTCCACCATTGCACCACGCCGTCGTGCTGTAGATCCAATCTATCTCTCCACCCTACTTGCTGGACCGAGGAATGAGGAGACGTCGCGGTGCCGTACATGTGCATCTCTCGGAGGCGTCGCCACTTGCGGCGTTGGATCGGATCGGACCGCGAGGAGGAGAAGGCTAGTACGACTACATCAACCACTTCGGTTGAATGTTCCGCTGTGCGATTTATTCAAGGGTATGAAGATCTCATCTATCCCTCTCGTTGATTGCATCTCCTAGATTAGATCTTGGCTTTCCCGTTCGCATCCATAGAATTTTTTTGATTTACTATGCTGTGAAACCCTTCAGTTGTATCAGAGCTAGATCTATGCGTAGATGTGTTTCACGAGTAGAACGCAACATGCTTGTTGCGGGCGTTGATGTTTACTGTTGCAAGCCTCTTGTTGTGTACTTCTTATGACGCGGGATAGTGAGATCGAAGCGGTCCAGGCCAACTTTATGCGACCTCGTTCGCGAGACCGGCTCCGCACTTGACGTGTGGCTTGTTCCACACATGCGGCTGTTGGATGCCAGTTTCCCTCACTATAGTTGTCATGATATTTACACCGGATGTTGGCAATCATAATATCACCATTGTGGCTTCCGTAGGTAAGAATCGTTCTTAGCTTGTTACTCCCACAAGCCACGTAAAACATGCAACAACAAAGTAGAGGCGTTTAACTTGTTTTTGCAAGGAGTGTTTCTGTGATATGGTATGGCCCAAGATATGATGTGTATATTGTATGCAATGATCATGTTTTGTAATATTTCACGACTTGCATGTCGATGAGTACACAACCGGAAGGAGCCATATGGTTGTCTTTATAATTGTGTATGACCTGTGTGTCAACTTATTATACGCCATGTAAACAACTTTACTTTATCGCTAAGTAGTTAGCAATAGTTGTAGTTGCTAATCGTGGTGGTGGCAATCATGGTGGAGTGATGGAGATCATGCTGGCACGCACAAGATGGAGATCATTGCGCGAAGATTGGCTATACCATGTCACATAAAATTATATGCATGTGATGTTTATACTTTTATGTATCTTATTATGCTTAGATCGCGACGGTAGCATTATAAGATGATTCCTCACTTAAAGATCAAGATAAAATTGTGTTCTCGTGATGATCGAGTGCTATAAACTCTACGTTCACATACAACGGGTGCAAGCCAGTTTTGCACACGCGGAAATACTTGGGTTTGACTTGACGAGCCTAGCATGTACAGACATGGCCTCGGAACACACGAACTGAAAGGTTAATCATGAGTCATATGAATGATATGATCGACACATTGTTGTCCACCATTGAAGCCACATCTCTTCTCGTGAAGATCGGATTAGGTGTGGTGAATTTGGATCGTGTTCACTAAACAACTTGAGGGATGTTGAATTTAGTGGGAGTTCATCTAGTAATTTGATTAAGTTGAACTAGTTATCATGAACATAGTCTAAATTGTACTTGCAATTTTTTTAGATCAAATGGCTAAGTCCAACTTCAACTTCAACGTTTTTTGCTGAGAAATAAAAGCTTAAGAACAATGGGTCTAACTTCACCAACTGGTTCCGCAATCTGAGAATCATTCTCGCTGGCGGACAAAAGGACTATGTCCTTGAGAAAGCGCTAGGTGACGCCCCTGATATAGATGCGTCGGCGGATGAAAAAGTTGTTTATCAGTCGCGCAAAGATGATTATGGTGTGATTAAGAGCACCATGTTGTTTGCTATGGAATCGGACCTTCAAAATCGTTTTGAGGAGTTCGCCGGGCCCTTTGAGATTCTTGAGGAACTGAAAACCATGTTTCAGACTCAGGCCCGTTCTGAGAGATATGAGATCTCTGAGAAATTCTTTAACTGCAAGATGGAGGGAGGGAGTTCCATTAGTGAGAACGCCATTAAGATGTCGGGATACACTCAACGTCTTGAGCAACTGGACTGCAAGATTCCAGAAGAGCTCAAGATTGACAGAGTTCTGCAATCACTCCCTCCTAGCTACAAAGGTTTTGTAGTTACTCATAATCAGATTGGTTCCACTGATACGATCACTGAGCTCTTTGCTAAGATAAAAGCTGCAGAGGTGGACATCAAGAAAGATAATCATGTGTTGATGGTCAACAAGCCCCCCGGTTTTAAGAACGGTAAGGGTGCAAAGAAGTCCTTCAAGAAAGGTAGCGCAAGCGCGTTCCCCTGCTGAGAAGAAGCTCAAGTCTGGACCTAAGCTAGACACTGAGTGCTTCTATTGCAAGGACAAGGGTCACTGGAAGCGCAACTATCCGAAGTACTTAGCGGACAAGAAGGCTGGCACCATTAAATGTATATTTGATATACATGTTATTGATGTTTACCTTACTAGCGCTCATTGTAGTGCCTGGGTATTTGATACTGGTTCAGTTGCTAATGTTTGTAACTCGGAACAGGAGCTACGGAATAGACGGCGGCTAGCGAGGGATGAGGTGACGATGCGCGTTGGCAACGGATCAAGAGTTGATGTGATGGCCGTCGGCACGCTCTCCTTAGTTTTACCTTCGGGATTAGTTTTAAACCTTAATAAATGTTATTATGTGCCTGCGTTGAGCATGAACATCATATCTGAATCGTGTTTATTGCAAGACGGTTATTAATTTAAATCAGAGAATAATGGTTGTTCTATTTATATGAGTAACATCTTTTATGGTCATGCACCTGCTATGAATGGTTTATTTCTTCTGAATCTCCAAAGCAATGAAACACACATCCATAACATTCAGGCTAAGAGATACAAAGTAGATAGTGATAATTCAACCTATTTGTGGCACTGCCGTCTAGGTCATATTGGTGTAAAACGCATGAAGAAACTCCATTCTGATGGACTTTTGGAGTCTCTTGATTTTGAATCATTTGAAACATGCGAGCCGTGCCTCATGGGCAAGATGATCAAAACCCCGTTCTCCGGAATAATGGAGCGAGCAACAGACTTGTTGGAAATCATAAATACCGATGTATGCGGACCAATGAGTGTTTCGACGCGCGGTGGATATCGTTATTTTCTCACTTTTACTGATGACTTAAGTAGATATGGGTATATCTATTTAATGAAACATAAATATGAAACGTTTGAAAAGTTCAAAGAATTTCAGAACAAAGTGGAAAACCATCATAACAAGAAAATTAAATTTCTACGATACGATCGTGGAGGTGAATATTTGAGTTATGATTTTCTCACGCATCTTAAAGCAAGCGGAATCGTTTCGCAACTCACGCCACCCGGAACACCACAGCGCAATGGTGTGTCTGAACGCCGGAATCGAACTCTATTAGATATGGTGCGATCGATGATGTCTCTTACAGATTTGCCGTTATCATTTTGGGGTTATGCATTAGAAACCGTTGCATTCACTTTAAATAGGGCACCATCTAAATCCGTTGAGACGACACGTATGAACTGTGGTTTGGTTCTAAACCTAATTTTTCGTTTCTTAAAGTTTGGGGATGCGAAGCTTACGTCAAGAAGTTGATACCGGACAAGCTCGAACCCAAAGCGGAGAAATGCGTGTTCATAGGATACCCTAAGGAAATGATTGTGTATACCTTCTACCACAGATCCGAAGGCAAAGTGTTTGTCGCAAAGAACGGATCCTTTCTTGAGAAGGAGTTTCTCTCGAAAGAAGTGAGTGGGAGGAAAGTAGAGCTAGACGAGGTTATTGAACCTTCTCTTGAGTTAGAGAGTAGCGCAGCACTTGAAATTGTTCCAGTGCCATCTGCACCAACAATAGAGGAAGCTAATGACGAGGATCATGAAGCTTCAGACGATGCTACTACTGAACGTCGCAGGTCGACAAGGTCACGTGCCCCTCCTGAGTGGTACGGTAACCCTGTCTTAACTGTCTTGTTGGTAGACAACAGTGAACCTGCAAACTATGAGGAAGCAATGATGAGCCTAGACTCTGAGAAATGGCTAGAGGCCATGAAATCCGAATTGGGATCCATGAGCGAAAACCAAGTATGGACTTTGGTGGAACCTCCTAGCGACCGAAAGGCCGGTGAGTGCAAATGGATTTTCAAAAGGAAAACGGACACAGATGGTAATGTTACTGTCTATAAAGCACGGCTTGTCGCGAAAGGTTTTCGACAAGTTCAAGGTGTTGACTACGATGAGACTTTCTCTCCCATAGCGATGTTTAAGTCCATTCGAATTTTATTAGTAATTTCTGTGTTTCATGATTATGAAATATGGCAGATGGATGTCAAGACTGCGTTCCTCAATGGCAACATTGATGAAGAGTTGTATATGATGCAACCCGAAGGTTTTGTCGATCCTAAGGATGCTGATAAGGTGTGCAAACTTCAGCGTTCCATTTATGGACTGAAGCAAGCATCTTGGAGTTGAAACCTTCGTTTTGATCAAGTGATAAAGAGCTTTGGATTTGTTCCAAATTGCTACGAAGCTTGTATCTATAAGAAAGTGAGTGGGAGCTCAGTGACATTTTTAATACTATATGTGGATGACATATTGATTATTGGAAATGACATTGATATGCTTAACGATGTGAAGAGTTATTTGAAAAAATGTTTTTCAATGAAAGACCTAGGAGAAGCTCCTTATATATTAGGCATCAAAATCTATAGAGATAGACAAATATGCCTAATAGCTTTAAGCCTAAGTACATATCTAGACAAAGTTCTGAAAAGGTTCAGAATGGATAAGGCAAAGAAAGGTTCAGTGCCCATGTTGTCAGGTAAGATATTGAGCAAGGCTCAGTGTCCAGCTACGGTAAACGATAGAGAAACCATGAGCAAAGTGCCTTATGCCTCGGCCATAGGTTCTATCATGTATGTCATGCTGTGTACTAGACCGGATGTGTCCAATGCTCTTAGTTTGACGAGCAGATACCAAAGTGATCCAGGAGTGGAACACTGGACAGCCGTGAAGAACATCCTAAAGTATTTAAATAGGACTAAAGAAATGTTCTTGGTCTATGGAGGTGATGAGCAGCTCGTCGTAAAAGGTTACGTCGACGCTAGTTTCGACACCGACCCGGATGATTCTAAATCTCAGACAGGATACATTTATATTTTGAATGGAGGAGCTGTGAGCTGGAGAAGCTGCAAGCAAAGCGTGATCGCGGGATCTACAGTAGAATCGGAATACATGGCTACTGCAGAAGCGTCAAGTGAAGGAGTTTGGATCAGGAACTTCATCACTGAGCTTGGTGTGGTTCCAAGTGCCTTGGACCCACTGGAGATATTGTGCGACAACACTGGCGCCATAAGACTGGCTAAGGAACCAAGATATCATCCAAAGACCAAACACATCAACCACCGATTTCATATAATTCGAGATTATATAACAGATGGAGATATGAAGATTAGCAAAGTACATACGAATCTGAATGTCGCAGATCCGTTGACTAAACCTCTTCCACGAGCAAAACATGATCAGCACCTTAATGCCATGGGTGTTAGATTGTTACCAGATGTAAACTAGATTATTGACTCTAGTGCAAGTGGGAGACTGTTGGAATTATGCCCTAGAGGAAATAATAAAGATGTTATTATTATAATTCTTGTTCACGATAAAGTTTATATTCTATGCTAGAATTGTATTAAGCGGAAACTTTGATACTTGTCTGGTTTATGAACAACACCGTGTCCCTAGTACGCCTCTATGGAGTAGCTCATTGATTAATGATGGTTAAGGTTTCCTAACCATAGACATGAGTTGTCGATTAATAATGAGATCATATCATTGGGAGAATGATATGATGGACAAACCCAAATCAAGAAGAGCAATTAGATCGTGTCATCGTGTTCATCTTTGCAAAGCTTTTTCTTATGTCAAATATTGTATTCCTTAGACCATGAGATAATGCAACTCCCTGGTATCGGAATAAAGCTTTGAGGTTATCAAACATCATCCTATGAGAGGGTTATCATAAAGGTGTCTCTCAGGTGATCGGAAAGTACTTGTTGGGTTGTATGGATCGAGATGGGATTTGTCCCTCCCAAGTCGGAGAGATATACTTCGGGCCCACTCGGTAATCGATATCAACACCGCTTGCAAGCACATGGTTAAGGAGTTAATCACAAAGTGATATCGGATTACGGAGCGAGTAAAGTACTTGCTGTGAACGAGATTGAACTAGGTACGCCGATACCAACGATCGAATCTCGGGCAAGTAAAATATCGCGTGACGAAGGGAATATAAATATGATCATCGATGAATATGTGGGAGTCAATATGGGTTTCCAGACCCCGCTGTTGATTATTGATAGAAGATCATGTCTGCATATTCTCGAACCCGTAGGGTCACACACTTAACGTGCCTCGACGCTAGGATAGAATGGATAATTGGTTTCTGAGTTTTTTTGGAGTCTCGGATGATATCCAGGACATCACGGGAGGTTCCAGAATGGTCCGGAGAATAAGATTCATATAAAGGAAAGCAGTTTTTGGATTTCGGAATTGTTTCGGAATGTTCGGTATTGTACCGGAAGGTTCTAGAAGCTTCCGGAGTGGGACCAACGTGGACCCACTTGTCGTGGGAATGACCACGGAAGATGCTGCAATCGGCAGCAAGTAGTAGAACATAGGGCAAGGGCGGCCAGCCATCTGCGGTGCGAGATGAGGGTGGAGATACAGGGTTTTACCCAGGTTCGGCCCCCCGGAGGGTAAATACCTACTCCTGCTAGATTGTATTATGATGGCAGTACAATGGGGCGAGCTCGACGGCTAGGCGGCGAGTTGCTTGGGTGGATGATGGAACGTATCCTATACACGCCCCCTAGGGAGGTTTATATAGACTCACCCCCTAGGGTTTACATATCTCAACCGAATCAGTTAAGGTTTCGGCAATCGTTTAACCTAATCCGATCGGGCTATCTACTCTCTCGGCCTTCGCCAATCGCTTGAATCTACGCTGTGATCAAGTCGCTTTCTGCGCAGCCCACTCGCCGCTTCGGCCGAAACGTCCGCCGGGTATACCCTGCAGGCATATCCCCATCAAGAGTCCCCGAGGCCGTGGTTGATTGGTCACAGTGTTCATTGGCCGAGTATACGGTCCAATGCGGACACCGCCCAGTAGTAACGACTCCCGAAATTGGCGGGTAGCAACCGCTATATAAGGGAAATGGTAGGCGATCGGGAAGACACTCCTTCGTCTTTCCTCCGATTTCACCCACCTCCGTTTTCCCCCTGCGTCGCGATCCAATCGATCCAGAAACCTTCGACCTCCGCGAACCTTTCAGCCAATGGCCCCCTCCACCGAACCATGGGGCAGGTCCAAGTGCACCAGGGCGCTACTGGCATCCTTCGAGGAGGCCGGGATCCTGCACGCCGGCAGGTGGCGCATCTCCGCGGCCGGAGAGGTGACTCCGGATCCGCGTGAGGGAGAGTTTGTTTGCCTCACCAGCCATCTGGAACGGGGGCTGGGATTCCCCACGTCTCTCTTCTTCCGCTGCGCCTTCACGGATCACCGTCGGACCGGGCCCACACAACATCGAGCTCGCCATTTTCGTATGCTCATGAAAGTGCTACCGGGCTGCAGGCCTACTTCCCCGTGGCAAGATCTGTTCCACGGGAGGATCAGTCGTGAAGAATCAGGCGGCCCAATGCTGGCGGCGGGTGGCCTGACGTTCCAGTTGAAGTCAAAGGCCTCCTTCTTCGACCTGATGTTGCCTGCCAAGGCGGCAAGCGAGTGGAAGAATCCTGGTTCTACGTCACCGAGGCAACTCCAAACGGCGAGGTAGAGATCCCAAGGCACTCCACCGACCGGCCCGAACCGCGCCGACTCTAGGTCGGTAAGCTCCCAGTAGACCAGCGAATGGTCGTGGACGAGATGCTTCAAACCATCCGCGGCCTGAAGAAGAAGAGCCTTCAAACTATCAACTTGTACAACTGTTGGCTCGGGCGGCGACTCCTTCCCCTGGCCCGCCGCGACCATTACATGTACGAGTACACGGGCAGGGAAGACTCGACGAAGTCCTGCCTTGCCGAGTGGAAATTCGAAGAATACGTTCTGGCGTTGAAGATCACCCAGGAAGCATACCTGTACGCGAAAGCTGGGGTCGCCCCCCTACACCGCGAAGCATCCAACTCTGACGGCAAGTCGCTGTTTTCACTATAATTCGCAGTCGCATTTGATGTTGTCACGGTTATACTAATATTGTCTCGTGCCTGCTGCAACTATTCCAAGTAGTGGAAGGGTGGCTCCCACCCGCGGACGACGAGAACTCGAGCTCGTCCGTCCAGGACAGGGACGAGTCACCTCCTGCCAAGGGCGGCGTCGGGAGCGACGCGAGTGATGACGACGACGATGATGACGATCCCAGGGAAGACGCCGCCCCGATGGTCCGCAAAACTCGCGGGCAACATCAGCGCGAGATTGAGGCGAGTAGAAGCCTCGAACGTCATGACGATGACGACGACGAGCTTCCCGAGCACACCTCGCATCATGAGGCTACACCGTCGAAAAAGAAGAAGAAGAAGGAAGTGAAGGCCCCACCAAAGAGGAAGACGAAGCCGGCAAAACAGGCATCTCCGCCTCGCTCGGCGAGTAGTTCCGACGCCACCAGCTTGGCCAAGGATGAAGCACCACAGACGACAGCAGCACCGGATGCCACTGCCGCCGAGAGGTACCTTCCGCCTCGCCCCTATTCGCCCAGTCTACGGGTTGGGGGTTGCTCTAGCCGCAGAGCCGCCTCGTGAGAGCTCCGCCGAAGTCGCTGAGGCTCTATCGCGACCTGCCGTCAAGAGGCCTTCCGTGTCTTGGGCACATGATGTTTTGGAGATGGGACTCAGTCGGAAACTGGGCCCCGAACTGGAGAAGACGGCCAGCATCCGCACGGGGCTGCGGTTCATACCAGTCGCCAAGTAAGTTTTGTTCAACTGCTCTTCCTTTCATTGTAATCGGACCATTTTGCTCATATAATCAACTCGCAGGACTGGAGTTAAAAAGATAGGCCACCCGTCCGTGGCCAAGGTGCCCCTAGTCGTCGCCGAGGAGGACCCTCACGGAAGAGGAAAGATGATGAGGTCGCTGCCCCCGCAGACAGTGCCAAGAAGGCCAAGGGCGACGATGTTGTCACGGTGTCTGACGACACGACGGTTGCTCCGAGTGGTCCTCCGACTGCGACGGAGGCGGCCTTGAATACCAAGGAGGATGCTTCTCTTGGTGCTGGAGCGTCCACCGCGACCTTCCCCCGCTTCATGGCCAAAGCGGCTACAGCGAGTGGTACGACGCCACCGAGCCGCGCACCTGGGGTCGCCGAAACGGAGGTCGAACAGCGTCGCGGGCACACTCAGGCTCTTATCGCATCTGTGGACGCGCTGCAGCTCCATGGTATGCTGGGCGCAACCATCCAGGTATGTCCAGTCCCCGAGGATCGGGCCACTGAATTTCAGTGGTCAGATTCTTTTGGTGTTTGATTTTATTTGTAGCACCCAGTCCCCGAGTGTGCAGTCGCTGAATTTCAGCCGGTGGGCACTTGGGATTTTTGATCTCCAGTCCCCGAGTGTCCAGTCGCTGAATTTCAGTGGGTGGGCACTTAGGATTTTTTATCTCTAGTCCCCGGGTGTCCAGTCGCTGAATTTCAGCGGGTGGGCGCTTAGAATCCCGTTGTTATTAACTGTTTGACTTGTGCACAGGGCTTGCAGCGTGAATCAGCCGACCGGCTTGCTGCGAAGTGTCGCGCGGAGAAGGAGCTTGTTGACGTCCAAGAGACGAACAAGGGACTCCAGGCAATCGCTGCCAAGGCAGAGGAGGTCCGCCAAGTCCTTGTCCCGGCGAATGAACTGTCGGCGGCTTAGTCTGCCTTGAGTACGGCTGAGCAGTGGATCGCTGATCTTGAGCGCGAGCTTAAGGAAGCGAAGGCAGAGGCGAGTTCAGCGGATGGGCGAGCCAAAGCTGTTGTTACGGCTGCCGCTGAAGAGCGGAAGGTTTCTGACGCCCTCGTTGCTGGGCTACAAGATGAGTTCTCCTCTCTTCAAAGCTTCATCACGGGTCTCTGCCGTCCTTTGATTGGTAAGCTTTCCTGCCTCTGCCAGTAGTAGCTATGTTATGGAATCGTCGTTGTATTTACTACCGGCGCCTGTCCACAGGTCGGATTATCGACAGCTCGGAGGAGGCGCAAACGTATGACGCGCGGCAGTGCGTGGCCACTTTGGTCGACTCGGCCACGTTGTCTGCGGCTTGCATTCGAGCGTATATTCAAGAGATGTTGCCCACGGAAGTGATTCCCAGCGATCTCGTCGAAGTTTGGCGGTATCTGGAGAGGGCGCCGCCAGTCGTCGAGTTCATGACGCGGTCGGCGTTCCGGCGCGGGGCGGCAACGGCGCTTAGCCTTGGGCTTGCCCACTTCCCGGAGGACTTCGACCTTGACGACATGATGAGTGGCTACCCTTCGTCGATGGGTTCGGTGGAGATTGCCGAGGTGTTGAAGCTGACGGACCGGGCCGCGATATACTCCGATCGCGTTTGGGCGATGGGCGAGCTTCTCCCTTATCAGGAGACGACTGTCGCGCCCAACGCTCCCGAGCCACCGGACCGGGACTTCAAGGTCGAGCATCCCTTCCGTGTGGCCATGGCGGGTGAGTTGACGACGTACCCGTCGAACCCGTACACTCCGTTCATTCGCAACCGCAAGGGTCGCGACGAGTCGATGTCGAAGCCTGCGGAATAGAAACATTATGCCCTGGGGCGTTAGTAGTAATTTGGACGTTGGGCTCAACTTGTATTTTGTAACAACTTTGTTATGCTGGAATGCAATTTCGCGTTATTCTGTGAGTTGTCTTGCGATTTTGATTGGTGATTGGACGAGTCCCCGAGCGTGTCCGCCCTTTTTATGGGGTTTACCTCGTTTGTTATGTGTTTGTGGTTTTGAACGTTTTGTCGGTTGTTTTGTTATTGAGGTCGACTCGCCCGAGCTTGGAAAGCCAGTCGCAAGGCGACTCCCATGAGTGCTCTTTACTTGACCGTTTTCCCTTGCGCGAACGGAGTCGGGTAGCCGAGTCCCCGAGCGTGGTACTTGGTGGTTCTCATCGCGAACACCACATTCCATGGCATCGTCCCCGATCAGAAGGCGTACCCTATCGGCAAGGTCACGCTGCCAGTCACCTTAGGCACACCGGAAAACTTCCGCACCGAGCGGATCGTCTTCGAGCGGGTGCCCTTCGACAGCCCCTACCACTGCGTCTTGGGGCGCCAGGCGTTCGCTAAGTTCATGGCAGCGCCCCACTACGCGTACAACGCGATGAAGCTCCCCGGGCCGCGCGGCGTCATCACCATCAACGGCGACCCCGACATGGCCGCCGAGTGCGAGGCCAAAGGAGCCGAAATCGCTGATGCCGTCATCGGGGCAGAGGCCAACCACGCCGACGAGCTCACCAAGTATGCGAGCGGGGTCAACAACGACGACCCTACCATACTCAAGAAGCCCAACTCGGAGGGCGGAAACACCTCAGCCTTCGAGGCAACGACGCACAACCGCACCGTCGAGCTGGTCCCAGGCGACTCCAGCCAGACGGTGACGATCGGGACGGGCATGAGCCCAGCATAGGAAGGCGCGCTCATCGAGTTCTTCCGTGAGAACAGGGACATCTTCGCATGGAAGCCCTCTGACATGCCTGGTGTCCCTAGGGAACTCGCTGAGCACAAACTCAAGGCCGACCCCAAAGTGCGACCTGTCAAGCAGTCGCTGCGGCCCTTCAATGAAGAGCTCCGCCGAGCCTTCGCCGAGGAAGTACAGCGTCTACTCGCTGCAGGCTTCATCCGTCCAATAAAATACTCCAAGTGGCTAGCAAACCCAGTCCTGGTCGAGAAGAAAAATGGGACCTGGAGGATGTGTATCGATTACACAAATTTAAACAGCGTCTGCCCGAAGGAGAAATTCGTCCTCCCGCGGATCGACCAAATAATCGATTCCACCGCGGGCTCGGAGTCGCTGTGTTTCCTCGACGCCTACTCTGGGTACAACCAGATCAAAATGGCTGTCGAGGACGAAGAAAAGACGGCGTTCATCATGCCATTCGGATCCTTCTACTACACCGCCATGACCTTCGGCCTCAAGAACGCCGGGGCAACCTACCAGCGGTGCATGCAGGAGTGCCTTGCGAGCCAAATTGGCCGCAATATCCACGTCTACATCGACGACGTGGTAGTGAAGTCCGCTCGCCAGAGCGACCTACTTGCCGACCTGGCGGAAACATTCGCCAACATGCGTAAATACAAGATAAAGCTAAACCCAGGCAAATGCACCTTCGGTGTACTAGCAGGGCAACTACTGGGATACGTCGTTTCCAAGCGCGGGATCGAGGCGAACCCCACCAAGATCGAAACGATCGCTCGACTCGGCAAACCCGAGTGCTCGCTGACGTCCGAGCTGGCGGGCGGTCGCGTCTTAGTCGCTTCATCCCGACATGGGCGATGCCCCTATACCGCCTGATGCGCAAGAACCCCACCTTCTAGTGGGACAAGGAGGCGGACGACGCGCTCCGCGACCTCAAGAAGGTACTACTCGCAGCACCGCTACTCGCCACCCCCATCGACAAAGAACCCATGATGGTCTACGTCGCGGCTTCCGAGCGCGTCGTCAGCGCCATCATGGTCGTCGAGCGGCCAAAGGAAGGGAAGGAGCGCCCAGTACAACGAACGGTGTACTATATCAGCGAGGTCCTCACCGAGTCGCGCCAGCGATACCCGCAATACCAGAAACTGGTATACGCGGTCTTCAGAGCACAGCGGCGACTACCGCACTACTTCCAGGAGCACCCGATCACGGTCGTCTCCTCAGCACCGTTGCAGGACATAATCCTGCAACCACGAGGCGACTGGGCGAGTCGCCAAGTGGGCCATCGAAATCGGCGTCCACAACATCAATTATGAGCCACGCAAAGTGATCAAGTCGCAGGCTCTCGCGGACTTCATCGCCGACTAGGAAGAGGCCCAGCAGCCGGAAAAGCTGTCGTACCTCCACTATTGGAGCCTGCACTTTGATGGCTCCAAGAATGCAGACGGCGCAGGAGCAGGGATCGTGCTGACTTCCCCGAAGGGCGACAAGCTCCGCTACGTCCTTTGCCTCGACTTCACCCCCTGCACCAACAACATGGCCGAGTACGAGGCACTACTCCATGGCATGCAAGCCGCCAAGGAGATGAATGTCAACCTCCTACGCTGCTACGGAGACTCCGACCTTGTCGCTCGGCAGGACGCTGGTACATGCGATGCCGTCTCCCCCCACCATGGCGGCATACCGCCAAGCAGTGGACAAGCTGGGCGGACACTTTGCAGGCTATTCTGTCGAGTGGATCGACAGGCGGAAAAACGAAGAGGCCGACGCACTCTCTCGTATCGGCTCGGCTCGACTCGCACCACCCGTCGGCGTCTTCCTCGACACCATCACCAAGCCTTCCGTCTCTCCCCCAAGGGAGATCGACATCGGATTCCCCCTGCAACCAGAGGCAGCCCTGGTCGCACTCATCGCCAAGCCAGAAGACTGGACTACACCGTACATCGCCTACCTGGAGGGAGGCACCTTACCAGCAGACGAAACAGACGCCCGTATGATAGCGCGTCGCTGCAAATCCTTCGTCATCATTGACGGCGAGCTCCACAAGCGCAGCGTGACTGGCATGTTCCAGCGCTGCGTCCAACCCGCTGAAGGACGCAAAATCCTCCACGACATCCACTCCGGCGACTGCGGCCACCACGCCGACGCCCGCTCTCTCGTCGCAAAGTCTATGCGACACGGTTTCTACTGGCCCACCGCACACGCAGACGTTGTCGACATCGTCCAGCGGTGCGCTGGGTGCCAGAAGTACGCCAACCAGACCCACGTGCCGAGCTCGGCGCTCAAGATAATCCCCATCACCTGGCCGTTCGCCGTGTGGGGTATGGACATGGTAGGCCCTTTCAAAAAGGCCCCTCCGGCTTCACCCACCTCCTGGTCGCGGTTGACAAATTCATAAAGTGGGTGGAGGCCAAGCCAGTCCGGCAATGCGACGGGAAGACCGCCACCAAGTTCCTACGCGAGCTCATATATCGTTACGGGTTCCCAAATAGCATCATCACGGACAACGGCACCAACTTCGCCAAAGGAGCCATGGCCGAGGTCTGCGAGTAACATCACATCCAACTCGACCTTGCCTCAGTCGCCAACCCGGAGTCCAACGGCCAGGCGGAACGGGCCAACCAGAGCATCCTCCATGGCCTGAAGCCACGGATCCAAGTATCACTCGAGCGCACCGCCGGGTGCTGGGTCGAGGAGCTACCCTCCGTCATCTGGGGCATCCGCACCTCGGCAGTCGGCAGTGGTTTACCCCTTCTTCATGGTGTATGGCGCCGAGGCAGTCATGCCCACCGACCTATAGCACGACTCGCCAAGGGTCGTCCACTACACGGAGGCTGCGAACGAACTCGCACGCCAGGATGGAGTCGATCAACTCGACGAAGCACGCGACCTAGCTCGCTCCCGCACTGCCATCTACCAGCAAGGACTCCGCCGCTACCATAGCCGGCGGGTGAGGACTCGCACTTTCCAGGAAGGAGACCTGGTGCTATGCCTCATCCAGGACAAGAAGGGCATGCACAAGCTCTCCCCCCCGTAGGAGGGACCATTCGCCATTGGGCGAGTACTCGGCAACGACGCCTACTACCTCACCGACGTCCGCGGAGACAGGAAACTAGACATCAAGCGACCGTGGAATGTAAACCTCCTACGGAAGTTCTACTCCTAGAACTAAATACATGTACCCTCTACTAGCTATGAAATAAAATATATCGGTTACCGCAAATTGCGTCTACTCTTCGTGTCTTGTGTCACTCGCACTCGTAATAACAGCGTCAAGCTAACTGCAGAAGTCAACCTCTGGTACAGCGACCGGCACGGCCAAGTAGTGCGTTCGAGGGCACTGGGTTACCCCAGGACTCGTAACGTTCACGAAAAACGCCTACCCGGAGCCCCATTGGAGTCGCCTAGCTCGACTGGCTTAACGAGCCAAGACAACTGCCTTCGCTCCTCACAGCGACCATGGTCCTCCGCATCCTCGACACAACGACTCAAACGGCCAAGTACCACTCTCTGGGACTGACGACCAGTTAAGCATGAGCGACTAGGGAAAACGCCAAGTACGAGAGCGTGCCAAGGACTCGCCATGCGACTGACCCGACGGGTCAGGCAGGAGTGACGCGCTCACTCTAACGCGCCCAGTCCTCACCTACCCTAGAGCCGCGACTAGAACCACCAAGTACCACGCTCGGGGACTCGGCTACCCGACTCCGTTCGCGCAAGGGAAAACGGTCAAGTAAAGAGCACTCATGGGAGTCGCCTAGCGACTGGTTTTCCAAGCTCGGGCGATTCGACCTCATAACAAAACAACCGACAAAACATTCAAAACCACAAACACATAACAAACGAGGTAAACCCCATAAAAAGGGCGGACACGCTCGGGGACTCGTCCAATCACCAATCAAAATCGCAAGACAACTCACAGAATAACGCGAAATTGCATTATAGCATAACAAAGTTGTTACAAAATACAAGTTGAGCCCAATGGCCAAATTACTACAAACGCCCCAGGGCACAATGTTTCTATTCCGCAGGCTTCGACGTCGACTCGCCGCCACCCTTGCGGTTGCGAATGAAGGGAGTGTACAGGTTCGACGGGTACGTCGTCAACCCACCCACCATCACCGCACGGAAGGGATGCTCGACCTTGAAGTCCCGGTGCGGTGGCTCGGGATCGTTGGGCGCGACAGTCGTCTCCTGATAAGGGAGAAGGTCGCCCATCGCCCAGACGCGATCGGAGTATACCGCGGCCCGGTCCGTCAGCTTCAGCACCTCGGCAATCTCCACCGAGCCCATCGACGAAGGGTAGCCACTCGTCACGTCGTCAAGGTCGAAGTCCTCTGGGAAGTGGGCAAGCCCAAGGCTAAGCGCCGTTGCCGCCCCACGCCGGAACGCCGATCGCGTCATGAACTCGACGACTGACGGAGCCCTCTCCAGATACTGCCAAACTTCGACGAGATTGCTGGGAATCACTTCCGTGGGCGACATCTCTTGAAGATACGCTCGAATGCAAGCCGCAGACAACGTGGCCGAGTCGACCAGAGTGGCCACGCACTGCCGTGCGTCATACGTTTGCGCCTCCTCCGAGCTGTCGATAATCCGACTGCGGACGGGGCGACGAAATACAACGATTCCATAACATAGCTACTACAGGCAGAGGCAGGAAAGCTTACCAATCAAAGGATGGCATAGACCCGTGATGAAGCTTTGAAGAGAGGAGAAGTCATCTTGTAGCCCAACAACGAGGGCGTCAGAAACCTTCCGCTCTTCAGCGACGGTAATAACAGCTTTGGCTCGCCCATCCGTTGAACTCGCCTCCGCCTTCCTTAAGCTCGCTCAAGATCAGCGATCATTGCTCAGCCGTACTCAAGGCGGTGAGCCGACAGTTCATTCGCGGCACAAGGCCTGGCGACCTCCTCCGCCTTGGCGGCGATTGCACGAGTCCTTGTTCGTCTCTTCGACGGCAACAAGCTCCTTCTCTGCGCGACACTTCGCAGCAAGCCGGTCGGCTGATTCACGCTGCAAGCCCTGTGCACAATTCAAACAGTTAACAACAACGGGATTCTAAGCGCCCACCCGCTGAAATTCAGCGACTGGATACTCAGGGACTGGAGATCAAAAATCCTAAGTGCCCACCCGCTGAAATTCAGCGACTGGACACTCGGGGACCTGAGATCAAAAATCCCAAGTGCCCACCCGCTAAAATTCAGCGACTGCGCACTCGGGGACTGGGTGCTACAAATAAAATCAAACACCAAAAGAATATGACCACTAAAATTCAGTGGCCTGATCCTCGGGGACTGGACATACCTGGATGGCTGCGCCCAGCATACCATGGAGCTGCAGCGCGTCCACAGATGCATGAAGAGCCGGAGTGTGCCCGCGACGCTGTTCGACCTCCGTTTCGGCGACCCCAGGTGCGCGGCTCGATGGCGTCGTACCACTCGCTGTAGCCGCTTTGGCCATGAAGCGGGGGAAGGTCGCGGTGGATGCTCCAGCACCAAGAGAAGCATCCTACTTGGTCTTCAAGGCCGCCTCCGTCGCAGTCAGAGGACCACTCGGAGCAACCGTCGTGTCGTCAGACACCGTGACAACATCGTCGCCCTTGGCCTTCTTGGCACTGTCTGCGGGGGCAGCGACCTCATCAGCTTTCCTCTTCCGTGAGGGGTCCTCCTCGGCGACGACTGGGGGCACCTTGGCCACGGATGGGTGGCCTATCTTTTTAACTCCAGTCTTGCGAGTTGATTATATGAGCAAAATGGTTCGATTACAACGAAAGGTAGAGCAGTTGAACAAAACTTACTTGGCGACTGGTATGAACCACAGCCCCGTGCGGATGCTGGCCAGCTTCTCCAGTTCGGGGCCCAGTTTCCGACTGAGGCCCATCTCCAAAACATCATGTGCCCAAGACACGGAAGGCCTCTTGACAGCCGGCGACGGTAACCTCCGAACGACTTGGCGGGAGCTCTCTGAGGCGAAGCTGCGGCTCGAAACCCCCAACACCGGGCGAATATGGGGGAAGCGAGGCCAGAGGTACCTCACTCAGGGCGGCAGTGGCATCCGGTGCTGCTGTCGTCTGCGGCGCTTCATCCTTGGCCAAGCTGGTGGCGTCGGAACTACTCGCCGAGCAAGGCGGAGATGCCTGTTTCGCCGGCTTCGTCTTCCTCTTTGGTGGGGCCTTCACTTCCTTCTTCTTCTTCTTTTTCGACGGTGTAGCCTCAAGACGCGAGGTGTGATCAGGAAGCTCGTCGTCGTCATCGTCATGACGTTCGAGGCTTCTACTCGCCTCAAGCTCGCGCTGATGTTGCCCGCGAGTTTTGCGGACCATCGGGGCGACGTCTTCCCTGGGCTCGTCATCATCGTCGTCGTCATCACTCGTGTCGCTCCCGACGCCGCCCTTGGCAGGAGGTGACTCGTCCCCGTCCTGGACGGACGAGCTTGAGTTCTCGTCGTCCGCGGGTGGGATCCACCCTTCCACTACTTGGAATAGCTGCAGCAGGCACGAGACAATATCAGTATAACCGCGACAGCATCAAATGCGATTGCGAATGATAGTGAAAACAACAACTTACCGTCGGAGCTGGATGCTTCGCGGTGTAGGGGGCGACCCCAGCCTTCGCGTCCAGGTATGCTTCCTGGGTGATCTTCTTCAACGCCAGAACGTAGTCTTCGAGTTTCCACTCGGCAAGGCAGGACTTCGTCGAGTCTTCCCTGCCCGTGTACTCGTACATGTAATGGTCGCGGCGGGCCAGGGGAACGAGTCACCGCCCGAGCCAACGGTTGTACAAGTTGATGGTTTGAAGGCCCTTCTTCTTCAGGCCGCGGATGGTTTGAACCATCTCGTCCACGACCATCCGCTGGTCTACTGGGAGCTTACGACAGGTCGGCGCGGTTCGGGCGGTGGAGTGCCTTGGGGCGCTACCTCGGCGACGCCTCGGTGACGAACCAGGACTTCTTCCACTCGCTTGCCGCCTTGGCGGCGCATCGGTCGAAGGAGGCCTTCGACTTCAATCGAACGTCAGGCCACCCGCGACATTGGGCACTGATTCTTCACGACTGATCCTCCCGTGGAACAGATCTTGCCACAGGGGGAAGTAGGGCCTGCAGCCCAGGTAGCACTCACAGAACTCCATGAAAATGGCGAGCTGCTCGATGTTGTGCGGGCCCAGGTCCGACGGCTGGATCCCGTAGAAGGCGCAGAAGCGCCGGAAGAAGAGAGACATGGGGAATCCCAGCCCCCGTTCCAGATGGCTGGTGAAGCAAACAAACTCTCCCTCACGCGGATCCGGAGTCACCTCTCCGGCCGCGGGGATGCGCCACCTGCCGGCGCGCAGGATCCCGGCCTCCTCGAAGGATGCCAGTAGCGCCCTGGTGCACTTGGACCTGCCCCATGGTTTGGTGGAGGGGGCCATTGGCTGAAAGGTTCGCGGAGGTCGAAGGTTTCTGGATCGATTGGATCGCGACACAGGGGGAAAACGAAGGTGGGAGAAATTGGAGGAAAGACGAAGGAGTGTCTTCCCGATCGCCTACCATTTCACTTATATAGCGGTTGCTACCCGCCAATTTCGGGAGTCGTTACTACGCGGTGATTACGCCGAGAGTTACCGTTGGATTACCCCAACGGCTAGTTTGACCTCATCTAACGGTCCAACTTCGTCCATTCGACTCGCCGACCTGATCACTACGATAGTGACTGAGCATTTCTCCGAGTTCGAAGCATTGCGACCCGACCGATGACATTGTCGTTGCGACTAGAATAACTGGTTTTTCCTTTATTCAGGAGTCCGCCGCCGATTCGACTGGGTGTCCGCATTGGACCCGTAAACTCCGACTACCAACGAACACCTGCGACCAATCAACGACGGCCTCGGGGACTACTGATGGGGATATGCTTACCGGGGTATACCCAAGACGTTCCGACCGCCCAGAGCGGCAGTGGGCTGCGGGCCGACGGATCAAGACATGGCGTAGATTCAAGCGAAGCTGAAGGCCCAGGAGAGTAGATAGGCCCAGTCGGATTAGGTTAAACGATTGCCGAAACCTTAACTGATTCGGTTGAGATATGTAAACCCTAGGGGGTGAGTCTATATAAACCTCCCTAGGGGGCGTGTAGAGGATACGTTCCATCATCCACCCAAGCGACTCGCCGCCTTGTCGTCGAGCTCGGCCCATTGTACCTCCATCATAATACAATCTAGCAGGAGTAGGTCTTTACCCTCCGGGGGGCCGAACCTAGGTAAAACCCCGTGTCTCCGCCCTCATCTCGCACCGCAGATGGCTGGCCGCCCTTGCCCTATGTTCTACTACTTGCTGCCGATTGCAGCATCTGCCGTGGTCATTGCCACGACACCACTTGTCGGAGGGGAGCGTGGGCTTACGAGGGAGTGCCCTGGCCGCATTGGGCCAGGGACACAAGGCCCCATAGTCCCAGCCGGCCAAAACCCTAGTGGAAACCCTAGGGGACCTTCTAGAAGGGGGAGGAAGACTTGCCCCCCACTCCACCCTTGTGGCCGCCGGCCCTAGGGCTTGGAGGAGGGCAAGGGGGGCCGGCCATCCCCCTATATAAGGTGGGCAGGGGGCGCACCCTCCCTCCACCCTAAACCCTAGCCACCATACTGCTGGCCTTCTCTCTCTCTCTCTCTCTCTCTCTCTCTCTCTCTCTCTCTCTCTCTCTCTCTCTCTCTCTCTCTCTCTCTCTCTCTCCCGACTGCGTGTAGGCGAAGCCCTGCTGCAGAAACTCTCCACCATTGCACCACGCCGTCGTGCTGTAGATCCAATCTATCTCTCCACCCCACTTGCTGGACCGAGGAAGGAGGAGACGTTGCGGTGCCGTACATGTGCATCTCTCGGAGGCGTCGCCACTTGCGGCGTTGGATCGGATCGGATCGCGAGGAGGAGAAGGCTAGTACGACTACATCAACCATGTTCGGTTGAACGTTCCACTGTGCGATTTATTCAAGGGTATGAAGATCTCATCTATCCCTCTCATTGATTGCATCTCATAGATTAGATCTTGGCTTTCTCGTTCGCATCCGTAGAATTTTTTTGATTTACTATGCTGTGAAACCCTTCAATTCATTTGTGGGGGTGATTGGATATTTTCTCTAGTATCGGCTGTTTTGTGGGATCTATTCGGTGCACACTTTTTTTGACTAAAACCACAAAAGGTTGTTGTTTTATAGTTTTGCTGCTTTTTGCTATGCTAGATATACTCTTATCCGAGTATCTGATAAAAGATATATGGCCATTACTAGAATTGTGTCTGGACCATAGTGAAACCTCTCGTAAAAATCATCATTTGTGCAAACATGTATAACTATTCGATCATGAAACCAAAGTGATGAAGTTTTTTTACATGCTAGTACTACATTGTACACAAGAAACTTGATAGGAACGAATATCTAGAGTAGAAATTTGGTGCATATGGGCACCAATGATCTCGTTTTAAAAAAATAAATTAAAAATCGTATTTCCAAAATTTAAAAATGAAAGAAACATCTGGTTGTAGCCAACGATGTATCTCAGAAACATATAAAATATCAATTCAAATACTTTTTTATTATGAGCTATGCAAGAAGGACAAAAGTGTGGATCTAAGCATGCATATTTTTAAATTTCTGAATTTTATCAGATTATTTCATTCTTTTGTAGCTTATAATATAAAGAATTTTGGGTTGCTATTTTGCATTCGTGTAGCATACAACATTGTCTATGCCTAGAATTTATTTTTAGATTATTTGAAACTTGTAAATGTGATTTTAAATTTTTTAAATGAAGCGAGCACGGACCTCGGTAGCCACACTTTCTGCAGACATATACAACTTCACATGATAATTGTACAAAGAAGTGGCTAAACCACCTTGTTGAGATGGATTCTCGGCTGAACAAAAATCAATGGACACATATAAGAGACACATTAAAAATCAATGAACACATAATAAACTACCAAATCTAGAAAAAATAAACAGATAATGTGCAAGCTCATATGCATATAAGACACATCTTTTGACACACATAAAACAGAAATTTCCCTAAACCTATGGTACTGTTCGCCTAGGAAATTTTGAGATTCTAACTTTTTGTGAAAGTTTAGCCTTATATACATCTTTTTCAATTATATAGCCAAATCCAACCCTTTCTATACCTCCAAATGTTCTAGAGGTACCATTAACCTTTAGAGGTTCTGGCGGTAGACTTATACTAGTACTTCATGGCGGTAGGATTTTTTTTGATTAATTAAAGGCAGAGGAAAACTCTACCTTATGGTTAGAAGCTCAGCCAAGCGGCTGTAAGGGAAAAAAGAAAGGCAAATAAAGAAAAAGAGAAAGAAACTATACCAAGGGACTCAGATGTTACTCTGAGAGTTTTGCTGCCCATAGCTGAAGCTCATGTTGCAAATTTGGAGTTCTGGAAAACCAAAGCTTTATGTCCTCTACCACTTGTCGTAGGAAGACCCTTCTGTTCCCTTGCTTTGCATTAAAAATCATGTAATTCCTTCTCTTCCATAGTTTCCATATGCCTGCGGGAAGCACACCGGCCAGGCTTTGGCATTTCCCCCCTGAAGTTCTGTCTAAACCTTGTCTACAAACACAACAATCGAGTTGGATGAGTTTGCAATTGGTGTGAGTGTACATTTATCACAAAGCCAGTGTGAGTGTATACGGCGTGATGTGCTCGATTGATTCCATTGCTGGGAAGATGTCACAACTGCATCTTCACTCCACCTTTTCACTGTCATGTTTTCCTTGGTGTTTAGTCTACCTCGGAAAGCAAGCCATAAGAAAAAATTGTGTCTGTGTGGCACTACTCTTAACCAGACCCACAGGTGTAGTGACCACCTAGTGCCATGGTCACTTATCAGATTGTAGTAGTCAGCCTTTGTGGGATGTTTTTCCTATGGTTATCATCTCACTTTTGGCCATGCCATTCTCTAGTTGCGAGTAGTTTGTTGTGAGAAGGTCTAGTAGTTCTTGTAGCACCCCGGGTAAAACCACTACCAGAAATTCGTTTGATTGTTTACTACTTGTGCATCATCATGGTATCATGCTCATGTTATCATGCCATATTTCATTTGAGCATCATATCAAACATTACATTTGTTTGTCTTGCTTGTGTTGTTACTATCAACAATACCTATACCTCTTTGATATCTCTATTTTTGATTCCCACAATGTTGGAATCCGGTTTTTATGGTTCCACTATTTCCAAATGATTTTGTTCCATTTTATAAACCCTAAATCTAGTAAAATGCCCAAGTGGACATTATGTGGGAATCTCCTTCTCCCTCTATCTCTTCTTCTTTTTTCTATTGCCTCTCCTTGTGGTCAAACCCTCTGTTCAAAAACTCCTGAAAAAGTTCAAAAGAATTTGAATTAGACAAGTGAGTGAATATGAAACAAACAAGAAAAAGAAATAAGAGAAAGATAAAACAGGAAAAAAAAGAGAGGGCTATACCTGGCAGCAGCCCACCATATGCGCCTGGTCCAACCGCGAGCAGGCCAGCTGCAGTATCCTTTTCCTCCCTATGGGCCGGCCCAGTTCTTCTTCTCCCCGGCCCGTACCGCTTCGACGGGGGAACAACTCGTTCCTGTTCGTCTTCTTCCGTCGGCCTGCCTCTCTCTGTAGCTCTGACGGAGGGAGCAGGTGACATCCGCGTCACACCCCTCCTTTATAAACCCACCAAGGCGAAGCCCCTCGAACCCTAGCTTTTCTTTGGTCTCTGTCGCCGGCGCGACTAAAACTGCAGTCCAGTTCGTCTGGCAACGCGCACACGAAACCTTTTTGTCTCCCTCTGTTCCCTCCAGTTTTCCCGTCGACACAACATCTATCCGGCGAAACTCAAAACACAAATATTACTCCATGATGTCCTCTCTTTACTCTAGGTCAAAACGTCTCATAAAATCTGTTGAAATATTCCTCCAAAAATCGGACCAGCTAGCCTAAATCGCACTACTCGAATTCAGTTCCGTCAGGCAAAACCGACCTGCTCGTGATGGTTTAGCAAAGAGGCCCCTGGGCATTCTCTTTCCTAAACTCGGGATCCCCTGGAACCATGCCAGTTGGGCCGGCCCGTTCCTTATCTGCCGCCCACACGCATTGCACATCGGGACAGCGGCCCATTTAACCCCCGCAGGGCCACTGTCCCGTTTCTTGTTCTTTTTTTTCTTTTGCTATTTTCTTTAATAATACAAATATCAATAAATTCATAAAACCAAATCTATGCAGAATTGCCAATGTTTTCAAATTAAAAGTGAATCTTTTTCAATTGAGAATTCAAATCCATTTTCCAAAAATTCCAGAAATGCCCCTGACTATTCACACTATTGAAAATTTTGCCCTTTTCATTTAAAAATGCATTTATTAATCTTTTAGTCTATAAATTAAAAAATTGCAAATAATATACTCCCTCTGTCCAAGAATAGATATCTTGGGTTTTTTAAATTTTAGATGAATCTATATACTAAATAGTGTCTAGATTCATCCAAATTTTAACAAATTTAAGACATCTATTTTAGGACGGAGGGAGTATGTTTTATGATCATAAAAATGAAAATAGTAATAATATGCCATCCAAAATAATGTTTGGATAAATTCAATTCCTAAATTATTTAAATGCTATTAAATTCCTATTTATTAATAATTCCATATTTATTGTTCCGTAATTCCGAATTCGACAAATGTCTAAATTGATCGGTGTGACAAGACCTTTCCAACCATGATATCCATGTTATCATTTGCATTATGCATTAAGAGAAGTTTTATAAGCAGAACTATTTATGCAAGGAAAACATGATGAATAAAATTGGAAAACAATTATTTCTTATTAGTAAGGCCTCACTAATGTTATATCATCAATATGATAAACAAATGAAATATTATTAACATGGTTTGCATCATTAACTTGCCATGTCATACATCATATCATTATCATGCCGGTTCTTCTTCACTAGTTGTAATTGTTGCACTGTTTGTTTATTTTAGTGTTTTGCTTCTTCCCGGCTAGGACGATGAGATGTGTGAGATTTGGCAAGTTCTTCGAATATGTATCTTCGGAAATGGTTTCCAGGCGAGCATTCTCCTCCTTTCTACCTATTTTACATTTATTGTCTTTATTTTCTCCTGTTGGTCTATTGCTACCTGTGTTGTGATGGTTTAGCCTTTTCATATCTGTTGTATCCCTTGTAGCCTATATTGCCTTGGACACCTCCTATTACCTGTTGTTTGGTAGATAGTCGTTCTTGCGAGTCGTAGTTACTTACTCAGGTGATGCTTCGTGTCGTCATTGTTCCACCGATGTTGGGGTTTGGCATATTCTTAATGGTGGAGATGATCATGGATTTAATTATAGTTTAATAATTAATATTGAAAGCATATCACTAATATAGAGGCACAAGGGGGTAATAGTTGAGACCTAGTTATTATCCCGCCCTCATGTGTCCACATAGGACCCGAGTTCTTGACACTTGTTCTGAGACTGAGCGTGCTAACAACATGTGGGGTGTATGGGCACCCTTATTGGCTTTGTACATGATTTCAAAGTACTGTACTGGGGGCCACAAACTAGTTTGGGGGTTTAATGCCATGTTATGTCATGTTTATTATCTGTTGCTCGATGAGCATTTACTACTATACTGTTTAGGATGTGGGTAGTTATGTTGAGGATTATACCTATGGCCTCTGATCTCTTAGCCGATCTTGCAACCTCTGGGTCTGTCTTTGGAGCTCGGCCGACTTTGTTACGGGTAGCTTATTGGGGTGGCCCCCATGTACTTGCTTTGGGTCTAGGAAAGCGTGGTGTCCTAGGCCTCGCAAACATACGATGGGTGTATGTTAACTGATCTGATAAAAAGGGTTAAAGTGCGTGTGAAACTTTCGTGCAACCCTGTAGGGTTAAATCTTTTTGAAAAGTTGTGTCCGCGGTTATGGACGACTTGGAGCATAGTATCTCGATCATAGACAACTATAACTAAAGTTTACCGTCATAATCTTGACTTGTATCTGATATGACTAGTAAGTTAGATGACCACCATGGAAAGAATGAATAAAATTGCCAACCGTGTGAGTTTCCTCGGCATGAACTTCTCGTTTGGTCTCGAGGGGGAAATACCAGGATGGTTATGTTTGGTGGTAGTATCAGGTTGGTTTCGAATAGGTCTTTCTTATCTCTCCCTCTAATAGCCTACCATTGTTTTGAGTCTCTATAGGTTGTTTAGTGCATGTTGCGCTTCCGCTTCAGTCCACCATACCTATGTAGGCGAGAGTCGCTGAATTAAGTCTCGCCGTGTACTGGCCTTGGTATTGGCCGCTCTCTTTTTTTCCTTTCCCCTTTGCCGGCACCCCTTTTCTTTAGCAGGTTTGAGATTGTCAACACCCGGATTTTTCAATCCTAGATGCCTGTTATGCCATACATCGCAATCCCAGGATTACCATTTTTGCGAGACATAACAGAATTGGATACCATAGTACTTCATCCGTTACAACGATACATAAGTTCTTACACAAATAGGGATCTCATGATCCAGTTCTTAATACAACATCAAGCAGCGGAATACGTAATAACGGTAGCGTGGGTGAAGCTCCATCTTGAGGTCAGGCAATCTTGACGATGGGAGATGATCCTAGTTGTCGTAACCTTCCTGGGGTCCATCCTCCAGGTACTCCTCTTCATAGTCTGGCCATGGGAATAGCCAGGGACAAAGCCATGAGTACTCTTTAAGTACTCGCAAACTAATACTAACAAGTAAAAGGGGTGTTTGGATAATAGGATACTAGGCTCTAGGGTTGTTTTGCAAAAAGCCAGGTTTATCTTCACTAAGTTCCAAAGCTATTCACAATTTTATAACTCCTAAGTGGGATCTTGTAATTCAGGTCACAACTCTGTTGTGGTCAAGTCAAAGTCTCAACTCATTTCACAAGTCATTTTAAAAGTCTGACGGGGGAACAGTATGGCCACTCCAACTGTCCATAATCATGGACCTTGACTATTCGAATAGTTTGACACTCTGCGAGATTTTACACTTTCACCACAACATTCGATACATCCGTAGAACAAATCCTGAATTCACCATACTCGATGCGGATAATCAATCCTAACCTTTCAATTACACTCCCAAGTATAAGCACCTCTCTGTGAGTTTGGCCTCCCAACCATGACCATGTCATCTTGGTCTGCAGTGGACAATCTTCACAAGGTAGCCCCACTGGACCTTGGCCGTGAGGGAACTAATACTATGATATATAAGTTTCAGTCAAGCCCTACCCAATATTCGGGTATTGTGGTTTATGCGATAAAATTGGAATGGTATCGCATCCGACAACCATCAGTTTATAAAGGGCTAAGGCTCATGCCTCAACATTTTCATCACCAAAATCATCAAGTGTTTGGAAACACATGTCCAAAACATTTCAATAGAATGATCCATCATTCCAAGGTTTTCATAACCATTTTCCACCAAGTACTCCCATCTAAAGTTGATCATGTTTTATGCTTAGCACTAGCATCTACAGTTGGGAAGGGTAATAATGAGGGGTGGTAACTGGTGGGGTTTCACTAAGTCCAACCTTATATCTTAGGCTGAGATCAAGGTTTCTAGCTTAGGCCAAATTTTATGTTCTTAGGGCCAACTTGAGCACAGCTGTCTAATATCTACCAAACTCTTAAGTAGACTCTAAGTAAGCTTTGATAAAGAAATAAAGTAGGAAGCTTGCCATAAAACTAGGATTGGTTTAGCAAGTTGGTATGATCACATACGCTTAAGGCATATAGTATTCATATCACAAGCATGGGTTTGTGGCAACAATAGGGTATCTTGCAAGTGTTTGCTTGCACAGGTATAGTATCTTGCAAGTATTAGCTTGCATTGGTCAACTTGGTTAGTAAATTTTGCCTTGTGCAGAGCAGTGTGGTTGAAGTTATCTTCGGCTTCCTCTTTGTAGTATCCTCCTTCCTCCTCGTAGTATCCTTGGTCGGTACTAGCGTCTAGGAATAAATACGAGGTACACAATCACCAATCAATACTTAACTACTTGCAATCATCACACACAAGGGTCCTATAGATGATCTAGCATCATCTCTAACATTACAAGGTTAAGGATTGGTTTAAGTCCTTTTTATTTTAGAAAAGTAATTTCTACTCATTGAAAAACTACTTAAGATTTAATATTCTCCAAACTAAACATGGGATCATGTTGACACATGTCATCACCACATATTGTAGTCCATGGGAATGTGATTTAAAGTGGTGTCACAATTTAATAAGGCTTTACCCTTTTATTTTAATTGATTAAAGTGGCTAGAAATGCTTATGTAGCATTCTTTTATTCCTTGAACATTATTTCTGCAAGTAAACCTATATATTTTTATCTATTCTGAAAGGTATGGTTAAATGTGATTTTTGAGAGTTGGAATCAACTCAAAAGCTTTTATGGTTTAAATTTGAAAAATGTTTGAATGCAGAAAAGCTTCTGCCTTGTTATTTTTGCTATGGGTGATCTACAGATCCAAATGACTTGAATCCAACGGGCTTGGATTAAGCATTCACAGACCTTTCCAACAAAATTGGTTTCATCCAATTTGGTGCACTGAATCGACCTGGGTTGATTTTTGAAGTTGGGTACAGAAGTGTGTTTGAAATTAAAAAGAGAAAGTTGTAATTTGTATTTCTTGGCTTCGCGGGAAATTCTAACGGGCCGGCCTGCTAAGCGCAGTGCTCCCGCGGGCTGCGTAAGTGGGTGTCCCCACTCGTCAGTGACACGGGGCTGGGCGAAGCGGTATGGGGCAACGTGGGTCGTTTGATCTAGTTCTAATCCAACGACTGAGGGTCATCGTCGGCCGACAGCTCCGGCGAGCGAAACCTAAGCGCGGCCTGGGGGTCTGGGGGCTCACCGAGTGCAGGCGAGGTCGGCGGGCGGGCGAGCAGCGAAGTCGATGGCGATCCTCCGGTACCGATGGCTTCTCCGGCGGCTCCAATCTGGCTCCTTCTTCTCCAGGCGGCGGGCTCGGTGAAATTCGGCGTGGTGCTCGCCTTGCTCGAGGATGGTGTGGCAGTCGGTGGGGAGGGTGAGATGGTGTGAAGAAATCGTATGGGGTGGCCTCTATTTATAGTCGGCGAGGGGACCGTCGGGCGCAGGTGAGCTCGTCGAGGCGGCGTTCTGCAGCTAATGGCATGGGCAAGGGTAGGGGCGGTCTGTGTCTCTGGCGATGCTCAACGACATGATCGCGAGGCATGGGGCGGTGTGGTTTGGTGCAGAGCAGGCGGTGCTCTGCCTTGGCGGCGTCTTCGGCGGGCGGTGGTTGTATGTACGGGCTGCTAATGGGGATGTCTGGCGGTCTCTGGGTCGGTGGTGATCGTGTGTAGCGGTGAGGGCGGCGCGCGATCTGGGCAGTCATGGTGGTGCTCAGGCACGCTCGGCATGGTCTGGGCGCGGCTTGTGCGCGTGTTCCAGGGCTTAGCAATGCTCGCGGCTGGGACAGGCGGGCGGTGGGCGGTGGCCTCCCGGACATCTGGCTAGGCTTCTTCTGCTCCCTAGCTTGTCATCCACATTGGGGTGACATGGGTGTGCTCGGCTGTTCACCATTAATGGCAATGGCAAGCTCACAGTGGTGCTAGTGTTGGGATAATCTTTCTAGATGATCTACTGGTTTGTGTGTGAGCTAACTAGGGAACAAGTTAGGCTCAAAACACTGCACACTATAGTGTTTGTGGTTTTGTTTGATTTGTGTCTGCAACCTGTTTGATGAAATGGCCGCATGAAGTCAAGTTTTGAATTTTGAAATGAATTATGGTGAGTTTGCTAGATTGGTTCTGGTGAGTCTGCAGATGCTTGGGTTTTGAAAGTTGAGCTTGTTTGAGTGGGTTTTGAAAAAGTGGGATCTTCCCATACGAAGAAGATTCAATTTTGAAATGTCATTTAAACTATGCATTTGAAAGTTTCTGGATGATCACAAAGTGGGCCTTGATACTCTGTTATGAGTACATTCAAGGGGTGCAAAGATCCAGAAAAGTTTACATAGGTTTTGAAAGTTTGAGACAACCAAAGTAGGCATGGGAGTTAAATTGGCCAAAATGACCATTCACTTAATATATTTGTTTTGATTTACTTGTCTTTAGGAAAAGTGTGGGAAATGTTTTAGATGATGTTCTTTTCACCTAAGAAACATTTTACAAGCAATGTTTCACACAAACAAGGTGGTTTTTAAAGAAATTCAAAATCCATGCATACACATATACATGCATTCATGAATTCCTTTAGAAAAGTTTTGTTAACCCTAATCTTGATGATTAGTGTTTTGATGATCTAAGTTTGATATTTTTGGTATGTTACATAGATCAACGTCATTAGCAGGGTTACCCGTACGGCTTGGCCTAGGCAGGGTTATGGACGCCATTGGTTATTCTTCAGGGCTCTTGATGGCGCCCAGTACTTGTCGTGGGACGCTTCATTGGAAACCCCAGAGCAAGGTATGAAGAAGCACAACAATAAGTTTCCCTCAGTAAGAAACCGAGGTTATCGAACCAGTAGGAGGAAGGAAACGTCACACAGGTGTTGCAAGCAACGCGGAGACCTGCACAACACAAACTCAAGACTCTGCCCCAATGAATCAGTGAGGTTGTCAAGCTCACCGGTTTGTTGTAACAAAGGATTAAACGTATGGTGTGAAAGGTAATGGTGGTCTACAGATTGGACCGGGGTCCATAGTTCACTAGAGGTGCTCTCCATAAATAAACAACATGGCATGAAGGGTAAACAAATTACAGCGGGGCAATTGATAGGAACTGAGCAAGTCATAACAATGCAATTACTAGTCAGAAAGATCCTATGAGGTTGATTGGGCAATACAACAATATACATAGACCGCCATCCAACTGCATCTATGACTAGAAGTCCACCTTAAGGTTATCATCTGAACCCCCTCTAGTATTAAGTTGCAAGCAACAGACATCTGCTTTAAGCAAAGTGTGTAAGGTAAACAGTCCACATGTTCCATGAACAAGAGACCCGTTGTTTTCTCCCTAGTAGCAACAACACATCTACAACCGAAGAGATTATTATCACTTCCCTTGGAAACTAGAGGCATGAACCCACTATTGAGCATAAATACCCCCTCTTCGAGTCACTAGCAACTACTTGTCCAAGATAACCACTAGCAACGGAGAGCATGCAAGATCACAAACAACACAGACATGATAGAATCATAAAGATAAAACCATTAATCAAACCAACATAATAATCTCAATATCCATCGGATCCCCATAAACACAACATGCATGATTATAAATAGATTAGATCTTGATCATGAACGAAGCTCACAAGATCTATACATGAAAGCACAAAGGAGAAGATACAACCATCTAGCTACTACATGGACCCATAGTCCAAGGTGGAACTACTCACACATCATACCGGAGAGAAGGCCTCCGGAATGATCTCCCCTCCGGCAGGGTGCCAGGAAGAACTTCAGATCCCCCGATCTAGGGACGATGGTGGTGGCGGCTATAGACAGTTTCGTGGATTTCTGATCGAGTACTCAGGGTTTCTGCATCGGGGGCTTCTTATAAGCGAAGGGGGAGACCGAGGCGGTGGCCAGAGGGGGCAAACCCTACCCAGGCGCGGGGTAGGGCCCACCCGCGCCTAGGGGGTTTAGCCTCCCTGGCACGCCTCCTCGTCTCTCCTCTGGACTTCTTGTTCCCCATGGAAAGTAATTGACTTTGTCCTTCGTCCCGTCCAATTCCGACAATATTTCTTTACTAACTTTTCTGAAACCAAAAATAGCAGAAAATAGTCATCTGGCACTGTTGCAACTTGTTAATAGGTTAGTACCAGAAAACATGTAAAAAGCACCTCAAAGTGTGGACAAGTAAAGCAAAGTAGATACTAAACAAGCATGTAGCATAAAAAATTATAGATACGTTTTCAACATATCAACATCCCCAAGCTTAACTCCTGCTCGTCCTCGAGTAGGTAAGTAATAAAAGAATAATTTTTGAGGTGACATGCACCCTCACAATAAAGATCCAACCATTTGCAAGCATTGAAAGCTGGGATCAAAGAACTCTAAACATGTGCATGAAAGATGGAGTTCTAACAATAGGATATAGTAACTAAGCATGCAACATGGTAAGCTACAAACAAAGATCATGAATAACATGCATTGAAAAATATTTGTTTGTTTCACATACAGAAAACATAGCACAGTGGCAATCATCTTGTCCCTCATAGGGTAGAAATATAATGCATAGGACACCTGCAAAGTTCACAAGGGTGACTAGAAACAAGTAGCACAAGAACAAGTAATAACACATTATGCATCAATTAATAAGCTTTGGAACACTGCACACAGAATGACAACTATGCTCTCTTAATTGTGCCTGAAGGTAGAAGGTGGAGACTCAATAATGGTGGAAGAAATGCCTTTTTATAAAGGAAGCAGGGATTACAAGTTTCAAAAAGAGCTTCCAAAAATTATGGTACTTGTTAGCTTTCAGCCCTCATTTCCCCTATCATAAGCATCTTGAAGTGGTTAAGGTTAAAGTGGCAAAGCTGGAGTATATGCTTGACAAAGTATAAGTTGGCAATCTCAAGTCCCTTGAATATGAGGGCTACACCTCATGGATACTCAACTTAGGGCCCAGGCAAGTTCTTGTCACTGTAAGTATTTTTATATCATTGAGAACCGCCAACGGGGTACCCCTTGCACATGCTACATGAGCTTTCCCATAACCAAAATGACAAGGCAAGCAGACAATAAGCATCTCAGCAATATTTTTATTTACCATATGCATAGCTTTTTATTGAGGATGCTTCATAGATATCTCACTATAGTGATGCTGCAAGTTTCCACCATGATTAGGCATGGCTTAGGCTAGCGGCCCAGGCGTTTCTCTAACACAGAATACAAACTGCATGCACTTACAAGTTCCCACTTCATTTCACACCGGTAACATCCATAGACAAAAGAGCATGATATCAACGGGGTACAAAAGTACAAGTGCAATGTTGAAAACACTCCCCGTGATAGCACGGTTATGCTAATCCCAACTTATAAGTGCAAGCATATACAACAAAGTTGTATCAATGGTTCAAGTTTATTAGGGGCAAAGAATAAAATGTGCCATCAAGTTCATGAGGGCTTTAATCACTAAGTTTTCACATAACAAATCAGTTTTTAATTGGAAGATAGTTGAAAACAAGAATATACTTGGAATGGTGTAACACACCATGCATAGGAGTTTATAGTGGACACTTTGGAAAACCTTGGTTTCTTGGGAGTTGGAAGCATGAGTAGATCTTACTCATACAAGTGGAGGCTAGCAAAAGACTGGGAGCAACCAACTAAGAGAGCAATAATGACCATAATCATGTAGTGCAACAAAGCATACTAATCAAAGCAAAGAGTGGTACTACAAGTCAAGGACTAAATGATCATAGAGGCTAATGGTGACTTGTGAGAGTCATAACATGGTGTAAGCATGTGCCAAGTCAACCCAAGCAAAACATCAAAGGAGAATACCACAATACTATGCTTTTGCATGCTAAAACAACGCATAATTTCTTCAAGGCACACTAAGCAATCTCAATTGTTTGGAACAAGACATGCTACAACAATAATCACTAAGCATAATGCAAAATAAACACCTAGAATGTCATGCTAAAGTCTAAGTCACAGTCAATGCAAGCTCCTCTTGCACTTCAAGCAAGAACTTACTACTCCTTTCCAAACACCAAGCAAACTTATGTGCAAAACAAAACAACGAGAACGGGGGTCCAAACTACTAAAGAAAACTAAACAAACTAAGCAAAGCAAACAAAAACTAAAATGCTCCAAGAACAACACAACTGTGCATGAAACAATAAAAGTGAAGTGTCTAGACATACCTGAGCTTTTTATTGATGAAGAAGGGGATGCCTTGGGCATCCCCAAGCTTTGACGCTTGTACCTCTTGGATATTTCTTGGGGTGACACCATGGTGGCATCCCCAAGCTTGATCTTTTGTCCATTCTTCATCTCATTGCATCATTCTCTCTTTACACCTAATTTTTTTCCTTCATACAAAACTTCACACAATCTTCATTAGCAACATTAGTTTATTCATAAGATATTAGACCACTAGCAAAGCTTTGGAACAACAAGGATTTTCACTAAAACACAAGATACTGTAGTAAATCATTAAAAAAGCTCAATTTACCTGAAGAGAACTCAAAAAGGAATCAATAAGAAGCAAATGCAAATAATGGCAGAAATCTGTCAAAACAGACTAGCAGGTAGAAACCGATTTTTCAAGCATCTTCTGTTGCTCAAATCAAAAAGTGTTGAACTAACGAAAGTTATATAACATACTTGGGGATTTATTCTTATATTTTTATCTCAATCCGAGTTACAAAGCCTCCTCACGATTTTTTGGTGGAGGACAGAAATCTGTTTTGGGACAGCAACTCCCCAAATCTTACTTCCCTCTCATTAGAGGTCATTCTTGGCACAAAAAGCAAACAAAAAGGATAAGGAGAGGTCATTACATAAGTAATAACTTCCAAGACTCAAGGAAACTCTTGGGTTATCTCCCGACAAGTACTTTTCTTTAACGCCTTTAAGTTAGGCACAAGAAGCAAGAATAATCAAGTATTTTCAAATGAAGCATTGCCCCACTTGTTCCTTTTTTTACCTTTCTTTTTTTTCCTTAGGGAAGATATGATTGCTTACCGGGGGAGCAAAGCGCATGATGTCTTTTCCCACATCTATTACTGCCCCAAGGTGTTTCAGTAGAGACCTTCCAAGTGTGATTTGTCCTTTGCCTACACATTCAATAACAAGATAATCAATAGTCACCATTTTTCCTGAGATTTTTGTAAACACACCTTCACCTATTCCAATGGGTGATATAGTGGTATTGTTGGTAAGAGAGATTTCCTCTCCTCCTTCAATAAGCCCCCAAAGACTCAAGGAATCAAAAATATCTTTAGGCATGAGATAAAATTCAGACATGATATCACAACGAGCATAAAAAAAGTGTAGTGTTTATTGAGACTTTGATTGTGGGAAACCATTTTGAAGGCTCAGAATTTATGGGAACATAATCACGGTAAGCCCTAAGAGTGTGATAGCAACTATTCATGGCAGCAATACTGGTCTCTAGATGGTTCAACCTAGCAAAAAATACTTGTGAAAAAGGAATCAGACTTGCAAGGTGTTCCATAGATCATGATTAATTTCCTTATGGCATCATAAGTTTCATCTTCAGTACAAAGCAAAAAATCTTTCTCAGCCACAACATCCAAAGCATATCTATAACAAAGAGCAATACCGCGGTAGAAACTATCAATAACCAAGAGGCTTATCTCAGGCTCAGTTTCCATCTGGAAAGTAGAGATTCTAGACCAAGCTTCCTTAAAACTTTCTTCACTTTTTTTCTTAAAAGTGGAGATTTGTACCATAGGGTAAATAAAGACGGACCCCGACATGGCAGCAATTAGAGCAGGAACTAATTTTTATGTGTTTTTGAATAAAGCAAGCAAACCAAAACCAAGTAAAAGAAACAAAGAACTAAAAACAAAGTAAAGATAAGGGAAGTGAAGGACTCTCCTAGTGAAGACGTCCTTGGCCTCCCCAGCAACGGCGCCAAAAAAAGCTTGATGGTGCCCAGTACTTGTCGTGGGACGCTTCGTTGGAAACCCCAAGAGCAAGGTATGAAGTAGCACAACAGCAAGTTTCCCTCAGTAAAAAACCGAGGTTATCGAACTAGTAGGAGGAAGGAAACGTCACACAGGTGTTGCAAGCAATGCGGAGACCTACACAACACAAACTCAAGACTTTGCCCCAACGAATCAGTGAGGTTGTCAAGCTCACCGGTTTGCTGTAACAAAGGATTAAACGTATGGTGTGGAAGGTAATGGTGGTTTGTACAAAGTAAACAGTAATAGTGGAAGATGTATCAATGGTAAAGATTGGACCGGGGTCCATAGTTCACTAGATGTGCTCTCCTTAAATAGACATGGCATGAAGGGTAAACAAATTACAGCGGGGCAATTGATAGGAACTAAGCAAGGCATAACGATGCAATTACTAGTCAGAAAGATCGTATGAGGTTGATTGGGCAATACAACAATATACATAGACCGCCATCCAACTGCATCTATGACTAGAATTCCACCTTCAGGTTATCATCTGAACCCCCTCCAGTATTAAGTTGCAAGCAACAGACATCTGCTTTAAGCAAAGTGTGTAAGGTAAACAGTCCACATGTTCCATGAACAAGATACCGTTGTTTTCTCCCTAGTAGCAACAACACATCTACAACCGAAGATATTATTGTCACTTCCCTTGGAAACTAGAGGCATGAACCCACTATCGAGCATAAATACCCCCTCTTGGAGTCACTAGCAACTACTTGTCCAAGATAACCACTAGCAACGGAGAGCATGCAAGATCACAAACAGCACAGACATGATAGAATCATAAAGATAAAACCATTAATCAAACCAACATAATAATCTCAATATCCATCGGATCCCCGCAAACACAACATGCATGATTACAAATAGATTAGATCTTGATCATGAACGGAGCTCACAAGCTCTATACATGAAAACACAAAGGAGGAGATATAAACATCTAGCTAATACATGGACCCATAGTCCAAGGTGGAACTACTCACACATAATACCGGAGAGAAGGCCTCTGGGATGATCTCCCCTCCGACAGGGTGCCGGGAAGAACTTCAGATCCCCCTAATCTAGGGACGATGGTGGCGGCGGCTGCAGACTATTTCGTGGATTTCTGATCGGGTATTTAGGGTTTCTGCATCGAGGGCTTTTTATAGGTGAAGGGGGAGACCGAGACGGCGGCCAGAGGGGGCAAGCCCTACCTAGGCGCGAGGTAGGGCCCAACCACGCCTAGGGGGTTTAGCCTCCCTGGCACGCCTCCTCATCTCTCCTCTGGACTTCTTGTTCCCCATGGAAAGTAATTGGCTTTGTCCTTTGTCCCGTCCAATTCCGAGAATATTTCTTTACTAACTTTTATGAAACCAAAAATAGCAGAAAACAGGCATCTGGCACTGTTGCAACTTGTTAATAGGTTAGTACCAGAAAACATGTAAAAAGCACCTCAAAGTGTGGACAAGTAAAGCAAAGTAGATACTAAACAAGCATGGAGCATCAAAAATTATAGATACGTTTCCAACGTATCAACTCTTAGCCCAATTTTCTTATTATTCGTACTCGGACATTGTGGCATTTTGAAGGTGATTTGGATCTTTGAATTGAATATTTGTATTATTGACTCTTTGAGTCGTGTTGTATATATTTGTTCTGTGGGTTTTATCATGGACTATTGTGTAATGGTATTACTTCGTTTTCCACCCGCACGAAAGTGCCTGGTGGGCACCTTTGAATTGTTTCTATGCGGGTTTGGCGGGAATACTAAAACTTGCATATGACTAATCCGAGGGTGTTATAGTTCTTCTAACTATGCCGCTGCAGTTGGTGAAAAATGTGTGTAGCTCTAGTTGCCATGTTGCGTCCACCTGTTGCGATTGTACTGTACATGTTGGATCTATAGCGTAAGTGTAGAGGATGGGGAAGGCATCGCTCAACCTCCCAACCTCTTTCCAGTTGTCTTCCTAGAAGGAGACAGTGTTTCCAGAAAACGCTATACACTATACTATATCCTGAATCAGAGGTATTAGCTTGATCATTCATTTCTAGAAAGGGGTGTCCTATCTGTGGGCACTCATGGAATTTGCTGCCGTAGGTACCATCTTGCCAGCCAGCCGAGGAATGGGACTGAGTGACTAGAGAGTAGCTTGGTAGTCATATTTTCCACCAGTTCTAGATTGCGGTTTTTGATGCCTAGTCCTCCCTATTCCTTTGGTATGGTCACAACCTCCCAGCCCCCCCCGAGTACCTCCTTGTTTTTTCACAAAAAGGCTCTCCTCAGTTTGTCTATAATCTCAATGCTTGCTTTGTTCGAAAGAATGTAAGCCATAAAAACGTTTAGTATGGAATATATGACCGAATTGATGAGCTGCACCTGTACCCATGAAGCAAGCATCCCGGGCATCCACCCAGGGAACCGCCAATCAATTCTCTATATTACATGATGCAGGAGTGATCTAGAGGTCCTTGTCATGGATAGGGGCAGACCTAGGTATGTGCAGGGTAGGCTAGATATGGGGCATCCAAGGATTGTGGCCACTGAATTAGCTTCGTGTTATGTCATGTGCAGTGGTATGAATGTGCTTTTCTGAAAGTTGATTCTTAATCCATTGAACTGAGCAAAGGCATCCATCAGAGTCTTTGCATACATTGCTTGATTTACAGAGCCATGTAGGATTAGTAGAGTATCATCGGCATACTAAAGTGCTGGTAGTGGTGTTCCTTCCTCAATTGGGTGCTGAAGAAAACTGTGATGGTAAGATTTTCTGATCATCTTCTGTAGGACATCAACCACTAGAATATATAGGAAGAGGATAGGGGGTCTCCTTGCCTTACCCCCTCCCAATCTTAAATTTCCTGCCAAGTTTTCCATTTATTAGAATCTGAGCCATTGATGTCTCTAGCGGATGTTGTACCCACCATATCCATCTATTTGGGAAACATCTTGCTTCAAGCGTGGACCTGATTGTATCCCAACTGACAGTGTCAAATGCTTTCTGAAAGTCTAGCTTCATGGCTATAATGGGCCTTTTATTATTGTTTCCACACTAGATCATTTCTACTGCAGATGCAAAATTTTCCACGATGGATCTATCTTCGATAAATCCAGACCGCATTTCATCTACCAACCTCTTAAATTTTGGTTGTAGTCTATTTGCTAGTACCTTTGGACATCTTAGGGATTGAGTGTTGAATGGAGACTGGCCTATAGTCTCTTATAGTTAGAGGATTGTCACACTTAGGTTTCCTAAGTTTAAACTATTTAGCTGAATCTCCTTGTCATAGAGCATTTGAAAAAGTTGCTGCAACTCAGGTTTCAAATCCTGCATGTAGAACCCGTAGAACTCATTTGTGAACCCATCTGGGCTGATGCTGCGGTAGGCAGGTGCTTTCTTAATTGCCTGCTCAATTTCATGCCATTTAAAAGGTGTGTCCTGGTCCTGTAATTCATTTTGTCCCCCATTATATAGCTACTAAAGGTTTATGTTGGTTTTCCAGCCATCTTCTTCCCAGAATAAATCTTTGAAGAAATCTGTAGCAATGGCCAACTTTGCTGCATCATCAAAAGATTCTTCCTGATTGTTGCAAACAGCTTTAATTTTATTTCTTATAAATCTATATGTAGCCATCATGTGGAAGAACTTCTTGTTCTCATCGCCCAACCTGCACCTTTTTACTTTTGCTCTTCTGTGCTAGTGTTTTGCTTCGACCGTGCACAACACTCCGAGTTTGTCCTTGACCACATGTCTTAGCGTGAACTCGTAATCTGACAGTCTCCTCTATTCCTCCACCTGGTCAAGATACTGGATAATGTGGTTTAAGTTGGACTTGATTGTCTGCCCAGGCTCTTTGTTCTTCTGCCAAGCTCTTGTGTCGGTCCGCACGGAGCGCAGTCTGTGGTTCAGCTTCGTCGGATGGTCATCGGCCTAGTTCCGCTTGTAAGCATCTACTTAGTGATGGTGACAAGCTCCGGCTGGTTGAGCATGTAGTCCTCGTACCTGAATATTTTTGTATGCCATGTTCTGTCCATAGTGTCTAGTAGCACAGGCTTGTGATCTGATGTTGGCCTTGTTAATGCCCTGCATTCATAGTGTAAGAATTTTTGACTCCACTAAGTTTTTATTAGAGTTAATAATGTTAGACAATCAACCTGTGTGCCAAGTTTATGACTCCAAACCAACTCGGCTAGGGAACTGACTTGTCCAGGGCCTAGACCCTCTATATATTCTCTTGTAATTGTAACGATTATTATCATTGAAGTATCAAAACTATTATATTCAACAAATAACATTGCTCCTACATAAACTTGTTTATGATGTGCAAATTCATACACAATCTTGCACCCCGGGGTAAGTTAGTCCACTAAGTTGTGACGAGGCTGCAAAAGCAGTACAAACCGCTATACTTGTTACACGTGCCGATGTTCATTTTGTGAAAACCTCTTTATATGATTCTTCGCCTTTCCTTCTTCCCCTTTTAATCTCGTCGTCCGGAATTACATTATCGTCCTCGTGGTCGATCGCGGGCGAGGATCGATAATTGGTGGCCAAGGTGCCCATGATCGAGGAGGAGGCGTCCAACATCTGCTTTGGGAAGGCATGTGGAGAGGTGCAGGACTACGGTTTATGGCTACCAACTGTGCGTGATCGACCAAGGAGTAGTGGAGCCACTTTCTTCTGCAATTCCAAATCGGAAAGAAAGATGCCACCCGATTATCTTGGCCAAATCGAGGCCTTCAAGCTCACCGGCGAAGAATCCCGAAGCTTCTTCAACCTCACGGCGAGGCCCAACAGTTGCAGAGGCGGATTGGAAGAAGGACCCGATGGCTTTCTCCTAGATAATTTTAGGGTCCTTTTTGTAAAGCGTATGGATCTGGTTGCAATTTCAGTTTTTCTAGGGTCCAACATGAAAATTTATAACTTCTCCGTCTTAATTTAATGAAAAGGCTTCCGGCCCTTTCGGAGGCTCTCCCTCGTTAAAAAAAACTGTGCATGGCGTGCACTAGCGCTCTGCTGCCACAACAAGGCCGACCCAAGCTGTGCTTGTGCTGGGGTGTGCCCTGCCGCAGCTGCATCTCCCTGCTCGTGGAGTTAAGAGAGCAAGGCCAAGGGGGAGGCGATCGCCAATGACGAGAAGGCGGCAGCGTCCTGGAGGCTGGGCCAGTGGTGGTGCGAACATTGTACAAACACTCAAACAGCACCAGAATCGGGCTCATCGGAAGCAACACAACAATCAGCATGGCTTCATGGAATTTTCCGCCTGGATAGCCGGCGGCAGCCCACGGACGAAGTCCAGCTGCTTCCACGGCGACGAGCACGATAGGCCCGACGGCCCGTGGTGCACTCCCCGGCCCGAACGAACTTCAGTCGTACGTGTGCACATGCCGGCGGCCTGAGTAGAGCTGGAGCCCAACAAGTGCATGCTGCATCTGCTCGGTAACACCAGCAACAACTCCCCTCGCCGACAAGGACGGCCGTGCCGATTTTGGAGCGAGAGGACGAGACGGGTGAAGGTTGGTTCCCTGCGCTCGCGTTATTCAAATCTTTCTCCCACCGGAGGCTCCACCTTTCTATACCGCACACCGAAGGCTTAGCCAATAAACTCCATGACCATGAGATATAAGTATGAGGCTCTAAAAATAAAATCTTATTTTAGCTCACAAAAAAGTGCGTCTGGTTTACGCGATCCCTGCATAATTTACCAGCTCCCGTCCGTTCTGAACTTAAATCGCGAAAACTGGCTACTGTAACCCATATATTTGGAAGACTTTTGACATGCCATAAGCTGCGCTGAATCGAAGAACATTAACCAACTGTACGCGCGCGACGAAAAGAGAGGAGCTGGTGTGAACCAACATACGACAACGGAAGCAGCAGCGTCGCTCGCTGCGCAAGTTCCCCCACCGAAAAGCAAGCAAGGGAACACACAGATCAGATTCTACGCGAGCAAAGCGAGAGCTTCCATGTCAAGAAAGCCACCAACCTCCGAATAATCCCTGTGCTTCCTCCATTGCCTCACTCTGGCTCAGATTCTCTCTCGCGCGCTATCTCCACTATGTCCTTCTCCTCAGAGGTACGTACCGAAGAATATTCCTTTAGGCTATTGCTGCTGTATTTTCCTCTCTCTCTCTACATACATAGAGCCAGATTGTATTTCCACCGAGCTGGGTTTTCAAAGTGTGATTTGTTAAAGTGGCGGAGCTGAAGGCCCACCAAAATTTCTATTACTAAGATCTTCTTGGGTGGCATTGCTCTTTTGCTCATTTTCATGTATTCACCAAAATCTTTGTATTGAGATCTTTTACAAATTCTGGAACTTACTTCGTGAAAAATCTAGCAGAAACTATAGCTACAGATAGTGCTTTGGTACGTTATCGAAATTGTTCAAAATATCGAGCATATAGGTTTTTGGCAGAAGCGGCCGTACTTGTTAGAGTCGCGCGTGTACGTGTTTATATAAGGCAAGAAAAACCTTTGTCGTGGCCAAGTACAGAAGTTGAGATCGATCGCTACAAAATAGGAAGGATACAATCGATCTCTTTTATCTCCTAACTTCTATCTCTATCGTAACAGTCTTTGGAGTACTACTCCATAAGCTACAAACGTACAAAGGTATTACAAATATATCTAACACAAAAAACTGCAATGATTTAATGTCACTTTTGAGATATACTTTCTACCCTTGATCAGTTGATGTCTTTTGTACGACCGAAGATTTTGAGTTTTGATACTATGCACGTTTTTTCTTATTTTATGCCTGTTCAATTTATCCCATCCACAATTCATTTGGCTCTGCTGTTAATATATTCTACATTATACTTTTCCTGTCCTGTAGTAAAAAATGCTCCATTATCAAAAAGGAGTATATAACAGTGACAATAGTAATTAGCTACAACCGTCTTTGCGGTGGCACAATGTGAGAGTAAGTTCTCTTTTATTTTTATGACTTCAACAACATACTCTTACTTATGTAGGTTCAGAGTTCAGAAGATATGATCTATGCAAAAGCTATATGTTTATTTGTAGGCAATGTATGATGATTAGTATAAATATAATGGATTGGAATCCAGGGGATATTTTCTGATATTTAGAACAATGAAAATCCTGAAATGTCCCACTAATTAGTGAATTGACTTCTAAGGGTCCACAGGATATGTAAGTCGAGTAATATATAAGTATGGTGGTATTGGCATTTAAAATATACTGCCACCAGTAACTTTAGCTCACGTTTTTTCCTTTCCTCCCAACCATACTTCTTAGGTAATTATTTAAACCTTCTATGCTACTTTGCATTAGATTGCTTACATTTCCATCAGCATGAGCCTTCCCCTTGATTTGCTCTATAAAAGGAAATATTAGGCGCCACTGCATCCATCTGCCTCCTCAGGTAATTCTTTGCACGTTGTGTTGCATTATATGTATTTATTGATCTTCTTTGTATCGGCTCTGCCGACAATGCCATCTTTTGTGTGTTTCAGTTCAAGATACCAATGCTTCCAAAGATGAGTCTGCATCCACAACTTTGGCCATGGTTCACTCTAATTGAGAAAGAGCAAGACGAAATCATGTTCGCTTGAATTGACCCGTTATCAGAAGATGAATGACTCTCCATGTATGAAACACTACCTCCTATACTAATTCAGCTACTCCACTTATCCACCCCTGATTTGATGCAGCGAGAGTGAAAGCCTATGCAAATCAAGCTTATTTTGGAGGATTATTTGGAATATGTTCCACAACATATAGTGTAGCAGATTATTCCTCTTGTGTTGGTCATATGTATATTCTATTTTCAGACTTACTTTCAGGTATGGTCTTTAGGGGACACTGAACTGCTAATGTCCTTTTGTTTGTTATAATGCCAGAACATTGTGCTGTATTAGGTATTAGTGTATTCTGTGTGTTTTTTGGAAGAATTTATTTTGCTATGAATTAACTGGCAGCTGACAGTACTGTGCAACTAAACACAGATGGGTTATTTCAAATAGCATCCTCTTTAGAGTTTTGCGAGGAATTGACCGTGTCCAGCTAAGTATGTGATTGAGGGTACAGTGTATGAACAAAAAAAATTGAAGATAGAATCAGTTTTAGCACCTACCAAAATTACATGACATTCACATGGGCATGTACACTCACTTCACATGAGACACCCAACAATGACAACAATTATTTCAGCTATTCTGGAATTGTGTCTGTTCTGCTGGACCAAGAACCTGATGATCAATTTGAGAGTAAACGACGCAAAACCACCATATTTGAGGCAAAGTGACCAAAAACCCACCAAAATACATGTTTTATGTAGTTTTTTGGTGAAAGATTGTCACCTTAGCCCCATATGTGGCAGTTTTGCGTCATTTTCTTATCAATTTGATGTTACTTCTGAAGACAGTGATTCTTATCATTAATTAATGCCGGAGGAAAATGGAAGTATGATCTTTTCTCCTTCTATCATTCTTGGTGCATCGTACAACCGTTGTCTTATTGATTGGAATTGGATGTAGAAAGCAGAAAATCAAATGGAGAATTCTAATAGGCCCATATGCAATTTTATTTCTTCTGTTGCTGAAAGTGCAGGTCGTGTGTGCAAGAGATGAATTGTACAGGTTGTAAGTAAATATTAACAAAGAATCTTTGTTTGTTTTAAGCTATCTCCCTCTGATCCATATTAGTTGACTTCAATTTGAATGTATCTATCATAAAAATTGAAGTCAACTAATATGGGTCGGAGGGAGTAGTACAAAGTCAATGATTATTGGTGTGATCTCTTGGGCGCGGCCGGGTCCTTCTAGTTCAGAAAGCATACCACAACCACCGCAGCACTAGGTAGATCCCTGCAAAAGCAAAAGAATTCAGAAACCACTCCCCTCCACAGATCATAAGGAACCCTATTCCATTCGATCTCCACGGCTCCCAGCACTAGGTAGGTAGCTACGTGCTCGATCCCTCCAAAAGCAAATGAATTCAGAAACCACTCCCCTCAACATCATAAGGAACCCTATTCCATTCGCTTTCCCATCATCACCACCACGCGGCACGCGCACCCCGATCTCCCCTCCCCTGCTTCCATGGCGGCTGGGGGGCCGCCACCGACGGAGATGCCGCCGCCGGGGCCGCCGCAGATGGTGCGGAGGCTGGCCGTGGAGGTGGTGGACGCACGCGACCTCGTGCCCAAGGACGGGCTCGGCACGTCCAGCGCCTACGCCGTCGCGGACTTCGACGGCCAGCGGAAGCGCACGCGCACCGTGCCGCGGGACCTCAACCCTCAGTGGCACGAGCGACTCGAGTTCGCCGTCCCCGACCCGCCCAGCATGCACGCCGAGTCGCTCGACGTCTCGCTCTACCACGACCGACGCTTCAATCCCTCCGACGGCGGCAGAGGCAAGAACAACTTCCTTGGCCGCGTGCGCATCTACGGCTCCCAGTTCTCGCGCCGCGGGGAGGAAGGCATCGTCTACTTCCCGCTCGAGAAGCGAAGCCTGCTCAGCTGGATCCGCGGCGAGGTCGGCCTCAAGATTTATTACTACGATGAACCGGCCGTGCCGCCGACACGTGAGGACAGGCCGCCCGAGGGAGCTGACAACGCGCCGCCACCTGAGGTCCCGCCGGAAGAGCCCAAGGAGCTCCCGGAGGTTCCAGAGCCGACTGAGGCGGCCGTTGAGGTGCAGCAGCCACATATGCAGCCTCCGATCATCATCGTGGAGGAAGCTCCAATGCAGGGGCCACACGGCTCAATGATGCCGCCGCCGCCGATGATGCACGGCCAGATGATGCCACCCATGCACGGGCCACACGGCCCCATGATGCCGCCGATGCACGGCCCAATGATGCCACAGATGATGCACGCCCGAATGATGCCGCCGCAGCCGGAACCGGAGCCAGAGCCGGCGCAAGCGCAACCACCACCAGATGGAGCGGAACCGTACCCGCCTGAGGAGGTCCGCAAGACGCGGATGGCTTCCAGCACGGAGCGTCTCCGCATCCCAAGACACCCGAGCGGCGGCTTCGGGCCTGACTACTACACCGCCTCGCCTCGCGTCATTTCCGGGCGGTTCGTGTCCACCGGCGAGGCCGTCGAGCCGGTGCAGTCAAGGTACGACCTTGTGGAGCCGATGCGGTACCTCTTCGTGCGCATCGTGAAGGTGCGCGGCATACGCGCGTGCGAAGGCCCCTACGTGAAGATCCAGGCCGGGCCGCACTGCCTCCGGTCCCGCCCCGGCCGCGACGTCTCCGGCACCGGCAATCCGAGTGGAACCAGGTGTTTGCCGTCAGCCACGCAAGCCGGAGCCGACACTGGAGATATCCGTGTGGGATGGCGGGCGCCCTCTCCTGCCGACGCATTCCTCGGCGGCGTCTGCTTCGACCTCTCCGACGTGCCGGTGCGCGATCAGCCGGACGGCCCGCTGGCGGCGCAGTGGTATCGGCTCGAGGGAGGTGAGCCGGGCATGGTTACAGGGGACATCATGGTGTCGGTGTGGATCGGCACGCAGGCCGATGACGTGTTCCCGGAGGCGTGGAACACCGACGCGTCGTACGCCGCGTACACACGGGCCAAGGTGTACCAGTCGCCCAAGCTCTGGTACCTGCGGGCGTCGGTCATCGAGGCACAGGACCTGCGCGTGCAAGCGCCGCCACCGGGGCTGCCGTTCGACGTACGTGTGAAGGTTCAGCTCGCGTTCCAGTCGGCGCGCACCCGTCGGTCGGTGGCCAGCAGCAGCGGCTCGGCGTTCGCGTGGGCCGAGGACCTCATGTTCGTCGCGTCCGAGCCGCTCGACGACACCCTTGTCCTGCTCGTCGAGGACCGATCGATGATCAAGGAGCCTTCTCTGCTCGGCCACGCCACTATCCCAGTGAGCTCCGTCGAGCAGCGCCTCGACGAGCGGCAGATCGTCGCATCAAGATGGTTCAATCTCGAGGGTGGTATGGGTCGTCATGGAGATGGCGGCGGCGGGGATCAGCCTGCAGGAGGGTTCTACTCCGGCAGGCTGCACCTTCGGCTTTCCCTGGAAGGAGGATACCATGTGCTCGACGAGGCGGCGCACGTGTGCAGCGATTACCGGCCGACGGCGAAGCAGCTCTGGAAGCCACCGGTGGGAGTGCTGGAGCTGGGCATCGTCGGAGCGTGCGGCTTGCTCCCCATGAAGACCAAGGGTGGATCCAAGGGCTCCACGGACGCCTACTGCGTGGCCAAGTATGGCAAGAAGTGGGTGCGGACGCGCACCGTCACGGACAGCTTCAACCCACGGTGGAACGAGCAGTACACGTGGCAGGTGTACGACCCCTGCACTGTGCTCACGGTGGCCGTGTTTGACAACTGGCGCATGTTTGCCGGCGACGGCGACGACAGGCAGGACTACCGCATCGGCAAGGTGCGGGTGCGCGTGTCCACGCTCGAGAGCAACCGGGCGTACACGGCGTCGTACCCGCTGCTGGTGCTGCTGCGCTCGGGGCTGAAGAAGATGGGCGAGGTGCAGCTCGCCGTGCGATTCTCGTCGCCGGCGCATCTGCCGGACACATGGGCCACGTACACGTCGCCTCTCCTGCCGCGGATGCACTACCTACGCCCGATCGGAGTCGCGCAGCAGGAGGCGCTGCGGGGCGCGGCCGTGCGCACCGTGGCGGCGTGGCTGGCGCGCTCGGAGCCGCCGCTCGGTCCGGAGGTGGTGCGGTACATGCTAGACGCGGACGCGCATACGTGGAGCGTGCGGCGCGCCAAGGCCAACTGGTTCCGCATCATGGGGGTGCTGGCCTGGGCGGTGGGACTGGAGCGGTGGCTGGACGGCGTGCGGCGGTGGCGCAGCCCTTCCACCACCATCCTCGTCCACGTGCTGTACCTCGTCCTAGTCTGGTACCCGGAGCTGGTGGTGCCCACGGCGTCTCTGTACGTGTTCCTGATCGGCGTGTGGTACTACCGGTTCCGGCCACGGGCGCCGGCCGGCATGGACGCGCGGCTGTCACAGGCCGACACGGTGGAGGGCGACGAGCTGGAGGAGGAGTTCGACGCCGTGCCGGCGCCCGACGTCCTCCGGCTACGTTACGAGAGGCTACGGACGCTGGCCGGGAGGGTGCAGCGCGTCATGGGTGACATCGCGGCGCAGGGCGAGCGGCTGCAGGCGCTGGTGAGCTGGAGGGACCCGCGGGCAAGCAGGATCTTCGTGGGCGTCTGCCTCGCCGTCGCCGTGGCGCTGTACGCGATGCCGCCCAAGATGGTGGCCGTGGCGAGCGGGTTCTACTACCTACGCCACCCCATGTTCCGGGACCCAATGCCTGCGGCGGCCGTCAATTTCTTCCGCCGGCTGCCCAGCCTCTCAGACAGGATGCTCTGAGACTGACACAGGCGGGGGAAGAAAAACTATTCCGGAGGATGGCCAGGATGCAAGCAGGGGTAGAGGCAGGGTAATTTCTTTGGCTAGCACTACATTTTGCACTTGTTACCTGAAATAGATCAATCTGTACTGCCATATATTGTACTGGTCATACTGCGACATATTGCAATTTTGTGTTCAGTCTAGAATATTTGGGTCAGTTTAATCTTTTTTCTCAATCTTGAGAACATTAAATATTTTGTTTAAACTGATCTGCATGCTGTTGCATTCATGCAAATTTGATTTATATAAGCATGGCTGGGTAATCTGGCTCTTGGTTTAGGTCTACAATGGTTTGGTTAAAACTGTCTACTAGTTCAGACTTCAGAGCTAGCTTCCACAAGGAGAGGTAACTGAATGTTTACAACAGGCAACAGAGATATATCTTCAATTGATGTGCAGGAGAAGAGGCGTGAGCTGCAATATTTCTTATCCATGCCAAACTTCCTTCAAAAGCAATACTGATCTTGCATGGCATCTTAGCATGAGGAATAGAATCCAGGTAATGTTCAGGGACATTTTGGTACACACAGATAGCACAACGATGCAAAAACAAAAACCTGAATCATTTTAGCAACAGATAGCACTGAATTTTATTCATTTATATGATCTTTTCAGTTCATACATACGTGCACACAACGACATATACAAATGCACATGCATGTACTTACAAATAGTACAAAGGTTATCTCCTTATGTATTTCCTAACTCTAATCTCTTCTTTGTGACCTATCCGCATCAATTTTGCCTCAACTTCAAGTCCTCCTTCAATCTTGCATCGTAGCTGTCCTGCATCAGTTGTTGAGCAATGCAAACAACGGTCAAAACAATGGTGAAAGAGGGCAGAAAAGAGCATCTGTCGAACATATCATCAAAGCAGAGCAGTTGTTGCCAATGTTCAGTTGCATAGCTAGGTAGGTCTTGTCGGTGTTGCCAAGAACATTTTTTTTTTCGAAACGGAGGCAAAAGATTTGCCTCGATCTATTAATTAAGAAGAAGAGAATTGCCCAGTTAATCAATGGAAAACTGGGCGAAAACCATTACAACCAACACCAACCCACAACAGATTGCCAAGAACATTAAGGTTGTGAGGATTGGGAGGACGAGGAGGCCGGAATGCAAAGGTCTCCCCACCACACACCACTACCAGTTCAGCCACACAGCGACCGGAGCACACACGCCGCAAAGGAGGACTACCTCAAGGAAGAACACCAAGACAACGACGCCAGCTTCGAATTCGCCATCGTGCCGATGCTTGCGCCTGAGGGACAACACTCGATGGAGGCCATTGCCGACAACCTCTAAGCACACGGCCGCATCTTCCACTGTCACCACGACGCGTCCAGGACGGTGCGTCCGCGTCGGCCTCGTCCGTGACGGCGCCTCCCTTCTCGGAAATGCAATGCGCGTCCACATGACAAGTAGTGCCTCGGTTCCGCCTCATTGACCTTGTCGGCACGGGCGCCAACCTCAAATCCCACAGGACGATTAGGGAATTGGGGATTTTTTTGTCAGGAGAATTGCTCCGCTAGATTACCACAACATTGGAGGGGGTATCAGCAAAATAGACATATACATGGCGTGTGTCACTTACCTACGTGTCATACACGTGTCGGCAGCACACCTCTAATGTACTCTCTCCGACCCATATTAGTTGACTCCAATTTGAATGTATTTATCATAAAAACTTGTCTAGATACATTCAAATTGAAATCGACTAATATGGGTCGGAGGGAATACTAAAATCAATCCAATTGACAACTTTGTGTATCCCGATGCCCAAATCTAAAAGTTGGTGTATGAAAATGCACGTAAAAGACAAGTTAGTATACTCTGGTGTTATTAACTCTTTTCACCACTACCCTGTCGAATTTGACCAGGGTCGGGTCTCTTCTTTTGTTGGACCAGTTGTAGTAGGATTAACCATGGTATCTTTAAGGTAACATTGACGGTACCATGTCTAAGTTTGACGATAAAAAATGGTTAGATTTGTCTAGATTTTTTAAAAAGTTTAATTTATAAAGTTTATATTTTTTCGTCTAGAAATATCTGACTTGCCTTTGTGTAGATTTCAATGTATCTAGATTTATTTTAGTGTATAGATATATTCAAAATTGGATAAACACAATTCATTCTAGAACGGAGAGAGTAATAGGGTTAGACTTGTCCGTCACCCGTCATCTCCATTGACGGCTGACAGTGCATCGATCCTCAAACTCTATCCCGCAGGCCGCAGCAATGGCCACCACAATGACGCTAACCTTTTCCCCGCCACGCCTTCACCGCCATCGCCGACCCAAGCTCCAGCAACCTCGCTCCCCCGCTGGCTGCGCGCTTCTCCCACGCCGGGGAGCGGCCGCCGCGCGGCTCCGCTGCGCCCCCGGCGGCGAGGCCGCGGCCCCAACCGCCGAGCAGCCGCAGGAGGAGGAGGAGTTCGTGCTTCTCGCCTCCAACCGCAGCGATTTCAACGAGGTCATTATGGTCATCGACTCGCCCTCCAATCGCTACCTCGTCCTCGACCCCAGCCGTACGTATGATGCCTTCCATCACTAGCTGGATTCATCCTCTAGTAGGTTTCTGAGTTGAGTTGATGATGAACTGTGTTGGTTTCTGAGTTGAGTTGGAGCTCCTTGTTTTGTCTGCCTCGTGCAGGGAATGTCCACAGCATCCTCCCCAAGAAGAGCCCATGGACCAATTCCTACTGGGTATGTCTCAGATAACTACTCTGCTAACCGCGACATGATGACATGAATTGGTGCAAGCATATTGTCGAGCACCTAGTAGGCATTAGGAATTGGTCTCTCAGCATGTCTTCAGTTATGGAACTCCTGAAAACAACAGTAATGCAATGTCTCTGCTCATTGGTGGTAACATCGTTCATCATCAATTTACCATGTAACGGCTCAATTTATTTATGGTGGCATCCTTTTTTTTAAGTACATGGTGGCATCCTATTATTCTGTGTTTACAACTTTACACGATACCTTTTTTTTCCCCTCGAAGCGGCTCTTGAATGTAAATCCTTATATTTTGTTTGCTTTTGCTATCATTCAGGATGAGTTCGTGAGCCTGCCTCCTGTTATTCCACGGGGTCCTGTTGCACTTCTAGGTTTGGTAAATCACTTCGCCGACATTTGTTAGCTATGCTCCTGTTCTTTATACTTCAATGTTTCTGTGGGCGTGAGAAGCAAACATCCTAGTATGCTTTTGGGCACACGGGAGGAGATGTTTTATAGGTAGTACCCCAGAACAATTCTCCAGTTTAAACGAGTCTCTACAGACTATTATACATCACAACTCCGTGTAGTCACATTGAGTGATCTGCTTAGACGAGCAACATAGCGGCATGGCTCTCCTTATTTCGATAATCTGCTATTCACACTCCTTGCAGATGTGAATTCATTTCTTTCTTTTTTGCATGCTTCTTTCAGGGTGCTGGCACAGCAGCACATCTGATGTTAGAAGTTTGGCCTTGGATACAACTTGTCGGATGGGAGATTGACCCGATGGTGAGAACTGTTCTTACTGTCCTTTCACTTGTTCATTGATCATATGACTTGAAAGCCTGAACAATTTTACCAATTTCAATCAGAGTAATCTGGAAACTTGTCAGAAGCGCATTAGTTTTGTTCATGTTGGTTATGCTACTTAAAGCACATCCATTGCGATTACTTTTTGATTGGTTATGCGGTCTCAATGACTCAAGTTTTCTCAGACTTATTTCTTGTGCCATTATGCTTGTCTTAATCATACAACCATCGATTTTTATTTGTCATAACTGAAAAGCTGTATGATCTCATCACAGATAATTGAATTGTCAAGGGATTATTTTGGCATGTCAAATTTAGAGAAGACCACGGAATTAGGTGGTTCACTTTCAGTGCGTATTGGCGATGCACTTTCTCCATCAGTTACAGTGGAAGGAGGGTTTGCTGGTGAATATTTTATCTGATGGAAATCTGATGCATTTTTTACTGTCCTATTAGATTGGTGTTAAAAGTACTATTAGCTGGCTTTTCAATGGAAACCTAATGCATGTTTTAGTCTGACGGTACCTAGCTCGTATCTGCAGGCATTATCGTAGATTTGTTTGCTGATGGAAAAGTCTTACCGCAGCTACAAGAGGTAAATATCCATCGCCATGCCTCTTAGTTCATTCTATATTTCTACCATGGCTCGCATTAGAGTTTCAACTTTTCGCTATTTTCTCTGTCTCATGCTCTTTGCACAACACATCAGAGTCCCATGGTGATATGGTCTAGCATGTGTGGATTTCCTTATCTCCACAACAAATATCTTCATGTTGGTTAGAAATTTGAACTGATAGCCTGTTGTATTGATTAATTAATAGTGCACATACTCAGTTCACTCTGGTATGTAAATTTACCGACGTAACAAAATTACACAGCCCAAACTTATAGAGTGCATCCCAATGCATAAACATGATCTAGGAGCTAGGGAGATACTCTGCTCTAGGAAGTCGCTAAATAAAATTAGCTACTTCATGTAACCTAATGTCTTTGGTACACAATAGTATTTTTGTCCTTCACCCCTTCTTACAGGTCTAAATGGTCAAAGCTGTTGGTATGATGCACATACCAAAGTTAAAATTATATGTAAAGGATTTTGCATTTTTTTTACAAAAAAGCCAATTTTTTTCTCGAACATGCACCTAATTGCGTGTCATTTGTATTAAAAGAAACCAAAAAAAATCACGAATGCTACTTGTAAATTCACAAATAGTACATACATTTTATTTGGCACTGGATTTAAGTTCAACATTATTACAGGCTGAAACTTGGTTGGAAATTGCAAAAAAGCTAATGCCAGATGGTCGAATCATGGTGAATTGTGGTGGAGCAGATACTGCTGTATCTCTTGCTGCTGATACGGGTGTTTCGTCCTGGGTACAAAATCCTACAATCAAGGCCCTATGTTCTCATGCTTCCTGGGCAAGTAAGACAATAGTTACCAGGCTACCGAAACTTCATACTACTTTGGACCATAATGATGTCCTGCTGATATGACCCTATATGGCAGCTAAACTGGAAGAGACTTTCAGAGAAACAGAGTGTGAATTATGTTGCATTGACGGGTCCCCTGCCAGACTTGGAGGAGTGGTCAACGTCAGTTCCTAGCGAGTTAAGCCCAAGAGTGAAACAGTGGGTGCCATGTGAAATTGCGTGAGGATGTACATGTTCTTCTGCTTGCTTCAACAACTTTGTCTATCTCCTTCCTGCATGGTCCATTTCTGTTGAGCAGTGGCTTCAACCAGCAGGTACCGTACCATTGGTCGCACTTGATTATCGTATGTACTAAAGCACTATGATCTGCTAATCTGACTAAAAATTATGTTGCTCTTCTCACTAGTTACTTGTTGAAGATTTAGTTAAAGCCATCTGCGTTAGAAGTACCATGTCAGCACTCACATGCTCAAAGAATAGCAGTGCTGAAGTTACTCTGTCTGGCCATAGTTTTTGTTCTCGGAGTTCGAAGAAGAGCAGAGAGAAGACATATCTGTTAAACGGGACTGATGCGTCTTATGCTGAAATCATGTCAAGATAACCGTACCGGAGGGAACATCTGAATGTATACCAGGCTACACTTCTGTCCTGTCCTACCGACCTGCTGTTAAATTCACCAATCCATGTCTTGGCAGCCTCGCAGTGACAGGTTTATTTGTATGTCTGGACCGTTGTGCAATGCCTTTCAGTGACAACCACGGTTATCGTTAGTATCATTTGCTGATAGTTACTCGTTACTTCCCTTCGATTTTGTTTAGACAACTACAGTACATTTTACCTACTTACCTGCCTGCTGTTTAAGTCGATTGATTGTGGCCACGGTCGAGCTGAATCAAAGCCGCAGTTTGCAGTCTCCACCAGCAGTGGCAGAGCTAGACCGATGGTAGAGCCTGGGCATGGACAAAAGGAACGGAGCTAGCTCATATCTTGCCCATTAATCTGTCGACATAACATTCAGGTTTGGCTTGAATTTCGATGGAGGTTCCTCGGTGAGCCGGGCAGCTGCCCAGGGCCGCCGGGAGCTGGCTCCGCCCCTGTCCACCAGTGTAATGTTATAGTTGTAGCTTCAGGTTCTCTATCAAGTTAGTTGGACACAGAATTGGGACAACAATACCTACGACCCCTTACCAGGAAAGTTCCAAAGTTTCTTTTGGCCGGAGAGGAAAATGGCAGATTGCATTATATTTGATTTCGAGAAAGTGACTTGTAATGTAGAATATAACATATGACTTTCCTAATAGTTTCTTCCGAAACGCATTCCTACTCACGCACAAACAATGGCTTTCCACTAAAAAATACCACAAAAATGGATATTGCCCCTCCAAAATAAATGCATTCTCATCAATATTGATTGAATTTGCATATACTAGATCTAAATAAGATAACAAAATTTACCGTGTGACGGATGGGCTCGCTTGGAGCCAGAGCTAAACAAGGAGAAATTGCCGTCCACCTCCTTTGTGGGCATATGTGGCCCTTGGCCCTCAACTAGGACAAGGAGAGGGCCATGGTGGTCCTAAATAGCACCAGAGGTCATAAAACTTATTTTCCACGTGCAATTAAGTCACATATATTGTAAAATAGACTAACCGATTATATAAGTTGTTAAATACATGCACCGCAGGTCACAATCTGATTAACCAGATGGTTTTTAACACAATGCATCACGCATGTCATGTTCAGTCAACATGGCACTTACAATTTTACAAAAACCCCCTCATGTTTATCTGGCTAGGTTTAGTTGAAATTGTATTTTTAGATCAGATCACGTTAATTACGCGAAGTCAGAAAAAAAAAACACTATCTCTAGTCACCGCTGCCGCCTCAAAGCCGCCGCTGCGCCGAGACCGTGGAACGCCGCCGGCCGTCGTGGACGCGGGAAAAGGGACCGCGGCCACCGTCGCCACTCACATCCTCGCCTCCAGTAACGCCGCCCGCGGTCAGGCCGCCGCCGGACAGCTAGGTTTCCCGGCGATTAGGAACGGGATTGGAGTCTCCAACGGGATTTGGTCGTAGGCCATTTTCCATTTACCTCCTCAAAATTTTACGGGGGTTTCTACATACATTTTAGGGTTTCTACATACATTTTAGTTCATATTAACGTTTTTGTTAGAAGGCCCTATTAATCTTATGAGGCACGCTCACGTGGCGAGTTTTTTTTTTAAAAATGGCCGGTTAAGCAGTTTGTGATCTGCGGTGCACGATTTTAACAAGTTTTGTGACCGGTTAGTCTATTTTACAAGTTGTGTGACTTAAGTGTACATGAGGGACAAGTTCTATAACCTTCGGCGGTGTTATTTACTCTCGTATTCACGTCAAATGGCGCTTGCGCCGTGGCGCTCCACATAAGTGTTGCTTTGACCGAGGCCATGGAGAGAGTGACTGTTGTCGCAGTCGCTCAATCCTCCTCGGATTTGGAGGTTAGACCCAACTGAGGAGGTGTCCTCTGGCGTGAGTGATGGATGGTGGTGGCGAGACCCTCATGTGATTCATCGGGATTGAGTATAGGGAGTGAGAGTGGTAGCTAGGATATAGAGGGAGCGTGGGGGAGAGCTGCGACTAGAGATAACAGGAGTGGCCGTGTGTAAAACAAAACCATGGACAATGAGAAAATGCACCCGTTGCTTTAGTGATCCTACTGCAACTACCAGTTTCAAGTAAACATGTGCGAATTGTGTGTCATTTGCAAAAAAAGGGTTAAATAGTTGTATATCCATCTCTCTTTAATATTGTGCAAAAAAGAGGTTTATGTAGAACATGTCATGGCAAATAACCCTATGAATATCACGTTTCGTAGATCTCTACTCCAGCCTAGGTGGTCAAGGTGGTTGCATCTTGTTACTAGATCGGTAGATGATAGAATTGTGGAAGTACAGATTGTATTGATATTGTTTGTGGTGATTATATTGAGAGCCCTTGGGCTGTTTATATAGCACTAGAAAATTTGGGGGGCAAGAAGACTACTAGAGATAGAATTGAATTACAAACTTAAACTATCAAATATAGTCCAAACTGTAATATACCACCCCCCCTAGTCGGACCGGTAGTGACGCGAACAATGAGGCGCCGCGGACGGTATGACTGGAGAATAATCCGAAGTCGCGTACTGGAGAGGATGTCGATGGATGCCGATGTCGATGTAGCCAAAAGTGAGACACTACCGTGGTGGTCGATGGTGCCATTGGTGAAGTTGTCGCCGTTGATGAAGTCGATGATGTTGTTTTGTTGTGGTCGATGTCGTCTTTGAGCCTATAGAATTCGTCGTAGTAGTTGAGGTAGACGTAGTTTGAGTTGGAGTAGTCGAGGTAGGCACGCCCTGCCAAGCTTGCCTAACTCGGGAGCATGCCGGGACGAAAGCACGCATCAGTGTTGCCAAGACTGGACATGCGAAGAAAGGGACCGTCACGAACCATACGAGCCAGAGCCGGATTTGAAGAAGCAGAGAAGTTATCCTTGAACGGTCGGTGCGTAGAAGTTTTCTACCGATGTGTTGGAGTAGACGAAGTAGTTTCACAATGAAATTTGATTAGTGCAAAAAAAAATTTAGACTACGACTCTGGCGGCGAGGTCGTGGTGGACGAAGACGACGAGGTAGTTGTTGATGGCGATTGAATTGTTGCGGTAGTTGATTTCAGGGATTAGACCCGTATTTTTTGCTTGTATGAGCGCAGCGTCGCTCGTGGAGAAGAACTTTTTGTTGGCGTTGATGTTGACCACAATTGATGGCGGTGGCGACGATGCGACGATGTTGTTGGTGTAGATGGTTGTCGGCGATGATGACCACATGTGATGAAGGTGCAGCCCTTTGTTGACGGCGAGGCGCGTACTCGGGGACGTGCGTCCCGATCGATGTTGACGAAGACGGGCTGGCGTGGTGACGATGTGAGGACGGAGAAGCCGACATCGTGAAGGCGCCCTTGGGGCACCGCTGAGCCTCCTTGGCACGATCGTTGGAGATGATTTGCCGAGATGAGTGGACGCCGAGGTTGAAGTAGAGGCACGTGATGACGACATGCGGTATGATTTACGCAATCCAATCTATGATCGGCGAAGAAGAAGAAACGCCGGTCAAGCGGCCGAGAAAATTTTGGTGAAGTAAGATCTAATCTATTATTGTGGCCCCCGTAAACAGGATCTTCCCGAGGCGGCGTATGGAAGCGGTGGTCGCTAAACCCTAGGCCGAGGAGCGACACGCTATGATACCATGATAGAATTGCGAAGTATAGATTGTATTGATATTGATTGTGGTGATTATACATTAAGAACCCTTGGGATGTTTATATAGTACTAGAAGACTTGGAGGGTATGAAGACTACTAGAGATAAAATTAGATTACAAACTTAAACTATCAAATATAGTTCAAACCATAATATACTAACAATAGATATTAATCTAGAGGATGGGACGATCAATTTAAGTGGGATCTAACGCCATCTAGGGTAATTTTAGTGAAATCTAATCTAGACTTAATTAATGGGAACAGAAGGTTCCTGTGTAAGTATCTTTGCAAAATGACACTGAAAATTAGGATTTTATGTGGTTCTTACATAGTAAAGTTTTTTTAGAAAAGATAATTTAGCAAAAAAAGAAGATGGCAAGGTAGCCAGAAGTGCTGCTTTTGCATTGATACCGAGATAATTTAACATATATAGTCCTTGATTGACCCTTTGCAGAATAGTTTGGCGCATAGACGCATAGTGCATATGTCGTTTAATCTAACTTCTCCAAAATATATTAAGAATTTGTTTGGGAATTGACTTAACGGGTTGATAAAATAGAGAAAATTCAAATATAAGTGGGTGTTTGTATTTTACTTTGGGAAATATGGAACAAACTCTTCTTTTATGCAGGTTATTTCTTTACTATACATTAGATCCGTATGTGGTGTTTTTTTCAGCCGAAGGAACACAGATCGGCCATGCTATTGGATACAGCCGTTTCAAAACGGTTGTACGGGATTTATTCATTTGGTGCGATTTACGTTTTGATAATAGGATATCATGTTGATGCACATGCTGTTTTTCATTCTTGCTTTCTTTAGATGGCAGGTACATGTCTCAAATATATGTGACCTATGAGCTCGAATTGCAAGAACCTTTTATAATAATTTCAGTAAGCCAATAAGAGCATCCCCATTTGGCTACCTAGGACGCCGATCCTAGGGTGTTTTTTGTCCGGACGCCTAAAATCGGCCCAGTCGTATTTTCAAGACCCCAGTTTCATCCGGATTTGGGCCAAGTTTGGTCCGGACTTTCCAAGCCATTCCCAGCATCCCGGGAATGCCCTGGGAACGCCCTGGGAACGCCGGACGAAGCGAATTCGGCGAAAAAAAAAGCAGACGACGAGTGAACACGAGTTATCAGTGACGGAAGCGGAGTCGTCGTCATCCTTCCGCCTCGGAACCCCGCGGAGGACCGCCAGACATTAACTTCCCGTCGCTTCGGCCACGTGTCGCCGTAATGCCACGCCACCGCCGCCTCCTCGGCTCACGTGACGGATCGACGGGCAATAACTTCCCGCCGTTTCACCTTTTACCGCCCTCGTCGCTACACCCCTCCCACCCTTGCTGCCCGCCTCGGCCTATAAAAGTCGTACCCCTCGCCGGCTCACTTCACATTCTCTCACAGATCCCCCTCCCAACTTCGGCGACCTCCAAACTCCGGCGAACTCCGAGCTCACAACCTCCCCCCAGACTTCACCATGGGCGAAAGGTTTCCCGGCGACCCAGTGGCGGCGAACGGCTTCGGCCACCGCACACTCCAGCCGTGGGAGGCCCGCATGCTGTACGACATGGGCTATATGCCGCCGGACATCCGCCTCCCATCCGGCTGGGAGGAGATGGAGCGGCGCCGCGCCCAGCGTCTGCAGGAGCAGGCCAAACGTCAGGCCTGGTCTGGCCGCATGTGCGGTGACCCAGCATACCACTGCATGATGTAGTATACTATAGTCGTTGACATAACACCAATGAAACACCGTTCACTGGTATTACATCCCTCAGAGTAGCACAACAGAAACACAACGGGTCCAATACATGGCTAAAGGTTACACCTCACTCTTTACACAAGATCCAGAGAACACTCTATGTTAAAGAGAGAGAAAGAACTTCTTACAAAGAAGAATCAAAGATAAATAATGCAAGGACTATTATATTATTACGACTAGTATTTTAACTAAGGAATTGGCGTTGCTGCTATTGCAACGCATCATGAAATAGGTTCTTTGGCTAGAGATTATATTCTTATCTAATCAGTAACTTCGTCTTCACTTGTGTTGAGGTATTTGTTGACTTCCTTGACTTCATTGAAGCGCTTTGGCTTTGGATGATGAGTCCTGGAGTATAACTTGATGTAGATGTTGTCTATCCCGGCTTCACAGTCTAGCAACGGTTAAGAAGATACTTTGAGTACGAGCGTACTCAGCAAATTCACTAGAAAAGGAGTGTTTGATGCACTATAACTACATCCATGCACCAAAGGTCGAGGCAATGCAAGTTTTCATAAAATTTCTTCAAAGGTTGCTTTTATTCTGAAAAGCTATGTCCGTCAGTCTTCACGAGTTTATCAGAACTTTCATGGAGTTCCTTTCTCGCCGCGTTCGCAGCTTCTTCCCGAAACAGGGAGTAACAATTTATAGTTCTTATACTCTGCAGAGGTGCATTACTTTTCCCATGAGAGATCAACTCCTTGTTGCACAACCGCAACTTACCCGGCCCACAATTCCATGTTGTGGGGCCCGAGTTGGTCCAAGTCAATCACTACCCTCTCCGCGACCTCATATGTCCGCATCGATCCTTCGGACTAGATATTATGTTCCTTTACTACTGGAACTTTTGGTAACATGACACAGGATTATTCTCGATAACGAGAGACGAATTTATGTTCATGGTGGTAGATGCGCACGCGTATGGCCAGATAGACATGCGCATGCAGTCGTCCGATCCAGGCGAATCAACGGACGTGTTGCCCATAGCACGCTGGCATTCGACTCTTGAGTCTGCATAGGCCTGCATGCTAAATGTACTTTACGTCGTTGCTGAGGGACTACACATCCACCGACGGCTGGACGTAGTCCTCCACCGCACATCCACCGATGGTTGTGACGTCGTCGCTTATTCAGCTGCATGCAAAGACTTTTCTATCCTACCCATGGTGGCTCATCACGTGTACACTAGGGTATAGGTATCTGGTACACTTTGATTCTCTGTCATGTGACGCCACCTGGGAGTGGAGCGCTACCTATATTTCCATATGTTGCATGTACGTGTGCGTATCTACCACCCATGACACAGGATTATTCTCGATAACTTATAATCACATTATTATGAAAATAGTGTTTTCGGATCTTTTCAAATGCAGGTGATGTCCATATTGGATTTATAAAATACTTTACGTAAATAACCAAAGGACATGAGCAAGTGTGAACTTGCTTTGTGATTGCAAGATTATGAACTCACGGTCTTCAAGGTAATATAAGATCTAAAATCTAAAATCAGCATCATTGGTCCCAGAAGGACTAATGTTTAAAAAGCAATATGCTTTTATGTATAAGTAATGTGATACACGTTATAAACGCGAATCCGGGATAACGTTGTTCTAGGTTTGGATACTAGAAATGATGTCTTTGAAATGTGTTATACTTTTAGATGAGTTGTACACTTGTGCTTCTTATTAAGGCTTGTGAGTGTGTGTGAAACAATCATATAATTATAATATCATAAAACAAGAGGATACACACAAATGTGAGATATTATTCAAGATGGCTTATATAAGAGTTCTTATTTGAAGTGGCAAAAAGAATAACATTTGAAGAAAAGATTCCTTTTCTAAGGTTTAAACAATCTTTGTGGTTAGTTAGTGGTGGTCGATGTTATTTGTGTTTGCTTGAATAGTTTTGCCTTGAGATGCTTTATAACTTAACTAGTTCAGACCAAAGTTAACTATAAAACATATAATAACGCTTATAGTGTTATAATTAGATTCTTGTAGATTAAAGTTAACTTTAAAACAAAGATAGTTTGAAAGTATAATGTTTATAACCTTTGTACCGGGTGTATTTGGTAATGTTGCTTTAAGGTTACTTAAGAATGATTATACTTTTACTTGGTGTAGTGGTTTATTGAGTTTATAATGGAATAGTATCATTTACCTTTTTATAGATGAGGTGTTATAGTTTATGAACCAAAATATAATATTACTTAACTACTTATGGACTTACAATAGTGTTATGATAGTTTTTGTAATCTGTTGGTTAAAGCAGGCAGAAAGGATCTGATTTATTCACAAGTTGTTCTTTAAGTTTTTATCATGAATTGGAATCCTTTGAGAATATAATCTTCACTTAAGGTTGAAGATAATGTAATAAAAGGTGTTTATAATGTTTTAAACCATTATGGCTTCATATTGTTAATATTTAAGACTAATACCATTTATTAGACTTAATTGACTCATTTTAGGGATATTAACAAATTTTATTTATTCTTATATGAATTATTAATTAAGTAAATAAGTTTAAATTTGAGTTATTAAAATATTTAAATTTTTAATTAACTTAAAAGTGGAATATATTTTAACATGTAGATATTCTTTTTGTGATCATTTTGGTATATTATATTTATTTTTATGATTTATAAATAATAAGATATGATTTTTATAAGATTTAATTCTTTAGAAATACGTAATAAATAATAAATATTTAAGTAAGTGAAATAATAATGCATGATTATATTTTTAAGTTATAGTCTTTATTTTTCTAAGCTTTTTGTTATTTTATTCATATTTCTAATATTTACCATTATTGGAATATGAATTATCTAAGTTTGATTTATTTTAAAATTCTCATTAAATCATAATTATTTAAATAATCATCAAAATATTAGTTTATAATAAGTTTAAGTTGTATATTTTATTTTTCTACAAATTTTCATATATTATACATATTTTTTTGAATTATAACTCAAAAGTTATTAATTAAACAAGATTTAACCATTTATTTACTTTCTGGAATATTAATAATTAAGCTTATAACATTTTATTTATTTCTTAATTAGGAATTAACTTTTTACACCGCACCTATATCTAGCGTGAGTCACTGACCAGTGGGACAGTGGCCACCTCAGCGCACAAGTTAAAGAAAATGCATTTGTTACCGACTGATTGGCTACCCCCAGTCAATGACATATGGGCCCTATGCCATGTCACATGCCACATGAGACAAAGACCGGTCAAACTCATTGACGTGGCCAGGGTGATCTCACACTGACGTCACCTCACCGGTGGCATGGCAGATGACGACGAGGAGAGCAGTAGCGTGCGAGCTAGCGGGTGTGCAGGGGCTTGTTCGAACCAGAACAATGAGGCGAGTAGGATAGTGGTGGCGCCGCTGATTTTTGGTCATCGGAGGGCAACCGACGACGAGCTTATGTGGCGGTGTTTGCGGGTGATTACGGTGGTGTGTATTTAGGAAGCAAACAAAGCATCGGCGCATACTAGGAGACTCAGTGACTCACCAGGAACGCGATGGTGTGCTTGATTTGGCGAGGCGCGGTCGGAGACGACGGTGAGGTCGACGAACAGCGTCGGGAACCGAGGGTCCAATTGGATTGATTTACTCCTCCTCCGCGGTCGCAAGTTGGGTCAATCGAACGAGAAGAGCACGGTGGTCTCCACCGTGGTCTTATTTGGCCGAGGTGAGCACGGAATCGCCGGCTCCGGCTCACCTCCGAGCTAGGGTTCTCGGCATGGTTGGGGAAAAGAGGTAGAGAGGGTTTTAGAGGGGAAAATTGAGGATGAGGATGAGCAGGGACGTCGCGGTGGCCTCCTTATCTTCTCCTAGTGACAACGACGTTGATCTTGGCGCAAGGACGATGATGACGGCATCGGGCGACGGCAGACTCCTCCAGCGAGCTGCCTGTGTGCGTGAGGATGACGACAACGTAACTTTTGCGAAAAAATCCCTAGCGATTCTTTCAGCTCAACCCGCAGTCCTTCTTTGGTCCCACTTATCAGTCACAGATGGAAACGAACTGGGCTGGTTGCTGGGCTATCAAATGCACATGGGCCGATATGAAAGAAGTTAGCTACGCTGTTTTGTTTTTTATTTGTTTTCTATTTTCTGTTTTCCTTTTCAGATTTGTATATAATATTTAATTTGAACTTTTCTTTGTAGAATTTATTTGCTGGATAATTGTAGTAATACTAAAATATATTTAGTATCATTTGTGAACTTTTATTATATAATATTTTTATATTTCTTTTATTTTCTCAATATGAACCCCTTTTAGTATTTTTAGAAGCTTTTCTTATTATTTTTCTTTCCACTTTTAACCATGGATTTATTGAATGATATATTCTTATTTGTTTAGAAAACTTAACTCTAGTTGGCTCATAGTTTGAATAGAATTTTTTATATGTATGATGATCCTATATCATTATCTGATGCATTAAATACAAAAGAAATTTGTATGGTTATTAATACTCCCATTGATTTGTAAAATGGCAATGTATATATTCTATTATGATAAACAAAGAAGTTTAGGATTTTTAATTTACTTATTTTTCTTTGTTGATGTGAGAAAAGATTTAATAACTAAGCATATTGTCTTCTGTTTGTGATATTTGATGACATCACCTTTAGTACTAGAAAGGTTATATTTAGAATGTTTTATAGAAAGTAATTGATAAATATACTCCTGAGCACATATAATTATGATGGTTGGAATTGGCAGAGAGGTGCTTATGTGATTTGTTATAGGAATATATTCCTATAAAGTGATATTAACATAAGATGATGAATGAATTCCCTAAATGGAAATTATACTTGGTTTAAGATTTAGAGTTGGTTATTTAACAAGAATGTCTATTTTGCATTCTTCAACATCCTTGACCTTTAATTAAAGAATTCCTTTCCTAGATATAACACTTCTTCCTATCCTCATCATAATTAGTATGATGAGCTTAACTTCACAAGAATATTCTTATTCACCTATTATTCTTCTAAACTCATTGATAAATCTAATGAGCTTGACATTGAAGCTTTTATAATTTCCTTCAAACTCCACTCATAATCTTCCTTAATCATCCATCACTAATATTCCTCCATCAGATGTATGTATCCAACTACCTTTCTCTAAGGCTTATTCTCCTTTAAAATAAATAACACTACTTCCATAACTCCATGCTATATTGGCTTTAATTGAATCATATTGCCTTATATTTACTCTAGTAACTCATTCACCAATCTTACATTATATTATTGTGACTTGTAAGGGTTAACCTAGGATAATATATCTAGACTAGGGTTCAATAATGTTCTATCTACCAATGTCACTTATACCTGATATAAGCATTCAATCTTGGTGAATAAGGCATGATTATTATAATTCTTTGATCCTTTATGGTTTAGGTTTCATTTATTAATCAAGGTTTCATCAATACAAAATTACAGTTGTATTATAATTATCTTTTGTTTAGCTCTATTGGATTAAGAGATATAATTCATTGACTATACCTACTTGATCCAATAGAACTACTCGGTAATTATCTTCAGATCAGGGTTCGCAAGATAGAAAACAAAAATTTCCTACGATGTGAACTATATACCAAGATCTATCTACTAGATACGCATAACGCGTAATGTATATCCGTGAGAGAACATACCCTTGAAGACCGACAAAGCTTAACGAGTTCAACTCGTGGTTGATGTAGACGATCTCTTGCCGATCTCAAGATCGAGAGGAAGTCCTAGCGCAAATCGCCAGCGCATTCGTGCTCGACACACGCTTGAGGCACCGAGCAACCTCCGCATCCTTGCTCCAGCGATGCAGCGGAAGCACAACTCTTTCTTGCCGAATAGCCACCGGGAACATGTATCTCGCTAGTCCGAGACCATGGGGGATAAATTCTAGAGGGGGAGAGAGATCCTTCACGAGGAGGTGTGAGAGACAAGTGAGGAGGGGGATCCTTTTATAGGAGGAGGGGGCACCCAAGGGGGTGGCCGCCGGCCATGGGGGCTGCCCCCTCCCCTCCTTCATTCATGTGGGTGGACACTCCACTCACAAAATGCCCTTTAAAATCCCTCCACTCAAAAGTCCACTCAAATTCCCATTAAATTTCCACCAAATTTAATGCAAACTCTCATTAAATAAAACTCTTTTATTTTATTCAGAATTTTTTCAATTACTTTAATGACAAACATTCACAAATAACCCCTTGCTAGAATTCTATTTCACATGCATAACCACTTTATGCAATTTCACCAAAAACCGTTTTTATCTAGTGAAATAAATTCGCGCTTGTTCATTCTTTCTCAAAGATGGAACATTTGCTCCAATTGGATGTCAGTGTCTCTATGTGTCACCCTACGGTTCGTGAATAATGCGGACATGATCGAGACCCTCTCGGATCAATAATCAAGCGGATCTCGAGACCCATAATCGACTCACATTCAACGATGACTTTCTTGTGATCGCTTTAACCTTTATGCTAGTATCTTAATCCCTTTGTTTCACGATATATTACATGTCCGGATTCGATCATCGGTATCTCCATACCTAGTTTGATCTCGCACGACATGCACTCTTTTCGCCTCGTGATATAACATTCTAGTGATCAAATCACTTGCTTGCAAGCTAATCAATGTGATATCACCGAGAGGGCCCAGAGTATATCTATCCGCCATCGGATGAACAAATTCCACTCGATCCATGAGCCTCAACATAACACTTTATTAGTTCTGAATCCATCTTTATAATCACCTCATGGTGTGACGCTTTGATGTTATCAAGAAACTCTTACGGTGTTAGTGATCGACATGATCTTATGGTCTAAGGATTAGGATCACTGTAAGTTGTTATAGCAATATAAACTCAATGACTTTGATCGTAATGCTATACTGGATGAATGTTCATCACACCATTACACTAATGTTGTGATCCCATTATTAACAACATCCAATGTCCATGATCGTGAAACCTTGATCATCTTGTTAATCAACGAGCTAGTTTATGAGAGAGGCATAACTAGGAACTTTCTGTTTGTTTATTAAACACATGTATTAATGTTTCGTATTAATAAAATTATAGCATGCAAAATAAACATCTATCATATACTTGGAATACACATAATAAACACTTTATTATTGCCTCTCGGCATATTCCTTCAGCTCCCACTTGCACTAGAGACAATAATCTAGTTACATAGTGATAAATCTAACACCCATTGAGTTCTCGTGTTGATCATGTTTTGCTCTAGGGAGAGTTTTAGTCAATCTGATCGCTACATTGAGATCCGTATGTACTTTTAAATATTTATATCTCCATCCTTGACATGCTCATGGATGGAGTGAAACCGCGCTAATATGCTTGGAATGCTTGTGAGACCTTGGCTCTTGGCATTGGCAATGGCACCATTGTTGTCACAATAGATCACCATTGGGTCCAACGCTTTGCCACCACTCCTAGTTCGGATATGAACTCCTTCATCCAAATCGCTTCCCGAGCCGCAAGCAAAGAACATATTCGGCCTCCGTTGTTGATCCTGCTACCACAGGTTGTTTGAGCTCTAACTAACCGCCCGCCATTCATGAGAAATACGTATCCGGATTGAGACTTAGAGTCATCCGGATCGTGTCAAAGCTAGCGCCGATATAACACTTAGCGAAGAGCTCTTCTTCACCAGATACAAGAAACATATCCTTAGTTCTTCGTAAGTACTTAAGATATTCTCGACCGCTATCCAAAGGTTCAACCTCGGATCCGATTGGTACCTACTAGTCAAACTAATAGCATGTGCCACATCCGGTCTTGTACATAGCATGGCGTACATTATAGAGCCTATGGTCAAGCATAGGGACTTTGTCCATTATCTCTCTTTCTTCCGGTCGGACTTTGAGTCTTACTCAATGTCTTGCCTTGCAACATAGGTAAGAACCCTTCTTACTTCCGTCCATTTTAAACTTCTTTAAAATCTTATCAAGGTATGTACTTTATGATAGCCCTATTAGGCGCCTTTCAGATCTATCTCTATAGATATTTATGCCTCATATGTATGACGCTACACCTAGGTCCTTCATTGAAAATTTGTTTAGATAACTTTTAACACCTGCTTAAAAGATCTATATCATTTCCGATCAAGAATATGTCATCCACATATAATATCGAAATGCCACATTGTGCCACTCACTTTCTTGTAAATACAAGTTTCTCCATAAGTTTGGACAAATCCAAACTCTTTGATCACCTCATCAAAGCGAGATTCCAACCGTGATGCTTGCTTCAATCCATAGATGGATCGTGAAGCTTGCACACCTTGTTAGCATCCCGAGGATCGACAAAACCCTTTGGTTGTATCATATACAACTCTTCTTCAATATTACCATTGAGAAACGCAGCTTTTGACATCCATCTCGCCATATCTCATAATCGAAATATGCAGAATTGCTAACATAATCCTAACTGACTTTAGCATCGCTACGGAGAGAAAGTCTCATCGTAGTCAACTCCTTGAATTTGTCGAAACCCCTTTGCATAAGTCGAGCTTATAGACGGTCACATTACCATCAAATCAGTTTTCCTTTTGAAAATCCATTTGTTCTCCACTTTCGTCATGAGGTAATTCCACCAAGTTCCAAACTTGATTTTCATACATGGATTCCATCTCGATTTCATGGCTTCTAACCATTTGTTGGAATCCGGGCTCATCATCGCTTCTTCATACGTCGGTCATCATTTTCATCAACCATGAAATTCATGATAGGATTTCCGTCTGTCAGGGCTGCCCGTCTGTTTGACTGCGAGGTTCGTAGTACTCTCATTCGGAGTTTCATGATCATTATCATTAGTTCCTCTTCAACAGTGGAGCCAACTCCGAACAACTTCCGGCCGCTACTCGCCATACTTTGAAGAGAAGGTTCCACAACTCTTCGAGTTCTACCTTCCGACTACTCACACCTTCGCGAAAAACTCTTTCTAGAAAGGATCCATTCTTGGCAACAAAAACCTTGCCCTCGGATCTGTGATAGAAGGAATACCCAATAGTTTCTTTAGGGTATCCTATGAAGACGATTTTTCCGCTTTGGGTTCGAGTTTATCCGGCTGAAGTTTCTTCACATAAACATCGATCCCCAAACTTTAAGAATGATGCTTAGGTTTGTTTCCAAACCACAATTCATACGGTTGTCTTTTCAACGGATTTAGATGGTGCCCGATTTAAAGTAAATGCAGCAGCTTTCTAGTGCATAACTCAAAATGACAACGACAAGTCCGTGAGACATCATAGATCGAACCATATCTAATAAAGTACGACACGACGCTCCGACACACCATTTCATTGGTGTTCGCAGGTGTGAGTTGTGAAACAATTCCACACTCTTTCATGTGAGTGCTAAACTGTAACATAGATACTCACCTCCGGCCGGACCGTAGAAATTTGATCTTTCTATTACGATGATTTTCCACTTCATTCGAAATTCCTTGAACTTTTCAAAGGTTTCAGACTTGTGTTTCATCAAGTAGATATAACCGTATCTACTCAAATCATCCGTGAAAGTAACAAAATAACGATATTCACCTCAAGGCCGACACTCATTGGACCACATACATTAGAATGTATGATTTCCAATAAATGTCGCCTGCTCCATTGAACCGAAGCGGCGCCTAGTCATCTTGCCCATAAGGCATGGCTCACATGTATCAAATGATTCATAATCGAGTGATTCCAAAAGTCCATCGTAATGGAGCTTCTTCATGCTTAATGCCAATATGACCTAGACGGTTACACATATATGGATATATCATCATTAAGTTTAATCCTTTTAGCATCAACATTATGAATATGTGTAACATTATCATCGAGATCTAATAGAAATAAACCATTCATCATCTGTGCATGACCATAAAATATTTCATTCATATAAATGGAACAACCATTGTTCTCGGATTTAAATGAATAACCACTTCGCATCAAACACGATCCAGATACAATGTTCATGCTCAGTGCAGGCACCAGATAACATTTATTCAAGTTTATAACTAATCCCGACGGTAAGTGGAGAGGCAGCGTTCCGACGGCGATCACATCAACGCTTGATCCATTGCCGACACACATCTTGACCTCACCCCTTGCTAGCGGTCGCTTGTTTGTAGCCCCGATTCAAGTTACAAATATTAGCAACGATCAAGATACCCATGTGCTACTGCGATGAGTCATACACATCAATAACATGTATATCATATATACCTTTGTTTGCCTTGCGGCCTTCTTGTCTCGCGATACTTGGGGCGAAGGCTTCTAGTGGCCATCCCCTTACAATAGTAGCACTCGGAATCGGACTTAGGTCCAACTCGGGTTTCTTTTCAGCGCTGACAGGCTTGTCGCCTTTACTTCCCTTCCGCTTTCCTTCTTGTCTTTCTTGAAACCAGTGTTCCTATTGATCATCAACACTTGATGTTCCTTTTGATCTCCACTTCGCAGTTTTAAGCATTGATGAAGCTCGGGAGAGACTTCTTCATTCCTTGCATATTATAGTTCATCACGAAGCTCTTATAGCTAGGTGTGAGACCGCAGAACACGATGGATGCCTAATTCAATGGGAATCGATATTCCCAAGGACACAAGCTTATCGGCGTAACCGACATCTTGAGTACATGCTCACTAACGGAGTGCTCTTCCATCATGCAACTAAAGAACTTTTCTCAAGCGTTGTCGCTTTCACAAAGACATGTGTGTAAAATCATTTTCAACTCACCCATTGTATCAAATGCATTGCCGTTGAACGCTTTTGAAGTTCCGCTCTAGCCCATACAATATGCCGCAATGAACTAAGTTGTGGTCCTCTGACGAGTCCGAGCAGACATTCTTCTCCTCGTGGGGCATCATCTAAAGGTGGGGGCCTAACGCGCTTCTAGCACATATTGCTTTTGTGCAGCAGAGGAGAATCCTCAAATTCATGGCCCATTCGTAAAGTTGCTACCGCTCGTTGCTAGTTTCTCTTTCTCCATGAACACATTGAAATTAAAAGCGGTGGTGCCATCTACAATGAATTTGTAAAGTTTAGACTAAGTGTATGATAGATTGAGTTCAACTAATTGTAGGGGTTCGTAGCATGGAAAACAAAAATTTCTATCGACACAAACAAACAAGCCAAGATCTATCTACTAGATTGTATCAACGAGTCGATGGAATAACTTACCTCAAGATTCCAAAGCGTTAACGAGCAGATTCTGGGTGATGTAGTCGCATTCTTCCGATCTCAAGATCGCTAAGAGATTTATCCTTCCGCGCTATGCTCCGCGCTTCCGCTCATCGGTCACATCGCTCGTACTCGACGAAGACCTTCCTCTCCCTTGTTCCAAAGAAAATGAGGTTGTAGCACTCTCCTCAATTCCGCAAAGACAACGGGTTGTGGCATCCCGCAAAACCACTACTAGAAAATCGCGTTGTTTTGTGCATTGCATCATCGGGACCGCATGCTCATGTCATCATGCCACATTGCATTTGAGCATCGCCATCATCTTGCATTTTCTTGCATAAAACTATTTGCGGAAAAACCTGTTTGTGTTTTCTAAACGCCCCGTCTTTATTCAAACGCAAACCCCGGGTCTCCGGATTATTTTGTTTGTCTGCTATCGGTTTGCAAACGGTGCATTTAAAATAAATAAAATATTTAATTATTTTAGTGGGGGCAGTCGAACGGGCCGAACCGACCCAGTCGACCACCCCCAGTACAAAAACGGTTCACCTAAGCTAGCCCCCTCTAATTCCTAAAACCACCCAAACCTATCCTACCCACCACTCACAGCTCGCCACCTCACCCTCTCCCCCAATCCATACCCACCCCGCCACATCATCAATCCACCAGCCCACCCTCTCTCACCCTAGCCCATCCTACCCCTCTCTCTCTCCTCACTGCCCGACCCCACCAGGCCCCACACGCCCAGCCCACTCCCGGCCACTGGGTCTCACCACTTTTTCCACCTCGCGGGCCCCGCCACCCCGGTCCCACCTCCACCTGCCCGCCTGGGCCCCAACCCCTCCTCTCTTCTCCCACCTCAAGGCCCCTGCCTCTCCCGCTCCCTACCTTGTCAGAACCGTGCCACACCTCGCTGGCCTTTCTGCTTCGCCTTGCTCTTGCCCATGGCCAAGGCCAGTTCTTTCTCCTTCCTCTCAAGGCCCGGCCAGCCGCGCCCTCGGCCCCTTCACTCATCTGTCAGCCTGTCACCGCCGTGGTCGACGAGCTGCCACGCCCTCTCACGACCTCCGCCCGCCGACGCCTCTTTCACCGCCTTCAAGGCCCTTCTCCTCACTGCGTTTTCTCGCCATAGGCCCGCCTGGCCGCCTCCGCCTGCCTCACATCACTGGCCATCCTGGGCGCCGCCACTCTCCTCCTGGCTCTCACGCTGGCTCCTCTGCGCTGTCACGCCTCCACAGATCCGCCTGGCCCTGGCCGACCTTACGCCTGCCGGCCCTGGGCCTTCTCCTCCTTCCTGTCTGAGGCCACCGGCCTTCTTTCCCACCCCCCCGCCAACCCCTCATCTCCTCGCCCCTGCAGGGCGCTGGCCCTCTCGGCCGACCTCCCTGGTAGTTCCCTCCGCCAAGCTCGGTGCTGCACCGTGCGCTCGTGGCCGACCCCTAAGTTCCCTGCAGCTTCCTCTCATGTTCTTCCAAGAAAGCCAGGAGCTGCACGCCCAACTGCATTCTCGGATGCAAGCACGACATGCACCAAGAGGCCCCACGACATCCTTGCCTTGATGTGTCACCAAAAAGTGGAAGTACATACATGGAGATGTCCGATGTTGATCCGATCAAGACTAGAAGATGTGTTTAGGGACAAGATGGTGGTGCTCGGCATTGTTCCTACCGAACACACCACTTTGGCCCGAGATGATCCAAGCCGCCATCCGGCAGATAGTACCGGGTTCCAAGTCAAGATCGCCATCGAAGAACAATGCCAGTCCCAAAGGTCTTCCCTTGAACCTCATGTTCTCCTACCCGAGACCCCGATGCCTTCGACATCGGAACAACAAGGTCGCCTCCCAACGCCATGACCATCTACATCATTCAAGACCGAACCCGAGCAACCGCTAAGGCCGCCAACACGGATCCACCGAAGTTCTCCATCTAGGACACCAAGACCGTCGACATGGAACCGAAGGACGCCAAGTTCGCATCCCGCACGCCAAGCTCTTCATCTCGACCCAGAGCTCGATCCGAACTCGCCCCGCCGAACCCCGAGACTGCATCTTCAACCTCGAACCAAGATCGCCGAACCCTAATGTGTGAACCTTTTCCCAGCCCCATTTTTATATATGATAAATATAAAACTTGTTGCATACTGAATTGTCATACTGCATGCATATTATCATGTGGTTTGGGGGCCTTAGCCGATTCACCTCATAATTAAATATGGGGCCCATATGCGCAAATCTAGTCTCATATTGGCCTCATTTAAATTTGTGTAGCTTAACCGGTAAATTATCTTGCCTTGTTATTACAACATTTAATTTATGGGTAGATAAATAACATGAACCATCTAATTAGTTGTCGGGACCCCAGCCCCGCTTAATCTTCTTTAATTGCACCGCATCAAGACCTTTGCTATGTCATACATCATACATGCATCATGCCCGATCTTCCCATTGTAGTATTAAATAGTGTATCCGTGTTTCTTCTAGTGCTTTGCTTGTTCACGGACTAGGCCGATGAGTTGATGCAGTGTTTAATTCGATCTTGGTTGAACCTTGGCAATGTTTTAAGGCGCAGCATCTCCCCTTCTACACTATCTTACTTTATAGTATTTATTCCTCCTCGCTGATCTATTGTTATCAGGTTATGGCTCTAGTTTCGTACCGATATCCCTTGCAGCCTTATATTGCCTTGGACATCCTATTACCTCGTTGTTTGGTAGATATTGGACTTGCGCGTCGTAATCGCTTGCTCAGAGTTTTTGCTATGCGTCAAGTGCCACGCTTGTTGGTGTATTTGCCGATGTTGATGTTGGAGATGATCATGGCTTTACTTATCGCTCACTTTAATTCCTCGTTTAACAACTAAAATTGAAGTAAAGCGGAAACAGCAATAGATGTTATTTGGTTGTTAACCGTTCACTTGTGTCCGTGGACCAAGTTAGCAATACTGCTCTTGATTTATCGCGCTATCCACATCGGGAGGATTATGGGACCCCGAGCGAGCTTGATTCAGTCTTATTTCTTGGGGCCACAAACTAGTTTGAGGTTTTATTTACTATCCTGTACTTATGCCATGCTACACCTTTGTTGACTTTACGATTGTGCGAGAGCACACTTGTATGCTTTAGGAATTGTAATTCAGACCCGCTTACGCCTTGATATCGACAAGCCCAGTTTTGGGTTCATAAATGCCAGTTACAGCTTCTGACGCCCCTATTAAAACCTCGGAGTCCGTCTCCTCAAGTCACTTAACTATATATATAGTGGTGTACTCCAAGGTGGCCCCTAAATATTTCAATCTCGGATTGCTTTGTCGTGAAGGCCTCGTTAGGTTTTGATTTGGTTTTTCCGAGGTTGATCGAGCGCAGTGTTGCTATTGGTGCACCCCCGGCCGGTAAAACTTTCTCGAAAGCCGTGTCCGCGTTTGCGTTATAGACGCACTTGGAGCACAGTGTCGATTCCCCACCATGATAGACAATCATAACTAAAGTAGTGCTATAAATTTGACTTTATAATGACTAGTAATCAACTTCACTATAATGGAATGGAAGCTAACTAAAAGCCGCCCACAATTGCACCGCTTGTTTGGTTTTGTCGCCATGCGACAATTGTATCTCGACTAGTAAGTATTGCAACTACAACCGAATGGATAAATAAAAAGTAACAAACAACAGCTGGTTTTGGGTTATCTCATGCTAATTGTATATGCTCGATTAGTAAGTGGTTGCAACTATAACGGAATGGTTAACTAAAAGGGCCCAGCTTCTTTTATCGGGGCATTATCTATTTCATAATTCCTACTAGTAATTGCCGCAACGATAACTGAATAAGTCAGCAAAAGCGCTAACGGTGTGAGTTCTCGGTTTACTTCCTCGTCTCGAGGGGTCTCTTTATAAAATACCGAGATGGGTTTGTTTGATGGTACAACATCAGTTGGTTAGACAGGTCTTCTTACCCCTCTCTCGATAGCCGCCAGCTGTATCGAGTCTCTATGGGTTGTTTAGTGCATCTTTGCGCATTGCAGCCTCGGGTCCACCATACCTGT